>JAEQBH010001875.1:600000-987886 GCA_016808115.1 Tetrastigma voinierianum
TCCAAAGTGGATGGACAAGTAGGCATTGTCTATGAGGGATTACAAGTTATAAGTTGGCCCCGTTTGGGTCATTAAAACGACCTTGTTTGGGTCACATAATACAGGCATGGGTCAGCATCTTATCTGATGATGATACTCCCGGGTATATACGGCCCCGGGTTGGGTCCTCTGATACAAGCATAGGTCATTGTTTCGTAGAGTGATGATACCTTTCGGGTATATACAGTTATCTCCCGTATCCACATCTTTGGAATATACAGGCATAAAAAAAAATGATACAAGTTGATATAAGATAATATGAAACATGACACATGAAAAAGGCATGAAATATGTAAATGATACGAACGATGCATATGATATGTAAAAGAATATATGTTTATAAGCTATTGTATATGTATACTAAAATTAAGGATCAACTGCAGTGATCGTATATGTTATATGTTTCCCATTAAGGTACATAAGGCAGCGAGTAATGTTTAAGTAGTATAGGTATTGAGAGGACATTCACGGCATTCGCGTCAAGCTAGGGCGATCTGACCCAGTAGAAGCCACCAGTAAGTAGGTTTTGGATTTGTTTTTTGTATATGTAAATGTCTCAGAGTTTTTGTAATAGTGAAGTGTATAGAACAAGTAAATGGTACTTCGGATATATGTCACAGGAATATTATGAACACCACTACGATGGTTGTTTTTATATGTATATATTATAAGTTTTTATTTATTTATGAAATATATATAAATTGAGCCCGCGATAATGACAGGTTAAAGAGTGCCGATCCGTGCAGCGTCCCCCTCTTCCGCTGGCGAAGTAGGGCGTGACCTGAGGTGTATGATCAAACTTGCAAACTACTGTGCAAATCATTAGTTGTTAAATTTGTCTATTATGGTCAAAATATCAAGAATATGCATCGAATAAGGAAAATATTAAATCATCTTCATGTTACTTTGGTAGTATTCCTATTTTAGTTTTGTAATTTGTGTGTCAAAGCTGAATTTCAGCAACTTTTCATTTCTTAGTTAATAAGGATGTGTTAAGCTCTATATAATAGCCCTTTTATGTGTTTGTTTAGAATACATTGATAAATAACAATTCTTTTGTTAGGTTTTCTTCACTTTATGGTTATTGTGAGAACTGTTGAGCCTATCAAGGTTAATTTCCTTATAGTGTTTAAACTTACAACTCTTGGTTCTTTTATAATCAAGGGAACAGAGTTATTTCGTTTGTTCTTATAGCTTTTGGTTCCATATAACTAAGGGGGCGAAGACGTAATTTCTTTACTTATGACTCTTCATTCAATATAGTAAAGGGGACGAGGTCGCTATTCTATATTGTGTTTGAAGATCCTTAAAGTAATTCGCAGCAATTGGTGAATCTTGAAGCATAACGTAGTGGGGTTCGCATGCTTACGGGTCTTGAAAATAGGTATTTGATTGTGCACGAATTATGGAGATGATTTGGAGCACGAATTTCCTTTGATTTTTTTGTTCTTCTAGATGTCAAAATCATGTGAATTATTACCATCAAAAGCCATGATCATATTTATAGACTTTTGAACTTCCTTGTTAGCTCTAATTTCTTTAAAGACTTGATTTGACTTTGGCTCTTTTTGAAAACTTGGGTTGGCTTAAATAAACTCCTTTACAAACTCATTGAAATCCTCTTAAAGTTTTTTTGGCCCTTGTGATTGGCCCAATCAACATTTGAATTAGATCTTTTGTGTTTTAATTCTCATTAGTTGCATAATAAACAAGACATACATCATTTTTATTAAGTCCAATAACATGTGGATTTTATATATAAATAATATAAAAACAATATAATTCATGGAATAACAAGATAAATGAATGATATAGAAACAAACAAATATATATATATATATATAGAATTTCACCATTTATTGTAGAAATTTCATGGAGATCTCCAAAGAAATCATAATATTATTAGTCTAACACATCACCGTCAGGAAAGTTCACTTCAATCTCTTTTCATTTTTTCTTTTATTAATGTTTAGTGAAGGTTGACCAAATATTTGCGTATAGGATAGATACACAACCAATGCCCTTACACACCATGTCTATAACAATTATTCTCAATGTCCTTACATAGTACACGCCACATCTATGACAATTATTATCATGATTTTTAAAAGGTTCATCACACATAATTTTTGTATTTTACCATAATATTAATATATTTTTGGTGGTCTATTGAGGATTTCCTTTCCCAAAGATTTTAAGAATCATTGGCATCGGGAATTTTTTTTCCATGACCACATGCATGTTCATGTTTATGATTTTGGGGAAATATTGCATTCACTTCAAGGAATGATTCAAACTTAGTTGGTTGAGACCGAAAAGTTCTTATCAAACACTCGTTATTTTGATTAGCATCTCAGATAGATACTTCATTTCAAAAATTTCAAGTGCCATAAATTGAAGTTTTTGTGAGATTTGACATTGTTAATTAATTTCGAATATATGACAACATAATTAGAATCCATTATTGATAGCAACAATATAGCCTTTGACTTATAACCAAAATCAAATAATTTTCTCTTAATCTTTGAATATATAATCAAATTAACACTAATATTAGTCCACAAAATTTGAATAACCTTGAAATTAGAGAATTATCTTTAGAGAAGATTGGACTGATAACATATTGTAAAATGGATGATTGCTATGTTAAAATAAAATTGAAGAGAAATATATTATCCTCTAAATAGAGAATCAAGAAAGAATTAAGGGAGAGAGAATTGGAAAATGAGAGGATTTCTTTTCTCTTCTTTGGGTGTATTAAACAAAGAATGAGAAGACCCTTTTATAGTATTCTAAAGCACATTAGATTCATGAATAACCACAAATAACTTGAATGTAGTCATTCACCATTTACAACATAACTTGAATGTGGTATTTACCATAGTAAAAAATTAATATTTTATTTTCCTATAGTTAGTTTTATGTTTTTTTTATTGGAGAATTTTATTATTAATTAAAAATCTTAACTTTCATGATTTTAGCGTTTAAATCCTAAACAAAAAAACTTGTTTTTTAAATATAATAACTTTTATTTTAATTGTATTTCTAATTCAAATAAGACAACAAACCTCTGCATTTCTAACATGACATGACGAAACGTGTTGAATTATTTGAAACTAAAACTATAATTAAAATGGAAATTCTTATATTTAAATTGATGACTATTTGAGTTATTTGAGACCCAAAGCTATATTAAAATGGAAGTTGTTATATTTAAAAAAAAAAAAACAAGTTTTTTTGTTCAGGATTTAAAAGCAAAAATCATGAAATTTCATGTTTTTAATAGTAATTTTCTCTTTTTTTATTTTATTTTATTATAATTTTAATATATTTTATTTTTTATTGGTTAAAACTAATATAGAATTATTCGATTTAAATGGAAATAAAAAGATGAAGCTTAGAAGTTCTTATCATAATAAAATTTCGGGTTGAATGAAACCCCATAAGTGAACAACGGAAGACTGCGAATAGTGTTACTTCGACTTGAAAGAAAGGAAAATTTTAAAAACAAATAATTAAGTAGTTGTTTATGAGGGGATGAAAAATTAGATTATATTTTAGTTACTATATTATTAAATTTATAGATTTTTTTTGTCGATTTATGTTATTAATTTGAATATTGTTTTATATTTTATGATTTTTATTAATTTGATTTATTATAAATTTGAATCAATAAAATTATTTTATTTAAAAAAAAAAGTTAATATGACATAATTTTAATAGTTAAGAGCTAAAACAGTTATAAAACAAAATTTTTAAGAATCAAAATATTATAATATAAGGGAAAATAAATAGTTGTAAAATATATATATATATATATATATATATATATATATATATATATATATAATATGACATAAATTTAAATAGTTTAGAGCTAAAACAGTTATAAAACAAAAATTTTAAGAATCAAAATATTATAATATAAGGGAAAATAAATAGTTGTAAAAAAATAATAATAATAAAAAAATTAATATATATATATATATATATATATATATATATATATGAAAGAGAGAAAATAGGAAGATATTTTTTTGACTTGTGTTGGGAAAAGTATGAATATTGGTGGGATAGTATATTAGAATATGCCATGCCAAGAACGATGATAATGCCGTGGTCCATTTTGACCTTTTCATGTGTATTTTTTCTTTCTTGCTGCCAACCCATAATCCACTTTTGATATGTAATTTTAAAAGAAAAGGAAAATGAATCTAACCTGACGTTATTCCTTCCTTCTTCTTGACCTTTAGGAAAAGCAAGTCATCTCGTAATTTTAAAAATATTTAACAAACAGCATCAAATATTTGATAAGGTATGAGGTCCCACTAATACATATATAATACATAGTAATGCATCTTTAAACTATTACTGAATGCTTGCCAAAATATTTATACTTTTTATTTATCAAATTTTTTAAAGTATCACAATGATTTTAAAAGGTTACCCTTAATATTTTTAATTGAAAATGAATGAACTATAACATGTTTCTTTATCTTAGATCTTTACACATATAAAGAAAATAAAGAAGATGTAAAGTGGTTTCGAGTAGAGTTGGTAATATGGGTTGAGTTTGATTAATCAGTCAATTTTCACACAAAATTTTGAAGAGTTAGGTTGTAAAATTTAAGACCAGAATAAAATCGGACCAAATTTGGCGACTATTTATCCTTAATATATCGGTTCCGACAGGTGCTTAGGTGCTTTGATTAACGAATTTTTATTTAATTTTTTTAAATAATTGAGATTTTCAAGGATTTATGTATAAAATTTGATATTGTAGCTATCTCTTTTATAGCCTAGTAGTTTTAAAAATTATTATTATTATAATATATGATTAATATATTAAACTTTGTTGTTTTAATTTGATATTTTGACTATCTTTTTTATAGTATTCGGGTTTTAAAAATAATAATTATTATAATATATGATTAATATATTAAACTTTGTAGTTTTAACTATTTTATTTTCAATTTCTAAATATATCTTTTTGTCTAATTTATATGATAATGTAATATTTAAAATCTTGTATGAAAATTTATAATTAAAATAAATTCTGATTTTAATATTAAATATATTTTTTATTTATCTCTATGTCGATGTTTTAAATATTTGCAATTTTATTTTTTTATTTATCATTTTAAATTTTTATTCAATCATATATGTTTTTTTTTATAAAAATGAAGTTGTATTAGTTTATAAATTAAATTAAATTTAATAACTAAATTATCAATATATTTTAAATAATTTTATTACTTAAACTAGTGTTAATAACAAAATAATGTTATTTTTAAAATAATTAACAAAAATTATATGCTAATTTCTTTACTAATATGATTATATCTTTTATCAAGATAAATTTTCAAACAAATATGATATTTCATTATTATGCTGTTGTGATGAATTTTTAGAAAAAATATTTTTTTATTCCAAATATAAATGAAATTTATGTTGTTAACATTCTAAATTAATTAATAGATGATGATAACTTATGTAGAATCACGTGTTATTATTGGATATAATGGAGATGAGGATGAAGATTAAAGCATGTAAGGATTCGTTTGATCACTTTTAGGAATAGTTTTCTCGAGATATGTTAGTAATTTTGTTCTTTTATTATTTTGATGCTTGTTAGTTAGTTAGTTTTGTACTTTGGTTATAACAGTATTGAGTGTTCTAGCCTTATTTATTTATTTAAGTTTGTTTACTATTATTTTATTATTTAGACTCAGTCATTTTATATATTAATTTGTATATTGTTTATTTTAATTTGAAGAATAATAAATTTGTAAAATTAATTTTTTTAGCATTTTTTAAGGTTTTGACCCAGTGCAGTTTGGTATATGTTTCATGGGTTGAGTTAGGTTGATTGAAAATTAGCTCAAATAGAAATGAGACAAATTAATCCAGCTCATTTTGGCCCATAACCTGAATGGGCTAGCCCAAAATGAGTTGGGCTAGCCTGTTTACCAACTCTAGTCTCGGGTTTGATTTCGTAGAAAAATAGTTTCTTATAAAATGTTTTCTTTATCAAAAATTATATATATATATATATATATATATATATATATATATATATATAACATCTTATAAGAATAATCTTAAAAATATTATGCTTTTGGATAAAAATCCCTTGAAAGTAAAAATCTTTGATACGATTAGGGGTGGGCATAAACTATAGTTCCCGTGTTCGTTCTAAAACTAGAAACCAAAAAAAAAAAATGAAGGAAACAAAACTGTCTGAGCAATAATTAGAAAGCGGTCAGGAAATACAGCGATAACGTTGTCGTAAGGCAATTTGGCCTGACTTGTGCAGAGAAAGTGGACATTAATACCCGGGATAGAAACGGATCTACCGTTCCTCAGTGGTGCGGATCGAGAGGACTGGCAGACTCAGGCTTGCGGAAACGATGCGCCCAAAAATGGCCCGGTGATGAAGTGAGGAGAATGGTTTTGTTATATTAAAAATAGAAGCAGGAATTACTCAGTATGCTAAGTGTCTCGCGACGACGTATCGGTTCGAAAAGTATGAACCAAGCAGTAATGCATTACGATGTGGGACACACATTTTCATTCACTTAAGGATTTTGTGGATACCAAGGTCCCAACAATCCCCCACATGAATGAAAAGTTCTGATTTCAATACTCCCGTGTATGCATGAGATGCAAAGTGCGATTATTCTATGAGAAAACGTTGCGTCGGGATAAGTAGTCTGAGACTTTGAACTTTCCTTAGTGAAACATATCGGGCTTACTCGGTCAATTAGTAGACTTGATGTCTTTGAACTGTCAACCTTTCGTGTAAGCCTAGACAATAGAAATCGCGCAGCTTTTACCGAACAAGGTGGATTTACCCATTGTTGTCTTCGTTTGAAGTATGAGCAATACCCTTTGGTCTCATAGGTGTTTTAGAGAGTCGGCGCTGCCGATTTCTCTCCTGAAGCGGCCTCGCTTCCACTCCATAGGTGATTTATGAACATATAGTTTCATAATCATTAAAAGCTTTACTTAACCTTCATATTATCTGTGTCTTTGTCAGGAATGGGTAAAAACAATGAATTTGACAGTACTATCTTGTCTTCATAACTTAGTTGTCCCTCACGAACACAGATCCTGGATCTCCAGTGACTGGTAGGGTGTCGTATGATGACTTGTTTAGAGCAAACCCGATCCTTGATGTTTTTGCAGCCATCTCTCCTAGTTAAGCCTTTTTGTGATGGATCAGTAATATTGTCTTTTGACTTCATAGTCAATGGTATTAATTCCACTAGAAAGAAGTTGTCTTACCGTGTCATGTCTTCGACATATGTGTCTAGAGACTTACAGATTATACATGATTCATAGCACTTTCTATTGTCGGCCGAGCTATCCTGATGTACATACAGCGGGCCTTGGTTTGAAGCGATTAAGGAATATCTTCCAAAGAAATTTCTAAAGCCACTCGGCTATTCCCTTGAAACTATCGAAAGCAAATAAATCGATTAAGTAGTGGATACAGCAATGACTAAATTTGTTTGGATGATTTCGAGGAACTTTCACAGCCCCACGAGTGTGAATACATATCCACTTGTTGATTTTGTGTCCTTGAAGTCTGGGTTATCAATTTGCATCACGGTATCCTTCAAATCTGCTTGGATATTACGTGTAATGCAAAGCATAATCTTAGTATGCCTTAAGTGATAAGCGTTCGCTTAGCTTTCCCGATGATTTTCCATTTTGGACTAGCGTAAATCGACTTAGCTTTAGCGCACAACTATGTTTGGCCTAGTCTACGATTCATGACATACATTAAATTGCCGTTATGCTATAGCATACTTATTTTGAGCTTTGTTTTCACCGGTATTCTTAGAAAGATGTAAAAATTCATCTATCGAGTCTTTACTAGTACAATATCTAGATTCTTGCACTCAGGTAGTTTCAATATAATCGGATTGTGATAGAGTAATCACTCGAGATATCTTTATGGATTTTATCACAAAAATAACATCAGCGACCCCCATATCTTTCATTTCAAATTTACTTACAAGCAAGCATTTGATTTTCTTAATAGTCTCATCATCGCTGCCTGTTATAAGCATATCGTCCACATATAGACATAAAATGGCAAAGCAATTCTGAGTTTGCTTAACATATACACATTTATCGCACTCATTAATCTTGAAACCATTCGAGTAACCGTCGAATTTAACATGCCATTGTTTTGAGTGCTTGTTTCAATCCATAGAAGTGACTTGTTAGAAGTTGACATACTTTACTCTTGTCAAAACAGTAATTATGGGTTATTCCAAATATATTTCTTCTTCCAAATCTCCGTTTAAGAAGACATTTTCACATCCATTTGATGGATTTCAAGCTTATACAACTTCTTTGCTATAGCAATTAGCATCGCATATAGATGTAATTCTAGTAGCAATTGAATAATTATCAAAATAATCAAGACCTTCTCGTTGCTTATATCCTTTTACTACAAGCCTAGCCTTATATTTATCAATAGCACCATCCGCTTTCATTTTCCTCTTGAAATCCACTTACATTGTAGTGGTTTGTGCAGGAGAGAGTCGGCCAATTTCCATATGGATTTGGCCAGATGGATTCAACTTCACTATTATTAGCTTCTTTCGAAACGGGACTACGCGGCGAAGTCGCGAGAGCAGCGAATGTACGGGGCTCGTTTGCCAGCGGGATGCGTTAAGTCGGTCAAAAGGCATTGGAAGTCCTTTGTCTTTTCGTCTGAGTTCATCCTCGATGGATCACTTCTAGATATAGCATCTGAGACCTCTTATTATTATCAATTGACTCATATACTATGTTATACGAAATATATTTTCAAAACGAAGCGATCCTTGATTGATGATCGTATTGACATGTATGTCGAGATCTCGACTTGTGAGCAAGCTTGATATGCATTGCTATTCTAAGCATGTCAGATAAAAACCCTGATCCAGAAAGCGTATCTTTGGTCTACCTTAACCTTTTTAGGCTTAGGAACCCTGACCTTAGCGAAACACCCTCACACACTTTGAGATAATTCAAGTTAGGCATTACGCATGCCATTCGTGGGGAGTTTGTATCTTTGTGAAATTACTCTATTTAAATAAAATTCGCCATCAAAAAGCGGCTTCCCCACGCCAAATTTTGTGGTAAGCAGGCACTATTCAACAATGCATTCATTGTTTCCTTTAAAACCGATTTTTCCTTTCGCCCTCATTAGATTGTGATATATAAGGAGCGATCATTTAGTGAAGCGATACCACTTCAGTACAAATTTCCTCAAATGGAAATTCATATTCACCTCCTCGTTCACTCCTTGTGATTTTAATTTTCTTGTTCAACTTAGTTTCAATTTCGGCCTTATAAGTTTTAAAAACATTCCTGACCTCATCTTTGCTCTTAAGCAAATCGCTCATAGCTATCTGCATGGCTTGATCATCTATAAAAGTAATAAAATACTTATTACCACCCCGCCAGCGGTATTGATTTCATATAGCAAATATCATGTATTAAATCCACAAGGTTACGAAACTCTATTATCTCTGAGTGGAAAGGGGGCTTAGAAATTTAGATTCAACACACTTGGCATTTCTCACTTGGGCGATCGAATTCGTGGCGATCCCATATTCATTAATTTCTTTATTGACTTTATAGTTAACGTGTCTAATCTAGCATGCCGTGTTGAAGACTCGAAGCACACTTGAAGAAGCAACTTTATTCAAATCATCCTTGGATTTCTTGGTCATTACGTTTAGTTTGAACGAACCATCACTCGGATAACCATTTCTACATACATCTCATTTTTTGAGGAAGTCTGGAACTTGTCGAATCACGAAACCAACTTGAAGCCATTCTTCTTAGGAAAACTGCGACACTAAATTCTTGCGAACATACGCTGTGCGAACATTAATTAGTGTCACAATCTTTCAGATATCATATTTAGAGCAATCTTTTCAGACACCTTCAACCTTGTAGGAGTTGATAGATTACCAATACTCTTTTCACATCACACCCCCACGGTTGTGTAGAATGAAAACATCGATCTGTTTGCACAGATGTGATGAGTTGCTCCAGTATCAATCCACCACTCCTTAGGGTTTCCCACCAAATTACACTCGGATATCATAGCAGTCAGATTGATATCATCAACACCATTGGAGATCTTTTCTACCACATTGGCACCAGCGTTTTCATCTTTCTTGGCTCTGCGATCTTTGGCTCGATGTCGGACCACACCACCGGTTGAAGCACTTGCCAATGAACTTCTTCAGGCCTTGGTTGAATCCCTGCAGGCTGGCTAGAACGTTTTCTCTTGCATTGGGTTTAGATCCTTCAACAACATTAGCCCTTGAAACTTCTAGATTCTTCCCAACTTTCTTCTCAGACAACCTATTGTCTTCCTTAATCCTCTACCGAACAATCAAGTCTTTAAGTGACAACTCCTTTCTCTTGTGTTTGAGATAATTTTTGAAATCCCTCCAAGATGATGACAGTTTTTCAATGAACGCAGCCACTTGAAATGTCTCACTTAGAAGTCATTCGCCGGCATGAATATCTTACCTGACCATGACTCTTGAGCATTTGACCAAAGGCGGCGCTGAATCAACCGTCACCCAGAAGTCCATGATTCACGGAGCAATGAATTTCTTGTTGAATAACTGGTTTGTACTTCTTGTCGGACTATCCATAACTCCTTGGCGGTTTATTAGGACTATAGGCGTTATAGAGTATTTTCGGGCCGGGTGGGGACATAGTTGCGACCACGGGAAGTCGGTGATTCCATGCATCCCGCAGTGATCGACTTTTCTTTATCTGTCTCTCTCGACCTCGATTTAGGACCATCCTTATTGAGGAATCTTGCCAAGTTTAAAAGTCGTGAGATAGAAACAGCGTCTTGTTGTCATCTCTGCGAAATCGATGCAATTGAGCGGCTGGCTTTCTCCATGATTCGGAATAAGAGTTAACCGGATCGAAGGCGAAGCCATTTACCATGAAATATTTGAATATAAATATCTGACAAATATTTTGAATGTAAAGCGCGATCTGAGAAAGCGAAAAAAATTTGAATACAGAAACAAATATTTTAATACAATAGAAACGGAAAAACTGCAGTCTTCAAAAAGTTTGAATACCACATAAACTGGAAAAACTGCAGTCTTATTGTTGCTGGTTATCCAAAAACAGAAACAACAAATTGGTATAACATGTAATAGATATATCTGTTGAGGCCAGAAAAAAAAAAAGCGTAACAAATTTTTTTTTTTTATAATACGACAGCAACGAATTTGAAGTAACTGTAAAAAAAGCAAATTTTCTTTTCTTTGTAATGCAAGGCAGGCGAAGTATTCAAAGCTACAGGTCTTGAAACAAAAAGCGAAGCTACGCAGTCTTCTGAGAATCGTTTGTTAAAATAAATTTTGAATACGACAGATTGTATGGAGAAAAAAAAAAACCGGCAGTCTTATAGAATCTGCAGTCTTCAAAAATGAAAAAACAGAAATTGGAAGCTGTAACTAATATAAGACAGAAACGACTAGGAAAAAAAAAATTCGTCTTCTTGATCTGAAAAAGTATTTGAATAAATTATAACAAATATTTTAATGAAAAGCTGCGATATAGGAAGTAAAGTTTGAGTCAAATTTCGTCAAAAAATAAATTCGACTTCTTTGAGAAAGCAAGCAGAAGAAAAAAAAATACAGCGATATATATATATATAAGCGAACATAAGATTTGTCACCTTTGGCTGAAATTTTTTTTAACGAATAGAGCGTTCGTTCCACAGTGCTTGAACAAAATACAGATACGTAAGCGAAGACGAACACAAGAATTAGTGAACGGAAAATCACGTAAGCCGAACCTGATAGGAAGTCGTGAGCGAAAAAAAAAAAAAAAAAGCATGTCCAGGAACTAGCGGGAAATTCGTCTTAAGAGTGTAGTTCCCGTGTTCGTTCTAAAACTAGAAACCAAAAAAAAAAATGAAGGAAACAAACCTGCAGTACAAACAATAATTATAAAGTAGATCCGAGCCCAACGATAATTTTGTTATATTAAAAAATGGGAAAAACAGGAGTATAAGTATGCCAGGAAGTGTCTCCACAAGCAGACATGTCAGTTCGAAAATGTATGAACAATGATGTGTCACGTGATATGGGACCATGGCATTTTTCATTAACTTAAGAGTTTTATGGATCACAAAAGTCAAGCATAAACCACGCCTGAGAAAAGTATAACGTCAATTTTTGATTTGTTATTTATATAAACAAAAAACCTAACCATTAATACGATTAAGCAAATCTTCGATTAACAATTTTTTCGATTAACCATATACCTTGGGTCTTGGCTGATGCTTTACAAGGGAGGAGGAAATGGTCTCAAAAGATACCTCTCTTTTCACTTCCCTAAACTTCTAGACACTATTGTTTATAGATCTTTCTCATAAGCAAGGTTTGGGTATACCATATCAGGTCATATATCCTTTTTTTTCTATTGCTTTTATCGGCTTTATCTAAGCAACAAATTATTTTGAATCTCAATTATTTGGCCATAGTCACACTATATATATTCTTCTCTTTTTCTTAGGCTTCAAGTCAAGGCAAAAAGCTAGCTTATTTGTTATTCGTCGAGAGAGATATATGAAAATATTTCCTATTAAGAGTGAAGATTATATGAAATCATATTATAAATTTGATATTAATTTTTTTCGGTTATAGTGTTGTAGTTAGGAATCAAGATTATTTTAGTTACGATCAGTTATTTTTTAGTATCTTTTTTATTTTTCGGTTGGTTAACTGAAACCATAGTTTTTGTAATTTATAAAGCTAAATTGAAATTGAGATTTATATCAAACCAAAACCAAAACCCAATCGATCGGTTTGGTTAATCTATTTTTCGGTTCGATTTCAGTTTAGTTTCCTAGTTGATTCAATTTTTTAGGGTTTTTTGCCCACCCTTCATCATGGATCTTTTTGTCTTATCCCCTGTATTTTATAATTATATTCATACGTAGGAGTGTAAACGAGTTAAGTTACTCGAACTCGACTCAAAATACTCGGATTTAATCGAGTCTAGCTTGAGGTCGAATAACTCAAGCAGTTTGTCGAGTGGAGTCGAGTTTAAGTATCATAATACTTGATTTGAGCTTATGAGCTAATTGAACCTTACTATTTTATCAATCGAATCGAACTTGAGTCGAGTCGAGTATCACAATACTTGATTTGAGTTGCTCGTGAGCTTAGTCGAGCTTTATTATTTATTAATTGAGTCGAGTCAAGTCTGAGTGTAATTATTTATTAATTTTTAAATTGATTCGAGATCAAATAGTTCGATTATTTTTCAATTCGAGTTTCGAATATCTAAGAAAAAAAAAACTCAATCGAGTTTAAACTTTGAGTTTTTTTTAATCTAGTCGAATTCGAGTTTAACTCTATATTGTATCGACCGGACTCGATTAAGTTTACACCCAAGGGGATTTTGTTTAAAAAAATTGTGGCCTTCAAAGCAGGGGTCAGATTGTTCTGATCCGGCCATGAATCTGAGTGGAGTCTGGGTTGCCCTACGCCACTTTAAAATCGGGCGAGTCTCCTTTGTCACAGGGAGCTCTGCAAATCATCTTTTCTCTTGCCAATAAAATGATCGATATATCACGATATATCAAACATAAATAAAAATTATCTTGGGGCTCATAATCGATACTCATAAAGATCAAATTATCATAACTATTCTTCAATTATCTCCCGATAATTCAATAGTTGATTACACTTTTTGTTTATACAAACATATATTAAAATCTACAATTAATACATGTTATGTCCAAAAAACCATCAATATGCCAGGTTCATAAGAAATGGATGTCTTCTCGGCGCTCCTTGTGCACGGAAATAAAGGGTCCCACAATGGGGGGTAGGCTAAAGCTCAGTGGGAGAATCGCCCACAAAGTGGAAATTGCTGCTGCTTTGAGATCTTGATCTGATCTTTCCACGAAATGCTCTGTGTTTCAGTAAATGCTGAGTCACTGCTTGATGTGCGCTGATCCTTTGTGTCACGGTCCTGTGGGCTAAACCACACTTGCACAAACCGTATGAAAATAATCATTTCAAAAACAAAAACTTTGTTCTTGAAAATATACTCTGAAAATAATCGGTACAAATATGGGGCCCCTCCCTCGAGGTGAATTGGTTGGTGAGCTTTAAAGCAGTCCTTAGTCCTCATCAGGAAATGATGATGGCCCGTCTCGAGCCGATTAGGAATAATCTGTGAAATTCGGCACCCTTGACCAATATCAGTTTTCTGAAATAAACGTAAATGCCCATTTCCTTTTTAATTTGGTACCGGTCGTATGAAAATGCGTTATCTTGAATTTTCAAAATCATTTACACAATATGTCCAATATGCATATTTTCAATCAACTACAATTCTGTAGTGCGATTCCCACCCTCGATCGTCACTGATCTAGCTCACTTGAGCAAATCATAATCATCTGATGACACAACACAATTTAATTCTATATAATTGTGTCGTTATTAATTAACACCTCGAAAACGATACTTTAATAATTCTTTGATCGACCCTGACTCTCAAATTAATTCCTACACATACGAGCCATTCGATTCACACAATTTCAATGCCAAAACACATGGACCTTTGGCCATTTCACTTTAAACCAGGAATTTATTTTTAACAGTCCGAAACCAACTGATGGTACATCGGGCGACCAGCATGTCCCAGCGCACTGATTTAAACTTTTTGGAGCCTGAATTTCTTACCCATTCTTAGGTCTACAATAAACACGAAGCATAATTTTGTGAATAAATTATCACAAAAGGACCCATAACAGTCAGTAACAGTGTCCTAGATTGCCCCGTCGGCTCCCAATTAGCTGCGGTCCCATGTTTTGAAGCCGTGGCGACTTATTAAAAGCCTTTATCATCTCAAGCATGCATTTAATGCCAAATTCCACCTAACGACCCGCCAGTTTAGGCGATCCACGGCCAACCCAAAAATCTCAAAGAAATTCCCACAATTCGGTCCCAAGTTTTGGGACCCGATCAGCACTCGCGGCGCCAACCAAGCAAAGCGTCGGCATGCCAAGGCGGGAATACCCTGCAAGCGTAGTAGAGAGAAAATCTGCACTCTTGGAGTTTGTCAAAACTTCTCGCAAATCCGAGAGTTGCACCGTGGCACGCTCTGCGTAGAATGTTTTCATGGCACAACAAGTCGAAATCCTGACGATTAGTCGTAGGTATTTTTTAAAGAGAAGGAAGAGCGCCTCTCTCTAGAAAAAGCTAGTTGAAGCCCACTGCATCACCTCCCCCCAGTCGCGTTTTTTGATTTGGTTTATTAAGAAGGCAAGTCATAAATACCGATTTCGTCTTACAGTGACTTAAACTTTAAAAAAGCATTTAATATTACTCTTTCTACAGAGATTTGATGTTAAGTGACTCTTGATTAAATCGGGTTTTAAATCGTTTAACAACAATGTAGACCAGTGCATTGGTCGTCTTATATCTCCACCTTTAGTCGCGTAAGAAAATCGATTATTTTTCAAAAATCGTCTGCCAACGTATTCACATTTGTAAATGATGCGAAATTGCCGTTTTCTTAGATTGTGAGAGCAGTCCAAAGCAGTGCAATAAGTTTGATCATTTAGGATCACAAAAATTTAATTACGGATTTTTAACATAATTAAAATTTTAATAATGAAATTGCAGTTTCTTGTATTAAAATTGAATTAAGGTCTTCTAAAGAATGATGTTTTTAAGATACTTTTTTTTTTTTTAGATTTTAAATAAAGAGGTTAGTTTTCAAAATAAGTTTTGGGTTTGTTATTTCAAAGGGTTATCATTAATATCTGATGTTTTAAAAAGCTGGGCCGGATGGCGGAGTGGAATTAAATCAGACCAAATCGTAAGCCACAAAAGCGATCAGGTTAAATGCAAAACTGTTTTGATTGAGCAAGCGGTTGAAACCAAATTAGTGCGGTGAACAGTTTGTCAGACCCAATCGATGGTTAAACGAAGCTAGTTCACATAAAATTTTTTTTTTTGAGATTAAAACGATGTCGTTTTGATCTTTCTGGCAAAGCAGTGTGATTTTCATGAAACCCACAAAGCTTGTAGATTGAGAACATCTGGCTAAAAAAGAATTGGTCATCGAGTGGCTTATGGATTCAAGCATTATAAAGGGAGATTCTGAAGACATTCTAATCTTTGTTTATTGTTCTTAGATTATTTTTAAGATATTAATAAATTATATATTTATATAAATAAGTTTTGATAGTTTTTAATATGTTTTTATTTAAACATTATCGTATTTTAAAAATTTTTTAAAATATTTATTTATATAAAAAATAATAAATAATATCTTAAAATATTATTAATTATATTTTAAAATATAAATAATATGTTTTATTCACGTGTCGGTTTAACAGGGGTGGAAACATGAGCCTGAACCGGTAACTTTTTCGGTTCAATTATCGGTCCGGTTTTTAAAACATTGTTAATATATTCTTATATTTAAATTAAGAAAAAGAATAAATTAAATTAATTTTTATAATTCTATTTATTCACATAAAAAATGTAAAGTATGGGAATACGTACAGGCGAAGCTTTCTACTTTCCACATTCAAATATTCAATCACCCATGTCAGACGCCACATGTAATTGAATTGAATAATAGGGTGTTGACTCCACGCCCCCATTCATACTTGGACTTCAAAGGTAATCTTCTTCTTCTTCTTCCTTCCTCCTCCTCCCATGGCGGCTTCCTCCCTCCTCCTCTCTAGTACTCTCCACAGTTCATAGGTTTCCTTCTCTTCCGCTTTTCTATCATGCCGCCTGCATTTCAGGCTATTCTAGCTGCCACCGCCAGCTTCTTCTTGATTACTATGCTCATCGCCGTTATCTTAATCGTTTGCCGAGTAATCAAGCAGCGCCGGACCTCTCAACCCCGGACCAGAGACATCCAGAGTTCAAGCCTCACCTCTATCGCCGTCGGCGAGAGCGCCTCCTTTGACCCCTCCCTGAAACGGATCTCGATGGCGGAGCTCATCGCCGCCACCAAGAACTTCGCCTCCGACGGAATCATCGGGGACGGCAGCTTTGGCATGGTTTACAAGGCCCGCCTCAACAACGGCGTCACCGTCGCCGTCAAGAAACTCAGCCCCGACGCTTTCCAGGGGTTCCGGGAGTTCCGCGCCGAGACCGAAACCCTAGCCAAGCTCCAGCATCAGAATATCGTGAAAATCCTCGGGTACTGCGTTTCCGGATCCGATAGGGTTCTCATCTACGAGTTCATCGAGAAAGGAAGCCTCGACCAATGGCTACACGACACCTCATCGGCGGACCAACATCCTCCCTCTCCGCGTTTTCCGTTATCTTGGGAAACAAGGCTGAAGATCATCAGAGGAATCGCCGACGGCCTATCGTATCTCCACAATCTGGAGACTCCGATCATTCACAGAGACATCAAAGCCAGCAACGTGCTATTAGATTCAGAATTCGGAGCGCACATTGCTGATTTCGGCTTAGCGAGGAGAATCGAGTGGTCGCATTCCCATGTCTCCACCCAAGTCGCCGGCACGATGGGCTACATGCCGCCGGAGTTCCGGGAAGGCGTGACCGTAGCAACGGTGAAGGCGGATGTGTACAGTTATGGGATACTGATGTTTGAGATCGCGACAGGGAGACGCCCCAATTTGCCGACTCTCCTGGACGGTAAAGAAGTGGGGATTGTGCAATGGGCGCGGAAAATGGTGGCTCAGGAAAGGCATATGGAGATGGTTGATTCAAATATTTCAACGGAAGGTTTGAAAGAAAATGAGGTCAGGGAATTGTTCAGAATTGCTCATTTGTGTACCAGTGAGATATCCAGAGACCGCCCCGCCATTAGCGTGGTGGTTGATTTGTTGTACCAGCTTTCCTGATGAAATTTTTGTTCGGATGGATGGAGCTGTATCCTGCTGTAAAGGTAACTTGAATATTATATATATATATATATATGCAATATGAGTTCTAATTTAGTTACAGTCAGTTCATTTTCGGAATTTCAAAGTGAATAAAACTAAATTAGCCATAAAATCTGGCCTTCCTAATTGATCTGATCATTTCAGGAATAGATTTCTTCATGAAAATCGGTAGCCCTATTGGGTGTCCTGTAAACAATCATCTCTGTCTCTGCTCTGCTGTGATGATGCTAATGACTTGACTTTGTGTTTGATTGCCTCTGGTTCATGTGGTTAAATTATCTGCTAATAATCAATCAGCTAAGGCCATAGAGCATGAGGAAGCCAACCTAGCCTGTTTTAGCATGCATCGCAAGGTAGTTAGGATTATTAGGGTTAGGGAGCTCTGTTCTGTACTTCAATTCTGGATGGAAGATGAACATATGTATTAAGGCTTTTAGTCCATTTAGCAATAATCATTTTTCACCATCTCTTGACACCATTTTCCCTGCTGTTTCTTGAATTAGGGTTACATGGTTTTGTGATAATCTTTACAAAATTGGAGGATTTAGGGATGGTTGTTGGCAATGCAATCAATCCCAATATGATGGGCCCATCCTAAGTAGCAACCCTCTTATTTTAATGATAGGCAGATAATGAGGGACTGATTGATCAACCACCCCTTTAGAGTTGTTATATATCATGGAGTTTCCTCTTCATCGTTGGGCATAAAATAATTGAAGTGATCTGTGAAATAAGATTACACAATAATTAGCCCTTTTTATATTTAATTATCATGTTGAGACTTCGGCGCTGAGCTCAATGATTGCATTAATGCAGCACCACGAAAAAAAAAAAAGAAAAGGAAAATGCATTTCTCCTTCATTCATGTAGTTAAGGATTGAGATTAACTGGTCTACTCTTTAGGGATGCTCAAGTCAAATACTCTCTGTCTAGAGTTGTTCCATATTGCTGCATAGTTTCTCATGCATTGATATCAATTCCCTTTATTGAGGCTAAGATTGAAGAAAATGCAGAATGACAAACTGTGATATTTACAACCATATGAATGTGCCTTTTGTCTTGATAGGCCTTGGAGAGTGGTCTCCCATTTCTGGAACGATTGTCCTTCCTCGATCGATTTATGTTGCTCTCCCAAATCATCAGCTGATTCTCTAAATTCATTTAGGTATCCACCGTCTTTATGATTGTTTTCACCTAATATTTCCACCTTCTCTTGGTAATGGCGCATTAAGCTCTGTTCTCCTAATAGGGGACCAACTAGCACCTGGCTGAGGCAGATGATGAAAGAAAGGTATGGTATGATCATTGTCATCCAGAAAGAAATCATCCAGATCTGCCCTGGTTGCACTGATATCACAAATGGTGCACTATCTTCTGGGTTTTGAATTTTAGAATGATGCAACTTCATTTAACAAGATGAAATCATATCTGAAGGTAATCTTAACTATTCATAGGAGGGGAAAAGAACAGGTCAATAAATAAATGCAGTGATGCAAAACCTACCGGACTAATTGACAGAAAGTGGCAATTAGGAAGAGTGATAAAGGAATTTGTTGTTGGGACCTATCAAAATAAGAGCAACAAAAATGATGAGTAGCACATGTTTCTAGTACCCAAATTGAGGAATCAAGGGAATTAGGTATAGATAGAAGAAAATGATAATATATATATTTTTGATAACCGTGCATGTCTGGGCTAACTTACGTGCATCTCGATTAATCCCACGGGTTCCTTAAAGTTAACGGGGCTGTGAGGGACTCAAACTAGGAACCATTGGGTTAAATCCCAAGGCCTTAAACCAACTTAGCTATGCCATAGGTTAAGAAGGAAAACGATGAGCTGTTGACATTGAGCTGAGGACATTAAAGGCTAGTTAGTGGGAATCACCTGTTTGAAATGCTTCATCGGTGCAAGAATTAGGTTGAGGATTCATGGATTTGAGAATTTATATTACTTCGGCATTAGTGGGTCTATACTTTTCTTAAAGCTTGGGATTTCAAATTGGTAATTGAATTCGCAAAATTGGGATTTTAATCATTGCAGTTACTGAATTAGATGGAGTACACCTCAGAGTCCCCATCATGACACATTGAGCGTTGCTGTTCCTCTCTTACAACTAGTGCAAAAAAACCCGTGTTTTAAAAATTGGATTGAATCAGTTGGACCGTCAACCGATGACCTTTTTAGTCCCTGTTTTAGTATGCATTGCAAGGTAGTTAGGATTATTAGGGTTAGAGAGCTCGTTTCTGCACTTCAATTCTGGATGGAAGATGAACATATGTATTAAGGCTTTTAGTCCATTTAGCAATAATCATTTTTCACCCTCTCTTGACACCATTTTCCCCGCTGTTTCTTGAATTAGGGTTACATGGTTTTGCTATAATCTTTACAAAATTGGAGGATTTAGGGATGGTTGTTGGCAATGCAATCAATCCCAATATGATGGGCCCATCCTAAGTAGCAACCCTCTTATTTTAATGATATGCAGATAATGAGTGGACTAAGGATCAACCAATCCCTGAGAGTTATATTATATATCATGGAGTTTCCTCTTCATCGTTGGGCATAAAATAATTGAAGTGATCTGTGAAATAAGATTACACAATAATTAGCCCTTTTTATATTTAATTAGCTCAATGATTGCATTAATGCAGCACCATGAAAAAAAAAGAAAGGAAAATGCATTTCTCCTTCATTCATGTAGTTAAGGATTGAGATTAACTGGTCTACTCTTTAGGGATGCTCAAGTCAAATACTCTCTGTCTAGAGTTGTTCCATATTGCTGCATAGTTTCTCATGCAAATAGCTGCAACCATATGAATGTGCCTTTTGTCTTGATAGGCCTTGGAGAGTGGTCTCCCATTTCTGGAACGAGCGTCCTTTCTCGATCGATTTATGTTGTTCTCCCAAATCATCAGCTGATTCTCTAAATTGGCTTAGGGTATCCACCGTCCTTATGATTGTTTTCACCTAATATTTCCACCTCTCTCTCAGTAATGGCGTTAGGGCCTCTGTTCTCCTAGTATATCCACCATCATTAAGCTCAAGTCAAATACTCTCTGTCTAGAGTTGTTCCATATTGCTGCATAGTTTCTCATATAAATAGCTGCAACCATATGAATGTGCCTTTTGTCTTGATAGGCCTTGGAGAGTGGTCTCCCATTTCTGGAACGAGTGTCCTTCCTCGATCGATTTATGTTGCTCTCCCAAATCATCAGCTGATTCTCTAAATTGGCTTAGGGTATCCACTGTCCTTATGATTGTTTTCACCTAATATTTCCACCTTCTCTTCAGTAATGGCGCATTAGGCTCTCTGTTCTCCTAGTATATCCACTCTTTAGGGATGCTCAAGTCAAATACTCTCTGTCTAGAGTTGTTCCATATTGCTGCATAGTTTCTCATATAAATAGCTGCAACCATATGAATGTGCCTTTTGTCTTGATAGGCCTTGGAGAGTGGTTCCATTTCTGGAACGAGCGTCCTTTCTCGATCGATTTATGTTGCTCTCCCAAATCATCAGCTGATTCTCTAAATTGGCTTAGGGTATCCACTGTCCTTATGATTGTTTTCACCTAATATTTCCACCTTCTCTTCAGTAATGGCGTATTAGGCTCTCTGTTCTCCTAGTATATCCACCATCATTAAGCTCAAGTCAAATACTCTCTGTCTAGAGTTGTTCCATATTGCTGCATTGTTTCTCATGCAAATAGCTGCAACCATATGAATGTGCCTTTTGTCTTGATAGGCCTTGGAGAGTGGTCTCCCATTTCTGGAACGAGTGTCCTTCCTCGATCGATTTATGTTTCTCTCCCAAATCATCAGCTGATTCTCTAAATTGGCTTAGGGTATCCACTGTCCTTATGATTGTTTTCACCTAATATTTCCACCTTCTCTTCAATAATGGCGCATTAAGCTCTTTGTTCTCCTAGTAGGGGACCAACTAGCACTAAGCTTTCCTGGCATGGATGGATGAAGTAGTATATATGGAAGTATTGATCATTGTCCGAGAAAGAAAACTTTCTCTGATCCAAGATGTTCCTGTGTTCTTGCAGGGAACAAAAAATAGTTTTTTTCGGCCGATATATCGTCGAAAAATCGGTTTTCGGCTGACACCGAGAAGAAAAAGCAAAGGAAAAATCGGGGAAAAATCAGTAAAATTGTCGATTTTTCACCGAAAAATCGCGACCGGAAGACGCTACAGCCATAATGAATTTCGAAAATATCGATAAAATATGCAGAAATATCGTAACGACTATTTTGACTCCAAAAAATCTCTATACCCATAAAATCACAATCTTTACAAACTTATCCACGCACATCCAAGCTCCATTTAACTCTCAAATTATATTTTCTTTCGCGATTTATCTCAATATTTCTAAGATCTTATATCTTCACAAGATGAGACTTTATCGTAAATAAACGTGAATTGTTCCAAGATTTGTCTTCATTTTGGTTTTAAGTTACCACAATGTAATTTCGATAAATTATGTCTAATATTATTTTCAATAAGTCATATATTTGCTTATTTATGCTTTTTTATAGTTCAACAAAGTATTTCCATGAATTTCAAAGTATTTTTATTAATTTTCGCTTTACCGATATTTTTGTCAAAATATCCATCGATATTTCCGATATATCCGTAAAATTCAAGTATCGATATATCCGTAATTACCGATATTTTGTTCCTTAGTTCTTTGTTGCTGCATGGCATTTCACAAATTGTGAATATATGTTAAGGTCAAGGAGAAGAAAAGAGACAGATGTAGAGGTTTCATTTCCTGCTGTGAGTGGTCACAAATTGTAATGCTTACTAATCTTTCTTCTAAGCTTGAATTCTAGGGTTTGGCTGTTGTTAAACCTCGAGCTAAATAAGCCTACAAAAATCCATGTATCTGTGCTGTGTTCTTTTAATCTACTTTCATAGGAGGGGAAAAGAACAGGTCAATGAATAAATGCAGTGATACAAAACCTACCGGACTAATTGACAGAAAGTGGCAATTAGGAAGAGTGATAAAGGAATTTGTTGTTGGGACCGATCAAAATAAGAGCAACAAAAATGATCAGTAGCACATGTTTCTAGTACCCAAATTGAGGAATCAAGGGAATTAGGTATAGACAGAAGAAAACGATAATATATATATATTTTTGATAACCGTGCATGTCTGGGCTAACTTACATGCATCTCGATTAATCTCACGGGTCCCTTAAAGTTAACGGGGCTGTGAGGGACTCAAACTAGGGACCATTGGGTTAAATCCCAAGGCCTTAAACCAACTTAGCTATGCCACATGTTAAGAAGGAAAACGATGAGCTGTTGACATTGAGCTGAGGACATTAAAGGCTAGTTAGTGGGAATCACCTGTTTGAAATGCTTCAACGGTGCAAGAATTAGGTTGAGGATTCATGGATTTGAGAATTTATATTACTGGCATTATTAGTGGGTCTATACTTTTTCTTAAAGCTTGGGATTTCTAAATTGTACTTTGAATTTGCAAAATTGGGATTTTAATCATTGCAGTTACTGAATTAGATGGAGTACACCTCATAGTTCTATCATGACACATTGAGTGTTATATATTCCTCTGTTACAATCTGCAAAAAATCTGTGTTTTAAAATCGATTGAATCAAGCAACCAATGATCTTTTGGATTCTTATTTAATCTGGTTCGATCATCAGTTTGATCCTTAAACGGTAAATATATAATTTGTTCGATTCAGTTATCTGTAACGGACTTTTAAAACATTAAAAAAACTAGTCCGAAGACATGTTTGAGCGGAGGGTTCGTCAATGCCCATAAGAAATTGCCGGACTTGTTTCTGCCGTTGTATTTCGGTCCAAGTTCGAATAGTACTACAATTACATGCTAGAAACTTGAGCTCATTCAAAGATTTTTCAGTCGAGTATTTGCATTTAAGGATCCCTAATTTAAAGCTATGAGATGTTTTTTGATTTGATACCGCGATCTTCCACATAAGAGTAAAAGGTGAGGTGAAGGTGTATATACGAAGGACTTGAACTTAACATTATTAAAATCTTTTCTTGAGAGGGTAGGCCCAACATAAAAGTAAAATCGAGACAGGATGGTGGGAAGTTGTGTGTGTGCTACTGTATCATTGAACCCAAACCCAATAATATCGAGTGATTACAATTAACAAAAAATATTTGTGTTGCATATGTGAAACAAAGAAAAATAGGTGCTAACGGATCTAATCTTGGAAAGTAGGTGCTTTTGTGTCATCTAAAATAGTGCTTTTGTGTCATCTAAAATAGTGTTTTTGTCTTACAAATAGTGGATTAATTGATGTGAACCTCGTCAACTTGTGAAGAGACCCGTAATCAAATTAATCTTGAAGAACAATGTAGCGCTCGCTTGAATGGATGATCAATTTATCGCGATAGTAAGCAAAACCTTGAGATAGAGGACGCTACACCCATGACAGATCCGCTTTGATAAGTCTTGATGAACGCTATTAATAACCGGAGAAAGTTCAAAGAGAGTTCTTTCAAGAACCAAAAAGAAATTTAAACTCTCAATTTTATAAATTCGTAAACTAAAGAAAATAGGGATAACCCGCCTATAAATATATCCAAAAAAATATGAAGAACAAAAACAAAATTCGGCCATAAAGGTAACAAAATATTCGGTCAAAAACTAGAAAGGAAACTAACTTATTTTTCCTAAACTACGCACACCCAAAAACGTCCACAAGAAAAGGAAACTAGATAAATTAGGACAGGACTTGGGAATCAAATCACAAACAAATAAGCAGCAAATTAGGAACAAGTAAGCACCAAATTAGGAGCAAATCAGCACCAAATTAACAACAAATCAACAAGTTAAAAAGGTCTTGGCTCTTGGTCAAAATCCAGATTTACTTTGATGATGTGGACCATCTTTGTTTCCTCTTCGAGTCAATGCGCGAGCTTCTTTCACTGGAAAGATCTTGAATTAAAACATTAGCGCTAATCTCTTTACCTAACCGCGTGTCATCGGGCTGCGGATTTCGTGGTCCGTGACTCCATTCTTTAGCCATGCCTCCATCATTCCCCTCCTCTTGAAAAGTGTTTGTCCTCAAATCGTCACCTACATAAAAAAGACTCAAGTTAGTGACATAGCACTTACATTATACTCACCGGGAAAATCTAGCTTGTAAGCATTATCATTGATGAGCTCGAGGACTTGAAAATGACCATCGCCCCTAGGAAGCAACTTGGAACGCCTTTGGGTGAGAAATATTTCTTTACGCATGTGCACCCAAACCCAATCTCCGGGTTTAAAGATAACTTGGTGACGCCCTTTGTTGGCTTGTTTGGCATATTGTTTTGTTCTTCGCTCGATGTTGTCTTACCTTCTCATGAATCTGCTTAACAAATTCGGCTTTCTTTTTGCCATCTAGATTAACATGCTCAGACATAGGTGATGGAGATAAATCCAAAGAGGTTAATGGATAAAAACTTGTTGACTATATTTTCACATAGACCAAAAACTGAATGAGTATGCCAAATTTTTTACTGATTTTTATAAACTATGTTTTCTGTTATGTATGCAATAATTTGCAATTAAAATTAGTTTTGGTCTAAATCATTGCAAGTGCACTATCATACAAGTAATAAAGTGGATTTAAAGTCTAGATATCATTACCATGAGGATTAATTTGAAAATCTAAAGATCAACTACCCCTACTACTCAAGATTATCACTATTTGAACTAATATTTTCTAAGAGTGGTAGACTATCTATCAAAACTGTAATCGAAAACTTGTATAAATCTTAATTTAAGTAAAAAGAATTCTAATCTACATAAATCAGAATTTTTACTGAATAGAAATAACACTAGGAGAGAATTCAGTGTTATGATCATGAATTTGTAGTAGGTTCAAAAACAAATTAGCCATGGGTTTGAATTCTAGACTTGTTCAAGAGCAAAATAGTATAGCCTTGGAATCTTCCTGATACTATACATTTAATTGTCTAGCAGACTATATTCCTTTCCATGACAAATGAGTTTAAATAGCTACTTGTAAAATTTGACCCTTTAAGATTTAGTTGTTTTTCCTTTCTAGTACTTCACAATTATTTCTTAGGACTGAAAATTGCTTGTCCCCATAGACAGGATAATACAAGCCTTTTCCAATGCAATTGGTACCTCTATTTACAATTCATTAGAATTTTCTCTTTCCTTGATTAGAATCTAGCTAACACGAGATCAAGATCATTATACTGAATTGAAACGAAACCTGTAAGCATTAAAGATGATATATCAACAAATTTTCTTTACAATGGTAGGAGCATAATTTGTGAAGCATCAAAATTACACTTAGAGTACATTAGTTCATTGAATATCAATGAAATATACCCTTAGATGACTGCTCCTTGTTCTCAGGTCGTCCATCTCAAAGCACTCGTATGATCCCGAAATCGTAAGGATTAAACTCTTTCAATGTCCATCATCCAGTCCATCCAACTCAAACCACATCAATTGATCAACTTAGCCATACCCAACACGTCTTTTATAATAACTGCAAACAATAATCAAAACACAAAATTCCTTCCCAATAAGAGCTCAACTATCCATAACTGAATTACAGGTGACAATGACTAGCCGATCAAACAAATTCATTGAAAATGTAATAGAAACTGAAGAAAAGAAGCTCCAGAAATAATTCTAGAATTCCTTGAAATTCAGACATAAATGGGAATAATCTACAAAACAAGCTCAAAATTTCTACTAATATCGATTCTAATTCTTAAAATGAAACGAAAACTAAAAAAAAAAAAATCAAAGTAAGAAAAAAAAAAAAATTATACATATATATATATATATATATATATATATATATATATAGATTCTAATTCTAAAATGAAACGAAAACTAAAAAAAAATCAAAGTAAGAAAAGAAAAAAATTATACATATATATATATATATATATATATATATATATATATATATATATATATATATATACTAAATAAGAACTTCAACTCCTCTAGAGATTCTTCCCCAAGTTAGCAAAAAGTTGAGCAAAAGCTGCTCTCATTACCCTAGGTGCTTCGTATTTATAAGCCTCATAAATGATGTTGAGCCGAAAATCAAGGCTGGAAATATGGACTTCAATGCAAGCCCAATGATTGTTTTTGTCGCGACATTGTTTGTCTTTGTCGCGACATTGCAGTTTCACTTGTGTCTTTAAGCTTTGTTTTGAGTTTGTCGCAACATTTCTTCCATGTTTGCCTTTTGTCAAGTTTGTCGTGACAAATAAAATAAATGTCGCGACAAAGTTAGGTTAACTCTAGTTCATATTTGTTGCGACATAGATTCTACCTTTTGCCTTGCATTATGTCGCGACATAGTTCCATGCATGCACTGTTAACCTTTGAAATGTTTGTTGCAATATCACAATCTTTGTTGTGA
This sequence comes from Tetrastigma voinierianum, assembly GCA_016808115.1. Classification (NCBI taxonomy): domain Eukaryota; kingdom Viridiplantae; phylum Streptophyta; class Magnoliopsida; order Vitales; family Vitaceae; genus Tetrastigma; species Tetrastigma voinierianum. The sequence continues at coordinate 627,407 of JAEQBH010001875.1, forward strand.
CAAACTCAACATAATTCGCCTTCTTGATCTGCCAGCTTCTGTCGCAACTAAGTTTGCTTGTGTCGCGATAACATTTCTTCCTTTTGCAATTCTTTATGTCGCGACAATCAATTTCTATGTCGCAACATAGTTTCTTAACCTTCAGCTTTGTTTTATGTCACGACTACCTTTGTTGTGTCGCAACATTCCTTCTTCAATTTGCCCCTTTGTTTTGTTGTGACATTAATTTCTTTGTTGTGACATATTATCAGTGTTTCTTCAGCAGTTCTTCTAATCTTTTGTCACGACAAAGTTCATTGCTTTCAACTTGGTTTTATGTCGCGACTGATTCAACTGCCTTCTTCATACTTTATGTCGCGACATAGTTGTGAAATGTTGCGACAAATATCTACTATCTACTGGCTACCTTGAGAATTGTTGCGACAATATTTGGCTTTGTCACGACACTAGCTGCTTCCTGCCATAGTCAAATCTATTGCTGCTTTCATTTTTAAGCCAAATTTGCTGTTTTTTTCTTGTTTTTCTGCTTCTTTTCTCTAAATTCCTGCAAAACACAAATTTGGGTGAAGATTCCATAATTTGGCATTATTTTGGACATTAAGCCTTAAAATATTCATGAAAAATGGGTTTACAATTAGATGAGTTTTAGGCTCATCAAATTCCCTTAAACTTAAAGTTTTGCTTGTCACGAAGCAAAGAAAATGAATTTTTGTTTGTCCTTAAACAATTAAACTTTAATTTTAAGGACATTTTTCTTCTACATCAGACATATTTTCCTTTATATCCACATATTAGTCTAAAGACAGGATAATTGTAATCTTATTTGCGAACAAGTTTCAAATCCAGAATGAAGAAGATTTTCAATTAATTTCACTAAACAAACTAATAATTCATATAGTGTAAACAATTCGATTATTTACCCTGAATCAGTGAGTGTGTGATGGTCTTCCCCCTTTATTAATTTGGCAAATTAGTTAATCTTTTGAGACACTATTTAGATAATAAACTTCTCCCTTATTTTTATAAAGTCTCATAGGCTTGTTGTTCATATTATTCTCCAGTAATGTAGGCAGATACAAGCACTTGGGTGGATAAATGGACAATTTAGGTTCAAGTTTACCCAGATTGTACATACAACTCAACATCATTGCCTTCACTCTTCATCCTTCCAATTCATACTATTATTAACTTTCAAATACCCCTAAACTTGGTTTGGTGCTTCATTTTGCATTCTTCATTGTGGTAATTCAAATACAGTTCTTTAAACTGAATTTTTTTTTTTTTACTTTTCATTTCTTTACAAGGTTTATGGAATGGTGTAATGTTTTGCCTTTTTAAGCTTTCTACCACCCTTAAAGAGCTTGGTTAGCAAATTCATACCTGGGGTATTAGGGCTAGGCGTTGAAACACCCCTAAGAACTTAATTACTCAACGGAGGAAGGCAATAGATAAAAACCGATTCCACCTTGATACTTGTATTTCCACAGCTTTTGATTGTACTTCTATTCTTCTTTCTTCATCTCAATTGGTTTTCCCTTATAATTTTTCATCCTTTTCTTATTACAAATTCTTACCCCAAACTTGCCTCATTATCCACTTCTTTTGTACTTACAATGCAATTTGGGCAAACTACAGGGTGTTTTTCTACAGGATGAGATTTAAGAAAGGATTTAGGCTTTTCATTTGTTTGTTGATGATGAAAAAGGCATTAGGCTCAAATAAGGATCTAGGGTGTATGGATATGCATATTACAAGGGTAAGCTTTGAAAGGTTCAAACTTCCAAGGATGACCTATATTATTTTTTGTTAGTTGTTTTGCCTAGGATTTTGCCTTGAATAATAATCTAACAAGTTCTAGACTCTAAGGAGGTTAAGACTGTGATGGATCTCAGAAGATGTTACTAATCCCAACACAATTAGTTTCAGAGGTACTTTTGACCATATGCAATGTTTTCAGGATTCACAACAACTAATCTGTTTACCAAAATAGAAGTAGAAGTCTTATTTGTTCCATCATTTGTTTAAATCTTCCTAAGTCTTGAAATTCAACTTGTTCATTAAAAACATTACAATTCCCAGTTTTTAGTGAAGCTCATCCTACCCTAATTTCATCTATTGGTTTTTTTGGTTTGGTTTCTGAACATGTTGCTTTGCTATATCACCTAGAAAGCTTATCTGATTGACCCATTCATTTCAACAAAATTATTATAACATATGCAACTTATCAACTCATCATTCCAATTCATCCAAACATTCCACACACAAGTGCACATTATTAGGACATAACAAGGATACACAATCTTCCTCAAAAGACACAATTGCACAAATTTATCAAAGATATTTCATTGAACTCATGAGATGATTACAAAGTGTATGCAAGTTAGGAAAATCAAACAAAGAAACTCAATTTTTCTTGTTTTCATTTGGCTCTAGAGGAGATTTTGCCTTTTGTGCCTATCTTCTTTTATAGACTTCAATTTCCTTAGGAGTTCTCATTGACATTCTAATTGTACCAACACTGTCATTTTGAGGCATTGTTTTAAAAGGAACAAAAGGTATTTATCCACGTTACTCAGGGTTGGTGAATGGTATGGAAGGGTTTGTTACATCCTTAGGCTCTATGTTATAAGGTACATAATAAGAAATTTGGATGGTTGGTAGTGAGACTTTCTTCTTGCCTAACATTGTCTTCATGGCCCAATCTAGGATGTCTGCATTACTCTTTACTAGCTCACGCTGCCTCTTCCCTATTGATTCCAATGTACCCTTGTTGTTGATTAGTTCTTGAGTGTTGAGCCTCAGGCTATCCTTACAATGTTGCAAACTATTTAACCATCCTATATCTCTTGCCTCCAAAGCCTTTTTTATGCTATAGTCTTTAGCTGCCAGCATTGTGCATAAATTGTCTTCTCTTTTCCCTGATTCTTCCTAGAAAATTTTATCTCTAATTTCCACATTGCATCCATTTCTTCTATCTCCTCCTTCCACTCTAAGTCTCTCTGTCTGATTACCTCTTCCAGGTGCTGGTCTCTTTTTCTTAGATTTGCATCCAGATATTCATCTATGAGCTGCAGTTAGAGTTTCAGTTGGTCATCTATTTCCTTCATTCTCTGCTCCATTGTCATCAACATGTCCATGATGTCTGAATTATTGCCTTGCTGTCTTGAGCTTCCAGTTGGCTCCTGGTTGTATCCTTTGACATTTGGAGACAGATTCCAAATGGGGCTCAAACTCCTCTGCCTCTCTTCTCTCTCTTTCATTGAGCTCACCACAATGGCTTGCTCATTCTCTTCTCTTTCTTTGCGTTCCTCTTCTCTTTCTCTACCTTCTTCTTCTGCTTCTATTGCTTTCATCTTTTTCTTACCCTTATTGGTTAGACCCTTGGTTATACCGATTAAGGTCAGAGGAGAAGTTATAGGACATATTTTTTCCTCTTCCCAAGTTCCTTTAACACCTCCCAAGATGCATAAACTTGTGATTGTTGCTGGGTGTGGAATTAGACCCTTGTATTTGCTTCTGTAGTAGTTTAGGATGGAATTCTCTATAATTTTTCCCACATTGATTTTGTACCCTTTCAATAGTGCATACAAGAGTATTGCCTCTTCTTGTTGAACTGTACTAAGGTGATTTGACGGGAGGAAGATTGAAGCTAGGAAATAAAACCACACCTTCGCTTCTTCCGTCAATGATCCTCTAGAAATAGATTCGAATGATTTTTTCTTGGTAGACTTCCACTCACCCTTCCCATTCATTAACAACTTCACTATTTTCTAGAAATCTGGCTCATTCTGCATCTTTTTGAATTTGGAACCATCTTTCAGCTCCTTCAGGTTGAATGTTTTGTTGATAGCCTCCCTATCGAAGGAGATCCACTGTCCTCTAACGTAACAAGTTTTCTCTTTCTTTGCCACTATATTTGCATAAAACTCACAGACCAATGCAGCAAATCCAGTTGGTTTGTGCTCGTAGAATATATTCCATCCCCTCTTCTCAATCACCTCTCTAAATGGTGATATAAGCTTCACAAAACCTCTTTCTCCAATGAAGTCTTTCTGCATTAGTGTTTCCTTCATAACCAAGTGAGCACTCTCTGATATCAACTCATCAGCTTCCTCCTCTTCTTATGCTCCTTCACTTCTCTTCCTCTTCCTACTTCCCTCTGGTAACTGCTTTGTTTCAGTTTCTGCCTCAGTTCTTTCTTCTTGCATCACCACTGCCTGAAGCTCAAGAGTAGCTTCTTCTTCATTCCGAACGTACTCCTCCATAATCTCATTTAGATTAGGAATCAGACTTTGTTGCTCAGACATTGTAGAAATTGACTGGGATTTAGGGTTTGCGACGAAGATGAGGGAAAGGATTGGTAAAGGTAAATGAAAGGTCCTAGGGCTTTTTGGAGGAAAAAGGATTTTCAAATTGCTGGACTCCAAAAGTTTGAAATTCTCTATTTATAGGCCCAATTAATGTTGTGACAACTTAATTGTTGTGACAAATAATTCCCATGTCGTGACATTAAACAAGCCTTGAAGCCAAAATTTTATGTCGTGACATAAGAATTTATTGTCGCGACACACAATTAAGAGTCACAAATTTTCAATGTTGCGACAAAAATTTTCTTTGTCGTGACAACTTTGTAGCTTAAAAGTTAAAAAATTATGTTGCAAAATAAGTTTGTATGTCACGACCCAACATTATGAGTTGCACACTTGCATTGTTGCGACATATTAATTTCTATGTCACAACAATTGAATGCCTCAGAAAGCTAAAATAATGTTGCAACATGGAATTTTAGGAAAAATAATGTCGCGATAATAAATTGTCGCGACAATGAATAAAAATGTCACAACAAATTCTTCTACAACTGAGATAAGCAAGAGTGATCTTTGTCTAACAAAGAAAAATCATGTCGCGACAAAACATGCATTTTCATACAGAAGTCCAATTCACCAATTTTAACCAATTAACACACAAAATAGTATGCAATGAAAGCACGTAAAACATGGTTCATTAGTCTCATGGTTCTTCACCCTACTTAAACCCAACATCCTTCTTGATGACTTCGGTTATCGATGCGGCTATGGTACTAAAGTCCTTCACAAACCACTGGTAAAAACTAGCAAGTCCATGAAAACTTCGAACTTTACTTACACTTGTCGGACTTGGCCAGTCTTGAATTGCTCGAACCTTCTCTTCATCAATCTGTATTCATTGTGCACTAACAACAAAACCAAGAAGCACAAGCCTATAGGTTAAAATGTGCACTTCTTAAGGTTAGCGAACAATCTTTCTTTTCGAAGCACACCCAAAAAAGATTTTAAATGAACTAAATGATCATCTAAGTTTTTGCTATAAATGAGGATATTATCAAAATAGACAACCACAAATTTTCCAATGAAAGCACGCAAAACATGATTCATTAGTCTCATGAAAGTGCTAGGTAGATTAGTTAACCCAAAAGGCATAACTAACCATTCATATAAACCATATTTTATTTTGAAAGCAGTTTTTCATTCATCACCTTCTTTCATTCTAATTTGATGGTATCCACTTTTCAAATCAATTTTGGAAAAGATACAAGAACCATGCAACTCATCAAACATATCATCTAGCCGAGGAATGGGATGACGATACTTTATTATTATGTTATTGATGGCTCGGCAATCAACACACATCCTCCATGTCCCATCCTTCTTAGGAACCAAAATCATTGGAATGGTGCATGATTCATGCTTTCCCTCACATATCCCTTTTCCATTAATTCACCAACTTGCTTTGCAAATTCTGGTTCTCGGGATTACTCCTATAAGCTGGCCTGCTTAGAATAGTATCACCAAATACAAAATCAATTTGATGTTCGATCCCCTCACTGAGGTAACCTTTGGAATTTCGAGAAAGACGTCCCTTACCTCGCAAAGTGAGAGACAATAGAACTAGGTAAAGAAGTGTCAAGTTGGTTAGGTACGGTTAAAAATTGCTCTTGTACAAAAGTACAATCATAGGTTTGTTTAAGAACAATGCCTCTTAACCTCACTCTTGCATAAAATTGGTTTTCTCTCTATTTTCCCACCATTCAATTCGCCTCTTTCTCTCTCTCATTTATCTCGATCTCTCTCTCATTTTCTCTTAAATTTTCAGCCAATTCCTTTTTGTCACTCCTTTTCTTTTGCTTACTTTTCACTCATTTTCTTTGGTTCACTCTGTTTTTCATATTTTTTTATTTTGTTCACTCTCTTTTTCACTCATTTTCTTTTATTCACTCTCTTTTTCACTCTTTTTTCTTTTGTTCACTCTCTTTTTGCAACCTCACCTTATCTTTATAAACCTGACTTGGTGTCAAATGAACAAGAGTGACTATCCGTTGGTTATGCACGAATGAGTACTTATTGGTGAAGGCTTCATGCTTAACTTTCCTGTCAAATTTCCACGAATGAGTACTTATTGGTGAAGGCGTCATGCTTAACTTTCCTGTCAAATTTCCATGGTCTTCCTAATAACAAGTGTCCAACTTGCATCAAAACTACATCACGATCTTCAAGCCTTTCCACGCGAAAAGAGATCAACACTTTTATTCACCCTTACCTCCTACTCATCATTCAACAATTGCAATTTATAAGGTCGAGATGTTTACTTGTCGACATCCCTAGTTTTCCACCGTATTGTGCTAGCGGCTACTAGCCGCAACCCGCACTGATAAACCCATCACACTACATACCTTGTTTTGGACATGGCACCTAGTGTGCAAAATGTTCTTCCATTGCACCTTATCATCTTCCTTAGCTTGCAGACTTAAGGCCCTCCTTGCCACCAACAGTTCTCCTTGGACAACATACTCCTCATCATCGACATCCTCTAAGGATGGCATAGAGTCACAATCCGATTCATTGTTCGTTTCAATCTCCCTATTGTCCCGCATCACCATAACTCTTTTGTTCGGAAATTGGCTTACTATATGACCTTTGCCTTGACATTTAAAGCACTTAATATCATGATTCCGAGTAGTGAAAGAATCGGGTTTACCTTGATTTTCTTGGTTGATCGCCTCTTGTTTTGTTCCTGCTGGGCTTGGCGCGGTGGCTTCTCTTCTTTCCCCTCCATCTGATCAAGGTGGATGAACTCGACTAGGTGCAGAGAATGTGTGTTGGCAATGCCTCCTCGACTTGATTCCCAACTTGAGATAGCCATATGCACTATATCCTCCAATCTACATAATGTTATAATTCACCACATTTTGAATCTCCCGCTTAAACCCACCGAAACCCCATTAAAATTCTCTCAATCTTCTTCATTTTCAGTCAAGGCAACCTCCATCTCCTTATAATACTCCTCCACACTATGACTGCCTTGCCTCAGGTTTTGCAACTTATTGTACAACTCCCGATAGTAGTAAGTTGGGACAAAGCGCTTCCACATCACCCTCTTCATCTCTTCCCATGTCTCCATTGCTGGCTCCCTATTCCTTATCTTATTTAACACTAGTTGGTCCCACCACACTATGACATAATCCGAGAACTCTATGACAACAAGTTTCACTTTCTTATTTTCAGAATAATTGTGACAATCAAAAACCTTCTCCACCTTTCTCTCCAACTCAAGACATGCCTCAAGGTCATTATTTCTTTGGAAGGATGAAATCTTCATCTTAATACTACCCAAATTATTATCTTCCCGATTCCTAGCTTTTCTAAGCCTCCCCCCATACCTTCTGTCACTAACAACCGAATCATGATCAATCTTATCCTTAAAACCATCCCTTCATATTCTTCTTATTCCACCTGCATCCCTCTTCTTAGCAACCACTCCCTTCTACGCCCTGTTGGAGGGTTTCATGGCTGCTCCCAGCTTTGCTCTACCCTATCATGGAATTGTTCCAATCAGCCCTAAACATCCTCTTTACTTCAATAGTTAAGGCCTCTATAATGAACTTCATGTGAATTCCTCTCGTCACACCTTCGAATGCGTCGTTATTTGACATATTGCTACAAAAAACAAGGTTAGAAAAAAAAATAGGACATCACGATTCACTCCCTCACATGTTTTCACTCAAAGAATGATTCACTCGGTTCATTCGTGTTTTCACAATAATGTTTGGGCTTTTCTCACTGTTCTTACAACTCTTTGCCTTTTTTCCACCAGTAATCTCTCAGTTTCTTTTGGAACTAATCAAACAAATAAATTTTTTTCCCCAAAATTCAATAAAAAATCAATCAAATGACAGGTTGGCGGCGTTAACCAAAGTCAAGCCTTTCTAAAGCAATAAAGGTTAGGGTCACTAACAAAAAGGACAAAAAAAAAAAAAAAAATCTCGGATTTTATCGATTTTTTTTTATATTTTATACTATGGTTGTGACTTGATTTCCGACAACTAGAATGATGATAAACTTGTAGGAAAACTCTTTTTTTTTTTTTTTTTGCTAATTGGATCCTTTTCCTTCCTTTTTTTTTTTTTTTTTTTTGTAACTTGGGATTGATGGTTCAATATCAAGCAAGACAAACAAAAATTATATTCGATCAAGAATGAAGAAAATCGGACTTGGGATGGAGTACAGAATATGTTGTGAATGAAATTAGGGGTTGAACAAAATTTCAAAGGAACAGATGAAAGTGGTAACTAAGTTGGGTTTGGATAAAGAAAAACCGTAAAAGATAGGTAAACTAGAAAAATAGAACTTGTTGCTTTACGAACCCCGTCAACTTGTGAGGAGACCCGTGCTCGAATTAATCCTGGGAGAACTGCTTTAGTGTTCGGCTTGGATGGATGACCTCAACTCGTTGCTTATAGGGAAGCAAAGAACCTTGGTATTAAGAGGACACCACAATTGGTGATGGAGATTTGGTTGATAAGTTTTGATGAACACCACAGAATAACCGATAAGTTCAAAGAGTTCTTTCAAGAATCAAAGAGAAATTTAAACTCTCAATTTTATAAATTTATAAACGGAAGAAAATAGGGATAACACGCTTATAAATAGGCCTAAAAAATAAGAAGAACAAAAACAAAATTTGGCCACAAAAGAAACAAAATATTCAGTTAAAAACTAGAAAGGAAACTAACTTATTTTTCCTAAACTACGCACACCTAAAAACGTCAACAAGGAAAGAAAACTAGATAAATTAGGACAAGAATTGGGAATCAAATCAACAGCAAATCATGAACAAATCAACACAAAATCAGCAGTAAATTAGGAAAAAATCAGTACCAAATTAGCAGCAAATCAATAAGTCAAAAACGTCTTGGCTCTTGGTCCAAATGCGGGTTTACTTTGATGACGTAGATCATCTTTGTTTCCTCTTTAGAGTTGAACGCATGAGCTTCTTCCACTTGGACATCTCGAATTAAAACATGAAGGGCTTCTTTGAATCTCTTGGCTCTAGCTCGTGTCATCGGGCCAAGTGAGATTTCAAGTGGGCCCGCACTCCATTCCTTAGCCATGAGTCATGCTTCCATCATTAATTGTTTGCAATTAACAATTTGTGTATTTTTACATCTAGAGTTTTTTCAAAAATCTTGAGCCTGTTTGTTTCTACGTTTGATTTTAAAATAGTTTTATGTTTTTAAAAATTGAAAATTGTTTTTTATTTTTTTATTGATTAAAAAAAAATTGAATCCAGAGAGGTCCTTCTCTCTATTCTCTCTTTCAGTCCCCTGTTCCTTAGAGAGGAGGGGTCATTCAAGTTTTGGACATATTTAGGTTATTTAAAAAAAATTATTAATGCTCAAACTAGTGCGTCCGTCACTTGGAAATTTTTTTAAGTTAATGCCGCGATCAGCGACTGCTGCATTAACTTAAAAAAATTTCAAAACATTTCCAATGTCGCAGTCAATAACTTAAAAAAAAAAATTCAATGCCACAATCATTGACTGCAACATTAATACTCATGTACTAGTTTAGACATTATTTTGATTTTTTGTATTTTAGGTAGGACATTGAGAAGTCTGTGATTTGATTTTTCGTATTTAGCTATTGATTGGTCAATTCCTTGTTTGTAAGGATGTAAGGATAATTTTCTGCATAACATAGAAGACCCTTTTCTCATTTATAATTTATCAAACAGTAATTTCCCTTGGTAAAAATATCTTTAGCCGTAGGAATGCTAACATCATTTTCTTTCAACTTTTATTTTTCTGTTACCTTTTTTTTAGGTAAAGAAGGATGGTTATTTTGGTCATTCTTGGACTGAAGTCACCCCACCTAGACATGTTTCCATTTTTTTCTTTCCTAATGAAGTGATATTTCCACACACATCTAGGTTGTTTTTCGCAACTTAGTCGTCCCGTTGGTGCGTGTGTGGTTGTTTTCGCCTTAGTGCAGTGGGTAGTTGTGTTATCTTAGTTCGACATTTCGGTTTTCTTCGTCATGGTGCGGTATTTATTAATACGATTTAAACGAGCAAAGACAAGAAATCAAATTAATGGTTGTCAATATGCTATAAAACTTGAGTAATAGGTATTCTAGTCATAATACTAATATCAAATATGTAAACTCAACTATCAAATATATATGGTTTGAGTCGATTCATTATTTTATTAACCTATACGTTGTTTCATCCTTTATGGTTTATAGAGATTTTGATTATATATTTTTATCGATGTATTATTAGTTTGAATCACTGAAATTATTTTCTCTTCAAAAAAACAAAAAATTAATTTCCATTGTTGATTGATTTGTCTCTGTTATGTACAGTCATAACAGCTCCAAGAGACGCACTAAACGTACCTTCGAAGAAGAGACGCACTAAACCCAGCTCCAAGAGACGAAGTATTATCAAACCTACCTTCGCCGGCCTTCAACGCCACCACCGACCTCGTCTCCCTCTCCGGCCACTACTCCTCCCTCCTTCACCGCTACCCATGACCCCACAATGGAGATTGCAGAAATCCCCGCCTACGACCTCAGAAGATAAGGCCAAGGGTCGTTTCACCTCCGACCAAGATTCCAGACCGTACTGAAGACACGTGGCATTGTCGAGATTTCATGGAGGATGAAGCTTTTTTCTATGAGAAGTTTGTGGAAGATGGGGCAAAGGTTGTTGGATGTGAACAAGTGGGGAAATCTAAGGAAGATCTAAGGGAAGAGACTTGAGTTTTATGGGTCCACCCCATAAATCACGTAGTTGGTATAAAAATAATGTTGTGTTTGGGTTTAGAAAGAATCCTAAGTTGGTATAAAAATAATGTTGATTGTTTATTTTAGTTTTAGGGGTTGCTCTAAATTGTTATATGTTGTTTGATTGTGTTAAGAATTAGATAAAGGAAACACTGGTTTTGTGTGGAGTTGTCAAAATTTTTCAAAACCCATGTTTTTGTTTTGGCCATTATTCATCCAAATTGAGTGATTCAAATTTCTGGGTAAACTAGACTTTTAAGAGAAAAAATCTCTATGAAATAAGTGTATCCAAATTTGGACCCCATTAGACCCACAAATTCGTAAAAGTGAGGATATGTTTTCGAGTCAATTATGGTTAAGTTCTGATACAGTTTTGGTTTTTCGAAACAGTTTTGGTATTTAGGCCATAAGTTGAGTTTCAATCATCCAAATTGAGTGATTCAAAATTTTGGGTAAACTAGACTTCTAGGAGAACAAATCTTCCTGAAATAAGTGTATCAAAATTTGAACCCCATTAGGCCTAGAAATTCTTCAAAGTGAGACTATGTTTTCGGGTCAATTCTGATTCAGTTTTGATACAGTTTTGATGTTTTAGAATGGTTTTGGTATTTAGACCATAAGTTGAGTTTCACTCATCCAAATTTCTGGGTAAACTAGACTTTTAGGAGAACAAATTTCTCCTGAAATAAGTGTATCAAAATTTGGATCCCATTAGATCCCGAAATTCGTCTAAAGGGAGACTTGTTTTTGGGCAAATTTTGGTTATGTGTTGAAAATATAATAGTCCCGGATGTTTAGGACACATATGGAGCTTCGGTGCTCCGAATTGGATGATTCCAATTTATGAATAAAATAGATTTATAGAGGAATAATGGACTTATAGGAAGTTGGGTAAAATATGACTCATTTGTTCCTAAAATTTTTTTACAAGTGAAGGTGTGTTGGGTAGAAACAACCCTAACTAGAAACCTAAATAAGCTAACTGATGATTGTTAATTGTATTAGAATAGGGGCTGATGAAGAGGAAAACCTGAATTGATCGAGATTCCGAGGATTGGAATCAAGTGCAACAAGCTTTTTGGTTTGTTCTTCTAATTTCTTTACTCCATTTTGAAGTTTGTTCTATTCAATCTCTTCTTATTTCAAGTTTACTATCATTGTTCTATTATTGAAATGATTTGCAATAAATCGTGATATTGAAGTGTTTTAATTGATTTGAGGTACTAATAGAAATGATTTGTATATAGAAAATATGAGTATTGAAAAATGAATTATTTGTATATAGATGTATATACTATATTGTATTTTTCTATGAATGATTTGAACGCCTTTAATAGAATGTTAACCGTTAAATTTGAGTTAAGGATAGATTGGTATACTAATAAGGGTCAAATTAGTAGTACTGCGAACAAACGTAATGATGTGTCACTCCGATCCGTAGCCTAATGACAGTATCGGTGTGTACATGAATTGATATTTAATAACCAGTCAACAACCCAGCGGGATCGTACTGTTATAAAACAAAATGTTTTTATACCGGCCTGCAGCCCAGCGGGACCGTGCCGGTGACTCCGTTATCCTACGCACTGAAAACATTGGCTAAATTCGTTTAAGGGCAAAATGATAAGAATATTTGTGAAATGCATGATTTGTGTTTTGAATGATTTATTGCATATGAAAGTGCATATTTGAATGACAATGAAACTGAATGAACGAGAAATGAATATATGTATTGTATTTGCATTGATCATTCAAAAAGATTCAAAAGCATGGTTTAGAAAAATTGCATGATTTGACTTAAAATGAAATGGAAGAGAGCACTATATAGAACTACTAAGCATGAAAATGCTTAGCGCGTTGCTTTTACCATCATGCAGGTACCGAGTGAACATGGACGAAGTCGTAGACCACAGTGAATCAGAGTTATAGTCAAAGTCACACGGAGGATAAGTAAAGCTTCGTCACATGCATACATGAAATTATTCGACTCATTTTGTACAAACACTATTATGAAAAATTGAACTTTGATTATGTTTTGTAAATATTTGGATATTGAAAACGGCTAATAATGACGCATTGTATAAATGTGGGAAATAGACCAAATGGGCATGAAATACGACATGGAAAGAAAAAAAGAGTTTTGTGATCAGATGATAGGCCTCCTTTATGTTAAAGTGGTATTTACGTATATATATTTTCATTGAGTATTTGAAATGTGTTTGGAAAAGTAATTGTATTTGGATTATTCAAAATGATTCAAAAAAAAAAAAAAAAAAAGTGAGGATCGCGTGCGCGGGTCTGGGTTCGACCTTTAGGTCGGGTCGGGTAGGGTACGGCGGCACGGGCTGTCACATTTTTAATGGTATAAGTGCCTAGGTTTAGGCGATTCTACAAAATGATTTTTGAAATTGTTTATGACATGCATTGCATTTGCATATAAAAGATGACGTGACTCTGATGCGGATCTTGTCGGTTTTAATAGGTAAGCATGGATGGTTTAGGACCCCATACGGTCAAAGGTAACTCGAGAAGTTGCCCAAATAGCCTTGCTACTGTGGAAGGTGGGCAAGAGTCCCATGCTCCATCGATTCGTGAGCAAGGTCAAGTAGCAGGAAGTGCTATGGATATCCCCTCCAAAGAGATAGCCTGTGCACTCGCAGCAGCAAGAGCACTAGTCGCAGCTGTTCCTCAACCTGGCCACCCATGAGAATGGAAAATATCACTCAATGGATTTCCTTGGGAAGAAAGATGACGAGCCTTTCGTGGTGGAAGATTGGCTTGAAAGAATTGAAAAAATGCTGCGGAAAATGCATTGCACACCAGAGGAGAATTTAGAGTGTACAACCTCACTTCTACAGGATGAAGCTTATCAGTGGTGGGTTTCTGTAACTAAGACCGCACACCGGAGAGTGTTACATGGGAGTTCTTCCTGGCGAAATTCAGGAAGCAATATGTGGTCATATTTATCTGAGCAATATGAGACAAGAGTTTCATAATTTGAAACAAAGATAGATGAGTGTGACTGAGTATCAAAGAGAATTCACTCAATTGAGTAAGTATGCTCCCGAGATGCTAGTGATTGAGGAAGAGAAATGCCGCAAGTTTGAAGATGGCCTCAATGACCATATTCGGGCCTATGTCACAGGATTTTTCCATGATGACTTTTCTAAAATTGTGACGTATGTGCTCTAAATGTTGAAAGAAATGAAAAGAAGAGTGAAAGAAAGAAAGAAGGCGAGGGTAGAAAAAACCACAGACGGTCAGTTCTTATCTGACATTATGATTAAAATTGCCCACCTTGCGGTGAGCGGAATCAACAAAATTGTTTCCTATGTTTCCTCCTACTTGCATTAGTCAAAACTCTTTGCGACATAGTGAATCTAGGGTCGGGAACAGGGGATGAGTTTCATCCTATGAATGCATTAGTGTTGAAAATGGTGAGGCTTTTAGTTTAGTTTTGGACTTTTGTTTCAAAGCGTGGAGTGTATGATTCTTGACTATTTGTAAGCTTAAAGTTAATTGTGAAATAAAGCCTTGAAGGTTTGGAGTCATTAACTTGATGGCTGTGGGGCCCGTGATTGTCCTCAGTTGTATCACCGCATTATGTGGGATAACATATAGTAAGCCATATGGATCTTTTGTTTAACTAGAAAACCTAACCACAGAATCACTCTTATTTGAGTCGACCACCCAGGTAATATGCACTCCATTGCACAGTTTGAAACCACTGACACCCGACCTCATTTTAGTGGCTCGTAAAGACCGTCTAAGAATAATGATCTGTCTATGATAAGTATGCACCTTTGTGTACCTAAAAGCATGTAGTGTGTAGCCAATGACATTAAATGATATTGACCCCTAATTTGAAAATTTGGGAGCCATAAATACGATTTTGTAACTGATGCAGAACATGAGGACCACACGGCCTTATGACAGCTAGCCACCTTCCTCTTCCAAGGCTGTAAGGCTTGTAAACGTCCCAGAGTTGTCATCCTCGGGTGTTTGGTGCTGAAAATGAAAAGAAAGAGGAGAGAAGAAAAGCAAACCACTAAAATGAAAATTTATGTTTGTATTGAAATGCAAAAATTGCTTAAAGTTGCTTAGGATTCTGAAATCATGAGAGGAGGCTTATATGGGCCGCAGTGTGTCTAGCTAAATATTGGCTCCTTACAAGGCAGAGGTATACACCAGCGAGGTGGATTTGGCATTAGTACACAAAATTAGCGAGGCGGGAATTTATTTATGCGGGAAATTTCGCTAGGATAGTGAAAATTTAAATACAACTAGCGAGAATTCGCTAGCCTAGCGAAAGTGCTGCAATGCGATCACAAATTTCGATCATGCACAGTGGTTATTCTTGCAAATTGTAACACAGCGGTTGTGAAGATAGAAAATGGAGAATTTCGCTGAGCTACGGTGTTTTTCGCTGTGGCGAAATTTTCCCATTTAAGCTGGGATTGTAATTTTAAGCTATGGTTCTTGAATTTTCGCAATCGTAATCCCTGCAATCATAGCGAGGAAATTTCTTTGGGTTTACTGTTCTTCTTTAGCTTTACTTTCTTTGCACCTTCTACTGCATCACTTTTTCATCATTTTGCCTTGCATCTTGGTATTTGTGATGGCTGAAAAATAGTTTCAATCTTCATGGAGTCGCACATATCTCGATATCGAACTCCCAGGTATCACAAAAAAGCTTGCAAATAACCAAGAAAATAACCTCAGTGGCATAAGTGATCTTGAAGTGGACATAGTTACCTCAGTGAAGCTGGTGATCACGATTAGTTACCTGAAAAGCACTCAAAACCTATCTCGAAAATAGGGCTAATGGCACTTTTGGGCATAATCACACTAGCCAAACTAGCGTTGCTAGTCCTTAGCAATCTTTGAAGCAAATAGAACGTGTATGTAGTGATTTTCTCCGAAAAAGTTTATGGTTCAAAAAAGATTGTGTACAAATAAGCATTACCTTTAAAATGAAGAATTGATACCAAGTTTGGCTTAGAGCATGAGAAGGCAAAACCATACAAGAACAATTTGAGGTCAACATCGGATCCATGGTTCCTAACCTGAATTTACACAAAGTCTAATGGTTCTTAATGTAGCTTGATTCAGGCGATAAATTGCAGAGTATCCCCTCCCTGACTGCTACGGCATGGCCTTAAGCATTTAGACAACCTATATAGGAATAGCTACACTTTTCTTTCTTTATTTGACTTCATTGTAGGGTGAAATACTTAAAACCGGAACTTCACCAAGTCAGGTGGCGGCGGTACCAGATGACTCCCAGCCCGATTGGGTTTAGGGCAACAAACCAAAGGATCAGCGACCCTGAGCTTCTGACTGTGGGCTAGAATGAGCTTGTCGGCACCTGATCGTTTAAACTCTACTATCCCACCCATGCGAACACTAAGTCGATGACTCCCGACCAGGACAAGACAGGGCATCGGGCTAAGGCTTAAGCCATATGCCCCTCGGGCCGTGCTCGGGTTTCAAGGCAAAAGTGTCACGACTTTATTTTCTTTTTCTTCTTTTATTTTCTTTTTGCTTTTCTTTTCTTTTCCTTTTGAAGACTACATTGGTCTTCATGTATGGATAACCTGTGAGCCTATCGTAGTGCATGACATGCTAAGGTCGGCACAAAGTGAAAGGGTATATAATTTCCTGCTTTATTGATCTGATCGGTGTGCGGTGTGTGAATTAACCCAAGAATATTCGAGTTGAATACATTTAGAATCTTAATTGACAGCGAATCATGCATGGAGTTGTTCTAACATTAAGGTGACAAGCAGGTTTGATTTTTCAATTTTAAGGCAATTCAATTGTCAATTAAAAACAAATTCAAATTAATTTCAAATTGAAGACAAGAATTGAATACACAAGTGGGACACGAAAAGTGATATGCAAAGTGTATCTTGCATATAACCAACGTAGCTTTTGATATAGCCAAAATGGCTGAAATACATACATAACAAAGCTAAGTATACAATATCACTTTACTATGGCTGCATGAATCCTACACAAAATTAGTAGGCGGTTAAATAAGTGATAACTATACAAAATCATAAAAAGAAACGAACCACCTCACTCGTGGTGGTGGTAGATCACAGTGGCTAGCTGCTTCTTCTTTATGACATATCGAAGAAGGCTGGCTGGCTGCGGTGGAGCTCGGCTCGATTAGGAACGCGCGGAATACCCAAATGTGTCATGATGCTGCAGCATGGAGTGTGATGACACAGAAGTGGCCTTAGCTCGAGCTTGACCTCGGTCTGTCTTTCGCAGTGGCGACGAAGAGCATCTGACATCCATAGCAGCACTCAGGTCTCTCGGGCGCGATGTATGTGCTCTGGAGAAATCTTTGTGTCTTGTATAAGATGGGCCGGGAGTATCCGGCTGCGGCTGAGTAACATGGAGGAGGAGATGGAGGAGACATATGTGGGCCAGGACTCCTCTCGCACCGGGCTCGGGGCGTGACTATCCCGTGCTATGGGAGTCCTCGGCCTCTGTCCGTGCCTCACCTCAGTCCTCTTCTTGGAGGGAAAAATATAGGCATGACCATTGCTCGCTCCATCGACAGGACCTGAGGGCATCGAATCCTCGCTCGTCAGGCTGAAGCCCCCGTGTGGCACCGGGACATGGCTGGGAGTCGTGTAGCGGCGGTGGAAGACTCTCGGCTCGAACCCAGAGCCTTTACGGTGGACCTTGTCTTTAAAATGCATCAAGGAGGTCATCCTGACTCGGAGGACTAAACCGGTATCCCTGCGGTCCGATGAAACGCTGGATGGCCCCCTATGGCCCAATACGTGATCCTTCTGTGGGAAGGCCGGTCTGAGCAGTGTCCGTCGGCGACATCGGCGGCCTCTAGAGACGCGGCGGTGTAGTGTCTCGAGCGAGAATGCGGACCATCTCCCGGTGGGTGAGACGATCTCAGATAACCCCTACGAGATTGGCTGCGATGTCTGTGACTGCGATCTTGAAATGTCTGTATCCCAAGCGCTCTGGGCGATCGTCATAGTGAGCAAGGCTCGGAGTGGACAGGCCGCTCCCAGGAGATCATCCCGAATGGCAGAGGCGTAGAGACCACCGGGGGTAATAAGCTGCCTCGGCGTCATGAATGGCGAGTAGTGCTTTCGATCCCATTGCGCATCGAGTCACGGGTGGGATCGGCCGTCGGTCTTAGGGGGCGTGCGTGGTATTTCGCGTGAGTCTCTTGAATGAAGCGTTCCGGGAATGGTGCGAATGATCTTGACCTCCCGATCACGGAGTGGCGATAGCGGCGAAGAAGTCGCCTCTGGCTGTGACACGATGGCCCAGGAGGCGGTACGAGTGCAGATGAGAGATGACTTCCTTTGGGCACGAAATGCAGACACGCGGAGGGCCCTCACGGATCTGGCGGGAGCAGCAGTGAGGAGCAGAGAGGGTCCCGTCCAGCGTGCAGTACCTCTGAACCCTGAGGCTCCTCGGGGGCCCTTATGGGGCCCGGAGGCGGTGCGAGGTAGATCAGGAGGCTGGGCCGGGAGTGCTCATCTGCTGAAGTCTTGAGACCTGACCCAGGGTCGGGGCGGGACCAGTATACAGTGTGGTGCCATAGCTTGTAGTGGGAAGGGCAGGGCGGGCGGGCGTAGAAATGGCTCAGGCAGCCAGTGCGCCGGCGACACGGAACCCGGGCCGTGGGCGGGAGATCGGGCGAGAGCTGCTTGATGGGAGGAGCCTTTGTATCAGAGACTGGTGTTCCTTCGATAGAACCGGAACGCGGCGGGGGTATGCGGCGTGGCTCGGTGAGTTCGGCGGTCTGGGCTCGTCTTGGCGATGGAGGAGAAGCGATGAAGCGGCGGTTCGAGAGCGCGAGCAGTGCGGTGGTAGGAGGCGGCCGGTGGCTCGAGGAACGGTTGTGGCGGCGTAGGCGTGTGAAGGCTAAGCGAGCTGGGGGCTCGGGGCTTGTGGAGGGAAGAAGATGAAGTGACTTTCAAAAAGCCCTCCCCTCCTTCATTTTATGGGCGCCGCCGTAGAGAGATCCGATCGCCCTTTGTGTGTAAACAGCTTCACACATATTGAATTCTCGGCATTAAAATAAAATAATATCAAATATAAAAATTAAATTACACTAAACTTGACATTAATATAAGATAATCTAATATAATTACAAAATTGCTAAAGAAGAAAACTAGTTGGAAACTTACAAAATAGCTAAAATTATAGAGAATTAACTAAATTAAAATAAAAACCAAAATTTATTGAAGCTGTAGTCGGTTTTTAGGAACACAAACAGTTCAATATCACAAGAATTACTCAAGGAGGGTCGAGGAGGATTATCTCCTCGACCCGGCGAGTAGCTGAGGCGGTCCTTGTGTTGGATTTCCATTGTTGACAGGTTCCCAGCGATTGAATTTGAAGCCAGGCAATTGCCACTGGGTGACTGCGTGGCAATACGAAAACACCTGGCACCTTGGTTGGCTATTTCTGCGATTATGGACATTAAGCTTCCGCATTACGACCCATTTGAACACACTTCATCGATCCACTTGATTTTGGTTTCTTCGGCTTGCTTGTTCCGTAAATATATTCGACTCAATGTCATATTACCAAATACTTAAGTTACATGGCCCCATTTACGACAATTGATGATTGCATTTAGCGTGTGAGAAATGAATCTTCGGAATAGTTAATTTTATGATTGGGCTCATTTGCTATTGGCTCGGTGTCGAGCACTACAAAATCTACTGGGTAGTAGAATTTGTCTACTTTCATAAGACATCCTCAACTATTCCCTTAGAATCTTTACGTCCCATCGACGATGATAGTGTGATGTTGGTGATTAAGTTCACCCAGAGCTAGCTGTGTGCATGAGTATGGCGATGAGTTCTGTAGCTCAAATCCGAGTGCCTTGTCACATGTAGTCCACTATGTTGGCGAAATTGTGGAGATCCGAGGATCCTTGTATTTGTTGGGTTCTTGCTTTGGATGTGACTTGTTCGGATAGAAATACCTTTCTTCTCGATACCTAACCCCTTCTTGATTGTCTCGAAGATCCTTGAACTTTGCATAGCGGGGACTTGTTTGATGATATCCCGAAAAGAGTATGTTAACCTTCCTACGCCTTAGGACTCTAAGATACGCTGGCGGGATGCCTTCTTCTTGCCTCTAAGTGCTTGTGAAATGGAGGTGGCATGCAGTGCTTCATTGAGTCCTCCTTCAGAAAAATGTGTTATGGCTCATTTCTTCTCCTTTTCTGGTTTCTGGAGCTTGGGCATGGCTGATCAACCTCTTTTCCACTCTGTGGAGATCTTCTCATCCATTCCCGAGTGCTGATGAACCTACTTCATGGACTCCTTTTGGATTTGCGATGTTTGAAAGGAACCTTCCTCTTTCACGTACCTCCCGGCTTAATTTGTTAATCTTGGTGATTGAATACTGCAGATTGTCAATTTTCTGGTTAAGATTTCTCTCGAAGCCCATCTATCCTCTTGTTCGGTGTACTCTCTACGATTATCAATCCCTTTGTGCGGTTGCACATTGATCCACTTTGTTCTTCCCACAAATTTTACTTGCAATTCAATATGGCTTGTTCCGCAGGGATGAGGATAGGTGGTTGTGGTTGAGTGGAACAGCGTGGTTTAGCCGGTAGGGAATGCGTAGAGCGAGGGGATTGGGTTTCGGGAGAGGTTAAGGTGTTCTCGTTGGTGTAGGTATTTCCATATGGAGCATTGAGTTGTGAGGCTTATATTGACTCACGGCATTTGCATATTCGACATCAAATCCTTCCTTTGAGAAGGGGTCTGGGATCTTTGTTCTTGCAGGTGGAGCGAGAGTTGAAGTGGTGCATGGATTGGCGTAAGGGTTTTCAGTCAGCGCACTTCATGGAAGCCGTTTGCCTTCTAGCTCCTCCCTTCCTAGCTAAGGTCCAGTCTGTATTTCATATCCTCACGACGATTGCATACATCCCTCCCCAGGGTTGGCTAAGGGCCTCATTTTCCATTTCTCTGGGGTTGGCTCCTCCCGACCCTTAGGATTCTGACCACATGGTTTAAAAATCCATGGCCGTCGGGATGTACTCGAAAAATCTCCTCACACATGGTCTCGATATTGTTTTATGGCGGGAGACATACCACCATAGAAAGTGGTTTCTGACATCCATCAAACCCGTAATTGTGGGCATGCCTTGATGGTCTCCCATAAATCTCTCCCGGCAGCAGTAGAACCTCTCACCATCTTAGCAGTATGAAAGGTGTAAATTTGTCTCTTCAAATTGTTGGTCTTATGAAACCCTTTGAAGAATTTTAAAATTACACTGCGGCTACGTGTTCTAATAGTTCACAGGCATGATGATTAACGAATCTTAGCGCTTGTCCTTTAGGAGTTAATAAAATGCTTTTCGGCTTAAGCAAATCCATGTCCATCATACCTTCCTTAAAGGTTGTGCCTCATAAATCCCTTATATATGTGTGTATAGGTTTCATTTTCCATACCAGTGTATGTGGGAGTAGGGGCACCAAATGGGAGCCTCTTCTTTACATCTTGATGAAGTATGATGCAGATGGAACCTTGACTCTAGGAGGGTGGATGTGGTCCCTCATTAGTTTGTAGATCTTTGGGTTCTTGAAGGGTACTGGTACGACTTGTTGTTCTTCGGTAGGTGCTCCCATGGTGTCACTGTGTTACTTGGCCCCACTGCCTCTTGTTCAATTGGTGTACTAATTCTCTGTAGTCTACCTGAAGTGTCTCTATCCCACTGGTGCATAAACACTGTTGATTTAGGAAACGACAAAACCTGACAAATGCAGGTTATGGTTAGCTAAAATAAAAAGCGACGTATGGAAAACAAAAGCGATGCGATTACTGCGCCGAAGTGATGAAAACTGCGATTCTGATATGGAATTCAAAAAGAGGTTAAAGGTCACCTTCACTTGTGATGTTGATCACAAGTACACTTCAACTTATCATCGTAGTTTGGCACCATCCGACGACGGCGCCATTTCTGATTAGGTACCACGGTGGGTGAGCGGAATCATAATTTGTTTCCTATGTTCCTCACTCTTTGCCGTAGTCAAGCTCTTTGCGACATAGTGATCTAGGGTCGAACACGGGGATGGGTTTCATCCTATGAGATTATTTCGCATCGGTGTTGGCGTTGAAGGCTTTTAGTTTGGATTTTTGGACTTTTGTTTTCCAAGCGGTGGAGATTGTATGATTCTTGACTAGCGTAAAGAAACTTAAAGTTAATTGTGAAATGGTAAGCACTTGAAGGTTTAGGTCACTAACTTGATAACATGGGGCCAACAAATTGTCCTCGGGTCATATCCTACGCATTATGTGTCTTTTATATAGTCAAGCCATACTTAGGATCTTTGTTTAACTAGAAAACTGTCCACAGAATCACTCTGTTGAGTCAATACAGGTAATAACTCTGACCTATTTTGGGTTTGAAACCACAACACTCAACCTCATTTTAGTGGCTCAGTAAGGCCATCTAAAAAATATGGTCATCAACAATAAGTATGCCTTTGGCCTTACTACTTTTATGGTAAGTATTAGAAATGTGACATTAAATGATATTGACCTAATTTGAAAAATTTAGAGCCGCCATCTCTGATGCCAGCAACGTGCAAAACATGAGGACCACACCTGGCCCCTTGTGACCGCTAGCCACCTTCCTCTTCAAGGTATAAGGCTTAGTGACATCCCTTGAGTTGTCATCCTCGAGGGGTGTTTAGTAACTGAAAATGAAAAGAAAGGAGAAGAGAGAAAAGCAAACCACAAATGAAGGCTGTAATTTGTGTTGAAGTAAAAAATTGCTTAAAAGTTGCTTAGGATTTACAAAATCATGGGGAACTTAAATATGACCGCAATTAATAATCTGGCTTAAAATATTGGCTCGTACAAGGTAATTAATACACCAAAAGCAGGGTCGTTTGGCATTAATTACACAAAATTGTGACGGGAATTTATTTATGCGGAGAATTTCATTAGGATAAGCGAATTTCTCTGGATAAGCGAAAATTCTAACCTAAGCAGTACGGAGATAAGCGAAATCACAAATTTTAAGCTATGCATAATTAATTCGCTAACTAATAAAAATTTCAGCCTAGCGAGGGTGAGCGAAAATGGGCTAGCTGAGCACGTGATTTTAGCTATGTAGCGAAGGCCCAAGCTAACCTAATGAAATTTCCCCAACTAAATGGGGATGCTGAAATTTTTAGCTATGGTTGCGAGAATTTTGCAATCCGACATTACCAGCAATCATAGCGAATCCCTCTGGGTTACTTGTTCTTCCTTTGCTTTGCCTCTTTTTGCTCTCTTGCATCACTTTTTCATCATTTTGCCTTGCATCTTGGTATTTGTGATGGCTGAAAAATAGTTTCAATCTTCATGGGTCCGCACATATCTTGATATCGAACTCCCACGGTATGCAAAAACCTGCAAAATAACCAAAAATAACCTCGAAATGGCATAAGTACTAGAAAGTGGACATGAACACCTCGATTGAAACTAATTGATGCGATTAGTGCAAAAGCACTCAAAACCTATCTCGAATAGAACGAAAATAGCACTTTTGAGCTTAATCACATTAGAGTAAGAAATTCAGAAGACCACAAGGTTCTAATCAAGCTTCTGATTTCGGGGATCCTTCGAGGCTCTAGGTGGTAAGACTGATACAGACACCATCGGTTGTTAGTGCACTAGGGATGCCCGAGGACGACTCCTCCTTATTGCACACATTGTGGGGAAACATAAAGGAGAGTGTTGGAGATTGTGAGGTGCTTGTTTGTGTGGATCAGTAATGAGCACAAAGTGAAAGATTGTCTGAAATGGATTCGTTCTAACACCTGGGTACGGGGAATACGGTTTTAGCGATGGAAGACGGCAAGGAGACAGCAGTGTTGCATCACCCAGGAGTGCAGAACCCGAAAGGCACAAACTATGGGTGAATGAGGATGCTCGTGCTCGACGGAGACATATGCAATGAAAGCGATGGAAGAAAGATGCAGGATGTGATAGTTGGTAATTTCTATATCTTTGAGACTGTTATACATGCATTGATAGATCGAGGTTCAAACACTCTTATATTTGTACTACCATTAGGAGTTTGGGTAGTTTCTCAGAAAATGGCAAGGTATGACATTTTTGGTATTAAAATCCACTTGGGCATAATTGTGTGAATAGAGTTACAAAGATTGCCTAGGTAGAATACAGTATGAGTTTCGGAGATTTGATCGAGTTGTCATTTAGAGGTTTGATGTGATAAGGATGCGTGGTTGTCTCGCGCAAGTGGTAGTTTGTGTAGAATGAAGAGAGTGACCTTGGGACACCGAGTGGCGGTGACTTTTATGGAGTGGAGTCGAACCACCTCTCTAATGTGATATCCTTGCTACTTTGTTAGAGCGATGGTTGAAAGGGTATGAACACACTTAGGCGTATGCGATGAATCTGAAAAAGAGTGGAGCCCTGGTTGTCGGTTGTCCTACAGGTTGTGATTGTCGAGATGTGTTTGGAGAATTTCAGGGTTGCCTCCATAGAGAGGTGAGTTCTGATTCAGCGTTGTTCGGTGCCACTTCAACATCCATTACACCGTATGGAATGACTCCAATGGAGTTAAAAGAATTGAAGCTTTAGTTGCAAGAGTTGTTAGAGAAGAAAGATGGTACACTTAGGTTGTGTGTTGACTATAGGCAACTGAATAAGATGACAGTGAAGAACAAATATCCGTTACCCAGGATAGATAACTTGTTCGACCAGTTGAAAGGTGCAAGTGTCTTTTTGAAGATTGACTAGCGATTTAAGTATCATCAATTAAGGATTAAGGATGCATATGTGCATAAGACGGTGTTTAGAGTGCGGTATGAACATTATGAATTCCTTGTAATGCTGTTTGGGTTGACAAATGCACTGGCGGCTTTCATGGACTTAATGAATCGTGTTTTCCGATCATATGTAGATTAGTTTGTCGTGGTGTTTATAGATGACATCCTTGTGTATTCAAAGGATCGGGAAGATCATGATACACATCTTTGGGCAATTACTAGAAACAGCGAAATGAACGATTATATCTGTGAGCAAATGTGAATTTTGGTTGAGAAGAAGTTTCATTTCTTGGACACATTATATCGGAAGGAATTCGAGTGGATCGAAAGAAGATAGAGTGATTATTGAATGGAAACCATGAGAAATGTCCACGGAGAGTGTAGTTTCACGGGATTGGTGATTACTACGGAAGGTTCGTTAAGGGGTTTTTCGATGTTTGCGATCCGATGTCGAATTTCTCCAAAAGATTGTGAATTTGAGTGGAGTGAAAAGAAGTGTCGAGCTAGTTTAAAGTTGAGGCCCATTCTTAGCAGAGGCAGATTCTTGCCAAGTGAACCTCTGTTAAAGTATGTGATTTTAGTGATGTTTCATTACATGGACTTGGATGTGTCATAGCACAAGAGGATCAAAGTGGTAGCTTATGTGAAGTTGAGCGCATGAAAATAACTATTATGCATGATTTAGGTGTACGTCATTGTGTTCGCATCGAGAAAATGGAACACTATCTTTATGGAGAAAAAGTGTTTTCCAAGTGCAGATCCACAAGAAGTCTTAGGTATTTGTACTGAGAACACAGCAAGGCAAGCGTAGATGGATGGAATTGATCAAGGATTATGATTGTGTGATCGATTATCATCCCGGGAAGGCCAATGTAGTAGTAGATGCTTTAAGTAAAAAGTTAGTACAAACGCTTTGAGCGTTGAATGCACATTGTCATTGTCGACGACCCAGTGCAATAGTGGCGAAGTGATAGCAAAGCGGTTGTTAAATCAGGTGCCAGAGGCACAAAGAATGATGAGAAAATTGATGCAATTGTAAATCAAAATAGAGTAGGGAAAAGCGAGTTCTGTGAAAGAAAGAAAGAGCGAGTTTCTGAAGATGATAAATTCTTGTACTATAAAGATCAGGTTTGTGTACCCAATGATGATGAATTGAAAAATCCATACTTGAGGCACAGGTGGATCTTTGCTGTGCATCGTGCCTAAAGTAATCGGGATTTAAAGACTTCATATTGGTGGTCCCGAGAATGAAAGAGATCTGTGGGTGTGATCAGTGTATGGTGTGTGAAGTGAAGCGGAACATCAAGTTCCGCTGGGATTAATGTAGCTTATTAAAATACCTAGTGAAATGGAGCCCAGAATTACAATGGATTTGCGTGGTTGGGTTACGGTGACAAAAGAAGAAGCATATTCCGGTTTGTGTCATGGTAGACCGATTGACTAAGTCAGCTCATTTCCTACCAGTGAGAATCGATTATTCACTTGACAAGCTGGCGGAGCTTGCATGAAGTAGTTTTGGTTACCTTTGATTCAATATTGATCATTCAGGATAGAGATGAAGTTTACCTCGAGATTTTGGGAAATTTGCAAGAGGGCTTTGGGCCTTTCGATAGAGGAATTTGACCACTGACGTTCACACAACGGGACGGATGAATGATCGGAAAGAAGTGATCCAAGTGTTGGAAGATATGCTGAGAAGTTGTGTGATCGACTATGAGGGTAGTTGGGATAAACACATTCCTATAGTTGAATTTGTGTACAACAATAGCTTCCAGTCTAGTATTGGAATGACGCCTTATGAGGCTCTCTACGGAAGAAAATACAGAACACCATTGTGGGTGAGGTTAAGTGAAGAAGATAGTGGCCTTGATTTGATTCAAGAAAGCCAGGAAAAGTGAAATGATTAGAAAAGATTGAAAGTGGCCCGCAGTCAAGGCAAAATCCTCTTTGTGAACATGAGGAAGAAAGGATACGATATGAGATCGGTAAAGTGTTTGAAGGTATCGCCTTAGAAGAAGGTAATGAGATTTGGGAAAAAAGGCAAGTTGAGCCTTAGGTTCATTTGGCCATATGAGGTGATAGAGAAATTGGGTCCAGTGGCATACATATTAGCTTTACCTCTAGAGTTGGAAAAAATTCATAATGTTTTCGTAGTAATCGATGTTGAAGTCTGGTGCGACCCGCGCTTGTAGTCTTTTCGGAGACGATTGAGCTTAGACTAGATTTAATGTATGAAGAGAAGCAAGTAGAGATCTTGGCTCAAGAAGTGAAAGAGTTGTGAAAAAAGCGAATCCCATTGGTAAAAGTGTTGTGGAGAAGCGAGCCAGGAAACTGCACGTGGGAAGCTGAAGTTATGCGGCATCAATACTCATCAGCGTTCAATGATGGTAATTTAGGAGAATTAACTTAAGGAGGAGAGTTATAGCATGCATGAAAAATACCTAACAGGTTTATAACATGTTCAGGTGTAAAATAAGTATATTATATTTTTTAAAAGTTTTAAATGGCTAAAATGAAAAATGATAAAAACAGATTTTACGAGGACAAGTAATTTGGTAAAATATCAAATGAGGACCTAAGGGTCATAAATGAGTAATATAGTGCCAAGTATAAATGGAAATGAAATGAGTAAAATGAAATTGAAATGAAGCTTTAAAGTGAGAAAATGGGAATTAGTGTGTAGCAGACAAGGATTAGTGCAGGATTTTGATTAAAAAGACAAATATTGGTCTTTGAGAGACATTGCACATTTAAGCTGAAGAAGGTCGAGAAAGTCTTGAGATTTTCGGTTGTGAGAAAGGGAGGAAGATTAGTGGTATTTGCTCTATAAAATCAAAGATTAATGTGATCAAGAGGAAGAAAGAAGATTGGTGTTAAAGAATCAAAGATTTAAAGGTAAGGAATCAAACCCTAACTTTACTCAATGTTGTGTTTGGGTTTAGAAAAAACCCTAATTTGGTATAAATATAATGTTGATTGTTTATTTCAGTTTTGGGGGTTGCTCTAAGTAGTTTTATGGTTGTTTGGATTGGTGTTGAGGAATTTTTGTATAAAAGAAATGCTGGGTTTTTAGGGGAGATGCTGTCAAAATTTTCCAAAACTCATGTTTTTGTTTTATCCATAACTTGGCCATCACTCATCCAAATTGAGTGATTCAAATTTAAAGATAAACTAGACTTCTAGGAAAACAAATCTCCCTGAAATCAGTGTATCCAAATTTGAACCCCATTAGACCCAGAAATTCGTCAAAGTGAGGCTCTGTTTTAGGGTCAATTATGGTTTAGTTTTGATACAGTTTTGGTGTTTCGGAGCAGTTTTGGTATTTAGGCCATAAGTTGAGTTTCACTTATTCAAATTGAGTGATTCAAAATTTTGGGTAAACTATACTTCTAGGAGAACAAATATCCTTGAAATAAGTGTATCCATATTTGGCCCCCATTAGACCCAGAAATTCGTCAAAGTGAGGCTATGTTTTCGGGTCAATTTTGGTTCAGTTCTGAAACAGTTTTGGTGTTTTGGAACAGTTTTGGTATTTAGGCCATAAGTTGAGTTTCACTCATCCAAATTGAATGATTCAAATTCTGGGTAAACTAGACTTATAGGAGAACAAATTTCCCTAAAATAAGTGTATCTAAATTTGGACCCCATTAGACCCATAGAATTAAATCCAAAGGGAGCCTTGTTTTGGGCAGAATTCGGGTTATGTCATTGAAAATATGACTAGTCATAGGATGTTTTAGGACATCTAGAGGCTTCGGTGCTCCAAATTGGATGATTCCAATTTATGAATAAAATAGATTTATAGAGGAACAATGGACTTGAAGGAAGTTGGGTAAAATATGACTCATTTGTTCCCAGAAAAATTTTACAAGTGAAGGTGTGTTGGGTAGAAAAATACCTTAACTAAAAACCTAAATAAGCCAACTAATGATTGTTAATTGTATTGGAATAGGGCGAAGGAGAAAGCCTAATTGATCAATTGAGGATTGGAGATCCAAGTGCAATAAACTTTTTGGTTTGTTCTTCGACTCTCTCTTTTGTTTTCCGTTTTGGAGTTTGTTCTCCATTTAATGCTCTTCTTATTTCAAGTTGTCTGATTGTTCTATTATTAAAATGATTTTCAATAAATTGCATAATGAAGTGTTTTAATTGATTTGAAACTGATTGTTGTGAAATGATTGCATATGAAAAATTGCATGAGTATTGAAAAGTGAATTATTTGTATATAGTTGTATATATTATATTGTATTTTTCTATGAATGATTTGAACGCACTTAATAGAATGTTAACCTTTAAATTCGAGTTAAGGATATATGGTATATCAATAAGGGTTAAATTAGCGGTGTGCGAGCGAAGCGTAATGTGTGTCCTTTCAGGTCGTAGCCCACCAAGACGATATCGGTAGTGTTCTGGTGATTTTTAATAACAATTAGCGACCCAGCCCGGGGTATGCGTGTTATAAAATAAAATGTTTTTATCTGCAGACTACGACCCGGAAGGGACCATGCGGTGACTCCGTCTATCTAGCTTAACGAAAACATTGGCTAGGGTATTGGGTTAGAGGCAAATGATAAGAATATTTGTAAGCCATGATTTGTGTTTTTGAATTATTTGTACATATGAGTTATATTGAATGATCAATGAGCAGTAAATGAATGTATATGAAATGAATATATGTGTGTATTTGTATTGATCATTCAAAAGATTTAAAAACATGGTTTAGAAAATTGCATGATTTGACTTAAGCTTGAAATGGAAGGTACATATAGAACCACTAAACATGAAAGTGTAGCGTGTTGCTCTTGTCATCATGCGAGTCACCCAGAGTAAATAGGTACGAAGGCGTGAAGCCGCGGTGAATGATCATGATCAAAGTCTACGGAGGATAAGTAAAGCTCCGTCACATGCATACATGAAATTATTCGACTCATTTTGTAAAAACACTATTATGAAAATTGAATTTTTATTATATTTTGTAAATATTTGGATATTGAAAACGGCTAATAATGCTGCATTGTATAAAGGTGGGAAATGGACCAAATGGGCATAAAATGCCACATCGAACGAAAAAAAGAGTTTTGTGATCAAATGATGGACCCCCTTTATTTTAAAGTGGTATCTACGTATATATATTTTCATTGAGTATTTGAATGTGTTTGGAAAAATAATTGTATTTGGATTATTCGAAATGATTCAAAAAAAAAAAGTGAGGATTAGTCCACTAGATCGGGTTCGGCCTGCAAGGTCGGGAAGTCGGATCAATAATGTATGGCCGTCATAGAGAGAATATGATCAGAGAAGTAGGAATTTCAGGAGATTAGAAAGTGTTCCAGAGATCATTCTTTCAATCATAGATGATTAGTACCCAAAAAGTGCTATTTTGAGCCCTATTCAAGATAGGTTTTGAGTGCTTTTTGCGCACTAATCATATCAGTGAAGCAGATGGCGTGAGTAGGTCCATAAGCCTGCCCGATGCCATTCCGAGTTTTTGGTAATTTTGCGAGGGTCTTTGCGTACCTCGACCATTTAGTTCCATCGATGTTGAATCGTTGCCTATCTGAAGATTCACGATGTCATCAACCATAATGAAGGAAAAATAGGATGCGTGTGGCAAGAAGGATGCGTTAACATCTGGAGTGAAGCGAGGAGAGCAATCCCGAATTTACGCTATGATTGCGAGAATTTCTAGGATTATAAATTAACGATCATAGAAAGTGTCTGTAGTGAAATTTCCGCTGAGCTAAGCGAAATTTCGCTGTGCGAGAATTTCTTGTGCTGAAATTCTCAATTTAAGCTATCTCTATGAATTTAAGCTGACTGCGAAATTCAGCGTAGATAACGAAATTGCCAATTCGTATCTTTGTAAGAATTTAAACTAGAATTTGCGAAATTTTAAGCTATTGTAAATTCCTGTGATTAATTTTGAAAGTCTTGTGCAGACCCCATGTCGGATGGGTTTGAGTGCTTTTTGCACCTAATCATGCCAATTATGCCAATTGAAGTGTTCAAAATCTACTTAGTATCATAATAATAGTTGTAGAGAGGTTATTTTGGTTGTTTTGCAGGTTTTGCGTACTTTGAGGTTGATATGGGACATATATAACTCATGAGATTGAACCCATTCATCGACCATCAAACATACCAAAAATCAAAGAAAGAATGAAAGGCAAGTGATAAAAAGTTGAATGCGATATAGGAGCGTTAGGCCATGCGGTGAAGATCCCGGCAATTCCGAGGAATTTAAGCTAAGGCGCGAAGAAATTTCGGGATTGCGAAAATTTACCAATCATGGCGAAAATTTGTGATCTGCGGTAATGAAATTTATTAGACATGAAATTTCGTAACCAGCGTTCCTAGCGAAAAATGCGGTTACCTTATCACTGAAATTTAACTGGCCTGGCAGAATTGTATATGAGAATTGCGGTGCCTAGCGAAATTCTCACGATTCGCTATCTGCTCTGTTGCCTACCTGCTGAATTTTTCGCTAGCTAGCCTTCGCCACCGCCTAGCCGAGAAATTGGCTGTCACTAGCGAGAAATTGTGCGCCTTGTCATCCTTTTATGAATTAATGCAAGCAGGCTTCATTTTGATTGTACTTCCTTGTCCCGCTATTTTGCTTAATGTTAGGCTTTATTGTGGTTTTTCACGTATTAGGTGGCCTATATAAACCCCCGTAGTTTTGTAACCAAGGAAGAAGTGGAAGCGATCTTTAGCCTGATTACTCATTTATGTAAATATCTCCCTTGACTCGAGTTAGGGTTTTGCTTTTCTCCTTCTCTCTCCCTCTTTCTCTCATTTTTAAGACTCTTAGAACAGCCCTCTTGAGGATGACAACTAAAGAGATGCTTGGCTAAGCCTCTTTTCTTTGAAGAGGTAGCTAGCTTGGTTGTGGGAGCAATTACGGGTTGTCTCATGTGTTCAGATACTACAGTGCGTATTGTAAACTCCCCCATCTTCTCAAACTAGGGTTGAATATCATTTAATGTCATTAATTTGGCAAATACCCCACCATGCTTTAGGATACAGTGTATACTTGTGCTAGATGCCTTTGTGGTTTTTAGATGGTCTTTCGAACCCTTTGAAATGATGTTGAATCATTGAGGTTTTTAAGCTGAAAGGGTTGTAGATGCATGTTACACGTATTGACTCAAATAGGGATGATTCTAGGATTAGGTTTGCTAGTTAAACAAAGATCAGGTTATGGCTTGGACTATGGGTTGCTTGTCATAATGGGGATAAGGCAGGGACCTTGTTTGCCATGTTATCAAGTTAGTGACCTAAATCTTGCAGTTACCTT
The DNA here is from genome assembly GCA_016808115.1 of Tetrastigma voinierianum. Lineage (NCBI taxonomy): Eukaryota > Viridiplantae > Streptophyta > Magnoliopsida > Vitales > Vitaceae > Tetrastigma > Tetrastigma voinierianum. The sequence continues at coordinate 659,602 of JAEQBH010001875.1, forward strand.
TTGCACATCACTAGGTCTTCTGAGTTATTAGTTTTAAACTACTCACCTTGTTTTGAAACAAATCCAAAATCAAATAGAAAGCACCTTTTCACGCACTTATGCAAATCATTCCTAGGATGAAAGCTTCATCGTGTTAAACTCCCTAGGCGCTATCTGCGGTAGCTTGACTCTGACAGTGGGAGGAACAGGATATAAATTTTTGTTGATTCACGCTCGACCCTCTTTGTGACACGAATCACATGCATAGAGAAATTCTTTGCCACAGTGATTTTGGAATTTTGATGTAACGACCAGATTTGGTGTATTACCATTTAGCCTTATGTAATTTCATATATTGGAAATATTTTGGTAGTTTACTGGATTGTACTATACAACCCCACAAACTTTTATAACTGTTGTTTCATTATTTATCTTTACGGCTTTCATTTAGGGTTCTATTTGCTCTCTTCTCTCCTCTTTCTTTCATTTTTCTTGGTATCAGCACCACCAGTGAGGATGACAATAAAGGATCTTGATTAAGCCTATGTATGAAAGAGGAAGGGTTCTTTGAAAGCTTGGTTTTAGAGACTCACTGAGGTTGTCTCTTGTTTTTAAATGATACGAATTATTGCATTTGTAGTTTCCGGCCACCTTCAAACTAGGGTTTAATGCCATTTAATGTTGTTCCTTTTGGTCGATACTTGCCATGCTTTAGGAGTTCGGTCATGCTTAATGCTGGAATGCCTTGATATCGCTAGATGCCATTCTGACCATTAGGAAATGGGTTGAGTGGGTTTTTAAGGCTGAGATGGGACTTTGAATGCATAATACTTGTCTTGACTCAAATAGGAGTGGTTCTAGGGTTAGGTTTTATAACTAAACAAAGATCCGGTTTGGCTTTATTATATGTCACTTGCCATAGTCTTGAAGAAATGGCTAGAGGACACTTCATTACCCCCATGTTATCAAGCTAGTGACTTTAAACCTTGAGGTTACCATTTCACCTTCACTTTCAGCAAATACAGTTATTGAGTAAACAAACAACTTCTTGTTTTGAACCAAATCCGAGAAATCAAACAAAGCCTCACCATTTTCTAGAAAACAGTGCAAATCATTCATAGGATGAAAACCCATCCCTAGTGTTAATTCCTAGACCGCTATCTTTGGTAAAGCGACTACGTGATGGGAGAAACAGGATACAGTATTGTTAATTCGAATCGCCTGCTAGTGGCAGATCGATGGTAAATTCGGGGATGGAACGAAACTGTATGTGATTGATGTGCCCCAGAAATCACATTACAAGTGTTAGGTGACCTTTTAGACCCTTTTTGAATTAAGTGTGCGAGGCGCAGTTTCTTCACTTTTGGGTTCTTGCCTTTGTTTTTGTTCTTGCGATCGGTTTTGTTTAACTAACACTGACCTTTTTGGCAAGTTTGTTTGTGTTCTTTGCTGCGTCTCATTTTGTGTAACAGGTGTTTATGCAGCACTAGGATAGAGGGATTTGTGAGGGCGGCTATGAATCGGTGCACAGGTTGAACAAAGTTGTGAAATCGGTGTACACGAGTGAGAAATATGGATCCTCTACGAAGAACAACAAGGGTGTAAGTAGATGAATCGGCGACTTCTACGAGGTTAATGAGGACCATATACACCCTCTGGGATTAGTGCTCCTTCACGCATCATACCTCACATTGAAGATGTGCGATGAGACCACACCTAGTGCCCTAACCACATTTCATGGTATGGAAAATGAAAATCCATATTCACACATACGGGTTTTTGAGGGGTATGCACTGCTCAGGAGGTATGTAGACATGGAGTTGCTCAAGTTGAGGCATTCCCATTGACCCTCAAGGATAAAGCTAAAATATGGCTCAACTCAGCGGCTAGAAACGATTAGAGGTGGGCCGATCTTCAGTGGTACGAAGAGTGCGGTGCCACCAGACCCGCGGTTGAAAAGCAGTCTGCCACCTACCGACATTTGTGATGAGAAGTTTTATCGGTGTTGTTGGGAAAGATTCATTGAGACCATCAATGCGTACCCACCATGGTTTTGATACATGGATGCTAGTGAACCATTTTATGATGTGTCTCAAACCACATGACAATGGCAGAGAAACCATGTGTGGAGGTAACTGAGCAAAGCTTAGGATGAGGCCATGGACTTTTTTGAACTATGTGGCCAGGAAACACTCAAAACAGGATGAACAAATCGAGGAGTAGAAGATCAAAGCCCGAACCAGCGAGGGGTATGCACTCTTCGAGACACAGAGATGAAAGCAAAATTGACCACTTTGTTTCGAAGGTTGGAGTTTGGAAATGAGAATGTACGAAATGCAAGCGATAAATGGAGTTACTGCATCTCATCCGACTTGTTTTGATATCAGACGAATAGTCATCTGAGAACTCTTATCGAGCATGCCCGTATCTAAATCAAAATAAACCACCCATAGATGCTCCATGGAAACACTATATACAATTGGAGAAATCATCCCGAACGTGTCATCGGAAGCCAAAACCCCACATATGTCCCTCCGGGAGCCTGTGACAGTTTGGCTCCACCTCAACACAACAATGACCTACTCGATATCTTCTCACGTTGGCGGGCGATCCTGAATTTAAGTAAAGTGGTAGGCACATTTGTAGAAGAACAAAAGGTACTGAATATCGAGACTAACAAAAAAATTGAAGCAGTTGAGAGCTCACTCAACAGGAAACTGGACAATATGCACTCTGAGATTTCAAGGTTGTCCAACCGTATTTGCCGAGGTTGGAAAAGGAAGGTTCCTCGATCCACTGACAACGACGAAGAGTGCATAGAAAATAGAACTCAAACCAGTGATCGAATCACAATTGATAAGCGATGGTGACTTTAAGTGGTAAAGCGAGGCGGCGGTCGACTCTAGCCAAATCGACCCCACACGGTGGCGACCGCCATGAAGATCGGTCGGCAAAATGAAAGGTGAAATAGTGTACCTCCATTCATGGGCTCTCGAGAAAAAGAAAAATTCCGTTAACTTGACGAAATGCTGAGGTTTTTGCGGCAAGTAAGTTAACATTCCTCTCCTTGACATGATCAAACAAGTCCCCATATAACATTTTGAAGGACTTATGCCGTGAAAGAGGTTTAATGTAAACAGAAGGCCTTTCATTGGCAGTGAGTGCTATGTTAGTCAAAGACTCCCGGTGAAATATAAAGACTAGGGATGTCACAATCGGTTAATGTTGGAAGGCATTAGCATGGAGAAGAAAACCTTGGTAGACTTGGAGCTAGTGTGAACATTGTCGTATTCCATGTACAAAGCAACTTGGTTTTGGGGTGAATTAGAACCCCACGTCCATACCTTTGTCACTGGCCGATGGGTATATTAAGATACGAAGGGGACCGTGAGACGTGTTAATACAAGTGGAGCGGGTCTACTACCCGGTGGACTTTGTCATTACTCGATACAGGCCGTGGTAGTGGGAACCAATCATGTGCCCATCATTTTGGGAGACCATTCTTAGCTACTTGAATGCCGTAATATAAACTGCGGGAATAAGGGTTATACAACTCACATTTGGGAATATGACCTTAGAACTCAATATCTTTCATGCGGAGTAAAGACATATGCACTCGGAAGGAAGATGGTACAATCAGAAAAGAAATACGTATAATAGATGCAATTCTTGAAGAACAGGCTAACGAGCAGCAAGTGCAAGATGTATTAACCCGAGTTATCGAGGTGCCTTGGAGGGCTGGGAACACCTGATGCATGACCGTCTGGGGAGGTGTGGAGAAAAAATAGAAATCCTACCTCTGTGCTTGGTGACAAACCAAGGGAACTGGCAGTTAGAGCTGAGAAACCTCGATTGAGTTGAAGTATACATTTCTGGAAGAAAATGAACATATCCGGTTATGATTTCATGCTTGTTGACACTTCACGAGAAGAATAACCCTCTTGCACCTTCTCCAAGGAACAAAGCATTGAGGTGGAAAATTTCTGATTTAAAAGAGGCATAAGCCCGACAATCTGCACCTTGCTGCATCATATTTACAGAAGAGGAGTCTAGAGTGTGGCGTACGAAAGTTGAACCTAACTAGGAAGTAGTTGCATTGAAGTCTGAAGAATTGCTCCCAATGATATCATTGCCCAGTTTCGTGTAACTGGGTGAGCCGGTAATTGGTGCCTAAGAGTTAGGAGTGACGAGGCGCAGAAAATGAAGGGTGAAGAATTGTCTACGAGTCTCTTCTGGGATTTGGAGAGTGTGCATGAATTATGGAGGCTGATGAGGTAACAAGAAAGATCACTTCAGTTGCCATTCATCGTCGACTCCTTGCAAAGGGTTTAGGACACCCATTCTATTGCTTTTGGATGGAGGTATTCGAGGGGTATTTCAGATGGGGTTGCCCCAGGAGGATCGGGGAAAAGACCACTTTCACTTGTCCATTTAGTGCGTAGTGTATAGGGACACCTTTGGTCTTTGCAACGCCCGGCACTTTTCGAGGAGATGTATGTAGCATGTTCGGCGATATGGTGGAGGCGCATAATGGAAGTATACATGGATGAGCATCCTTTATTATGGAGATTTTGAAGAATGTATGATAATGCAGGCCATCCTGCCGAGTGCATAGAGAAAGAACACAGTGTAATTGGGAGAAGTGCCATTTATGTGGTTAACAAGGAATTTTATTAGGGCACATTATTTTCGTGAGGGGAATAGAAGTTGATAAACTAAAGTGAGACATCTCCAGCTAAGTCCCAGATGTAGCAGTTGACAAATTCACTTGGTCATCTGGGGCTATATAGAAGATTCATAAAAGACTTCTCGAAGATTGCTAAACCCTACACAAGCTCCTGAAAAGATGCTAAATTTATTTGGGAGAAAGAATGCCGGGAAGTTTTGAAGAGTTGAAGTCCCATTTTGACTCACGCACTGATAGTGCAGAGACACCTACTTGGCGGAGTTGCCTTTTGAGTGATGTGTGATGCAGAGTAGTCTCTTGCTATCGGGACGTGCTCGGGCAAGAAGGATCGGAAGCCTCATGTAGTCTATTATGCCAGCAAAACCCAGATAAACCTGAAGAATTATACTACTACGAGAAAGGTGTGGCGGGTGGTGCGCATCTTTGGGCAAATTTGAGCATACTTGGTGGTCGATATAGTCATTTTTACGGACCATTCGGCTGAAATATCTCGACGAGCAAAATGCGAGAAAACGAGGCTTATCCGTTGGGTTCTTTTACTTCGAGGAGTTTAACTTGCAAATTAAAGACAGAAGGGGTAGAGAATGTAGTAGCGAGATCATCTTTCAAAGGTTAACAATAGCCCGTGACACTCATAGCCCACCCATCGATGATGAATTTCTGAAGAATCCACGATGCGACTGAAAAGCTCCTTGACCTTGCTCACATAGCCAACCGCCGCCACGAGGAAATCCCTTCGAGTGGAAAAACGAGGATATAAAGTATTTCTTTGCGAATCCATTCTTTTTGGGGAAGAACCACTTCTTATTCAAATAAATGCGGATCGGATAATCGGGAAGTGTGTGCTGAGGAGGAACAACGAGAAATTACGAGCCTTTGCCGTACAAGTGCGTAGTGTCACTTTGCTTGTGACGACAATGAAGGTGTTGCGATCACGGTTTCTCACGGCCTTCCTTGTTTGAAGCACCAAATGTGCGAATGTGTGATAGATGCCAAAGACTGGGGAGAGATTGTCTCGTCGTCATATGATGCCCACGAACCCCGATTTACAGTAGTAGAGCTTTTTGATGTTTGGGCATGATTTCATGGGACCTTCCCCACATCTTATGGTCATACATACATTTTGGTGGGAGTGGACCTACGTGTCCAAAGTGGTTGCAATACCACCGTAAGACCCGATGACCACAGAGTGGTACTTAAATTCTTGAAAGCAAACATCTTTCTGAGTTAGGGTGCCCAGCCATTATTAGATGGAGTTCACATTTACGCGACAAACCTTTTTGAAAACCTCATGACAAATATGGTGTGGCTCTGGTGACACCATTACCATCCTCGAACAGAGTGGTCGGTAGAACTTGCTAGCAGAGAGATTAAGACCATTCTAATGAAGAAGGTGGTAAATAACGGCAGAAAAGACGATCCTGACTGCTTGATTATTTTGTGGGCTACCAGACGACTTTCAAGACAATTCTTGGAATGTCCCCTTATCGGTTGGTCTATGGTAAAGCGTGTCACCTTCAAGTGGAGATCGAATATAAGGCATGGTGGGCAATCAAAAGCTGAACATGGATCTAAGCGGTAGATGAGTTATAATGCCGATGAGTGGAAGAAATGCAGTATTTTCGCTGAATTGAGAGATTATGAAGGAAAGATCAAAAAAAATGGCATGACCGGTGATAGGAAGAATTTCGCGAGGACCAAAGTCCTCTTGTATGACTCCAAATCCATCTATTTAGACAGCTCAGAGTCGCGTGGGCGGGGTCCATTCATTGTTCGGCGGGCATACGTGGTTCGGTGGACCTACTTGATCCCAGTATTGATAGGGTGGTAGGTAATGGGCAAGGGTGGCTCACATGTGGTGCAGTGAGGCTGTCGAGGAGGAAATTCTCTGCTTTGGATCCACTCCTGAGTCCCTCCCCAGTCCGCAGCGTCTAGGTGTCTTGCAGTTCCAGCGTACTTGTTCTCATTGTTTAATTTGATTAAATGTTCTTCTGTTTAAGAAGTGGTTGCGATCGAGTTTGTGTTAATTCCTTTTGTTAAATGGCCCCTACGATACTTGTAACAAATGGATATGCCACGCTGCCATCATGTTGAGGTGAGTGAGTCCCATCCGTAGTTTTGCATTCCATGCTAAGCCAGTTCAAAATTTTCATATTATTGAGGTAGCTTTCTTAATTTATCTATCGTAGTAACCGACTTCATTTTCATTAACTTTTAAATCACTTTTTGTATCTTCATTTTGTGTATCTTCTCTTGCCTTTATTTTGAAGGGTGAGACCTGTATGTCCACCTTGTGATAGGACAATTCCATGCATGATTCTAGTTTTTTGGTCGATTGAAGTTGACATAATCAACCTTGAACATTCCCCCTTTGGCTAATTCTGCACACTTTTACGGATTGTGCAAATAGTGTGAAATTATGTACTCTTTCATATAAACAAGCCTTAGGCTTGTTGACAGATATAATGAGTTTAAATGCCTATGTATGAGCCAGTAGTCTTCCAAGGAAAGAAAAGCGAAAAGAAAAAGAAAGAAGAAAAAGAAAAATAAAAGCTAGTGACGCTTGCCTTGAAGCAGATATGATTAGTGGGGTATATGCTTCAGAAAGCCTTTAAACTAGATGCCTAAACCTTAGTTGGTTGGAGTCGTCAAACAGTGCTAGATCCCATGGGTGGATGGGTAGAGTTTAGCATGTTGTGGTGTAAAATTCTGAAGTCATTAGTCAGGGGTGAAGCACACGAGTTTGTGGTCAAGTGATCCTTTTGGCAGTGCCTAAACCTTAATTGGTTGAAGTCATTGGTGGACCCCCCCGTTACGGACTTTGGTGAAGTCAGTTTTTGGCATGCCACAATTTAGTCGAATAAAGAAATAAGAGTGTAGCTAATCCTATTTAGGTTGGTCGCGAGTTTAAGGCCATGGCGTGCTTCAGGTTGGGGAGGAATAGCTTTGCAATTTTATTGGCTCAAATTGGTTACCTTAGGAACAATTAGATTTTGGTGGAAATTCGAGTTGATTTCATGAAGTAACATTGCCCTAAAACTTGTTCTTATGGATCTTTATGTTCTCATATCGGTTTCATACAGGGTGTAAATTATTCATGCTAAAGGTAAAGGCTTACACATTTTTATACACTTTGCACCACATATACTTTTGAAAGCACGCATACATACACTTTTTGTTTGCGTTCTTGAGGACCCAGCAACGTGTCGGTTGGGGGTGTGATTAGTACCCAGGGTGCTGTTTGAGCCCCCATTCAGGAATGGGTTTGTAGTGCTTTGCGCCTTAATCATATCAATTGAGCGATTGGCGTGGTAGGTCATAGTACCAGCGATGCCATTTAGGTTGTTTGGTAATTTTGCGGGTCTTTGCGTACCTGACCATTTTAGTTCAATCGATGTTAAAGATACGTACTATCTGAAAGATTACGATGTCATCAACCATCAATGAAGGAAAATGGATGCGATGGCAAAAGGAGGATGCGATGACGTCACAGTGAAGCGGGAACGTCGAATTTAATATGATTGCGAGGAATTTATTTGGGATTGCGAAAATTCGCGATCATAGCGAAAAATTGTAATCTAGCGAAATTGAGAATTTTAAACTGAGCTAATGAAATTTAGCTAACTAGCGGAAATTCTTGTATCTATGAAAATTCTCAATTTCGCTATCTCACTGAAATTTCGCTGGGGATAAGCGAAGTTCCTTTGTGAATGTGAAATTTCTCAATTTCGCTATCTGCAATAACAATTTATTAGGCTAGTAAATTCCTTGGAGCTAGCGAAATTCATGGCGAATTCTTTGCCTGTGAGTTTTGGAATTTTTAGTGCCAAAAGCGACCCTAGTTTTGGTGTATTACCATTTTAGCCCTTATGTAATTTCATATGTTGGAGTATTTTGGTAGTTTTCACACTTTGGGTTGTGTATATAAACCCTATGGGCACCTTGTCACTGAAATGACTTTTCATTGATACATATTTCACATGACTTTTCTTTTAGGGTTCTGTTTGCTCTCTTCTCTCTCCTCTTTCTTTCATTTTCTTGGGCCCATGAACACCATCCTTGAGGATGACAGCTCGAGGATGTAATTAGCCTCATAATATGAAGGAGGTTTGCTAGCTGCAGTTTTTGAAATTCTTGCGATTGTCCTCTTGTTTAAATGATCTGATCTTTGCATTTATGGTTCAGTACCTTCCAAACTGGTTTAATGCCATTGTGTTGTTCCTTTGGTGATACTGCCATGCTGGGTTCGTGCATGCTTAATGCTGGGTACATTGATATCCTTTAGATGCCATTCTGAGCCATTGAAATATGAGGTTGAGTGCTAGGTTTTTAAACTGAGATAGGACTTTGAATGCATAATACTTGTCTTGACTCGAATAGAAGATGGTTCTAGGGTTGGGTTTTATAGCTAAACAAAGATCAGGTTTTGGCTTGACTATATGTCACTTGCCATAATCTGCGAGAAATGACGAGGACACTTCATTGCCCCGTGTTATCAAGCTAGTGACTGACCTTGAGGTTACCATTTCACACTTCACTTTCAGCCATTACAGGTTAATTAGGTAAACAAGCGACTTCCTTTGTTTTGAACGAATCAAATCGAACAAAAACCTCACCATTTTCGAACAGATGCAAATCATTCATAGGATGGCTCATCCGTGTTATACCCTGAACCGTATCTCTTTTAGCGATGCTGACTACGGCGTGGGAACAGGATACAAATATTGTTAATTAGAATCAACCTGTAGCGCGAATCAATAGAGATTTGAAAGAGATGTTCTTTCAATCATAGAGATTTGAAGGATCGTGTGAAGCTGTCGGGCTTATCATCGGGGAGAGTGACGAAACATAGTACTGAGAGAGAGTGCGAGAATCAGCGAGAGGATTGTGAGGCATGTCAGGGTGTGTGACATCTTGTATTAGTTTCATCTCATAATTGATTATTTTCTTGGAATGGCCCCGTGGAGGTTTCCCTCATTCTATGGGTTTTACCACGTTATATCGGGTGTCATTATCTTCCCTTCTTATTCTCTGAAGATTGGCTTATCCATCTATCTACACTTTCATTTCTCGAAGGTTGGCATAGCCACACATTTGTTGCTTTTATTATGTGGATTGGCTCAACCTCCCAAAGCTGTATTTATTTATGTGGTTAACTTTAACCATCTTTGTTGTTTAATTTCTTGAAGGTTTGGCATTGCCACCTAATTGTTGTTTTATCATGTGGGTTAGCGTCTCCTAATTGCTAACATTTATAGTGGATTGGTTAAGTAATCCAAATATTACTTGTTGTAATATTCCACAGGTCACTCGTAATCCCAACAACTAGTATCATAGTGTGGTTCGAGTTTGGGTGGAATCATGGTCGAAAGTTATTCGCGTCCCATGATTAAATTGACAACAACAAATTATTCATTATGGAAGTCCATGATGGAGGATCTTCTTAATTGTAAGGATTTATATGATTCAATTGAGGGAGATAATGCTAAGTCAAGTGATATGTTAGATGTTGATTAGAAGAAGTTGAAGAAGAAAAACATTGGGTGTCATTCGCCAGTGGATGGACATCAGTCTCTATAACCATGTTTCAAGAGGCGATTCCCTGCTCTTTGGAAGAACTTGAAACATCATGCAGACAAAGAAACGCACAAACACAAAGATTTTCTTGATGCGAAAGTTGATGAATTTGAAGCTTAAGGAAGGCCAATCAATTGCTAAGCACCTGAATGATTTCGAAGGAATGATTGCTTAGTTATCAGTTGCAGGTCTCTCTCTTGATGATGAGATGACATGAGCATGCTTGCTACTTGGCTCATTACCAGAGAATTGGAACACTTTGGTGGTGTCTTTGGGAAATTCAGCCCCAGAAGGAAAAGTCACATTGGCTATGGTCATAAAATAGCCTATTCAATGAAGAAATTCGAAGGAAGAACTTTTTGGGCAATGATACACATGCCCTTGTCACGGAGAACAGGGGTCGAAGCAAAAGTAGAAGACCATATGGGCATAGCAAGTCAAGAGGTAGATCTAAGTCTAGAGGGAAAATAAAGTGTTATCATTGTGGTAAAATAGGCCACATGAAAAGGAACTGCAAGATCCTAAAACAAGGAGGAGACAAGAGACAAAAGCAGGAAGATGTCAAAAATACTACCTCTACAACAAGTACCATTGGCAATGAGGTGACCTTACTTTGCAATCAAGAAGATTGTTGTCATGTAGCAAAACAAGATGTCGAGTAGGTAGTGGACTTGGTAGCATCATACCATTGCATCCCTAAAAAGGAATATTTCTCAACATACAAAGCAAGAGACTTTGGCACGGTGAAGATGGGAAACAAAAGTTCTTCCTTGATCGCGGGGATTGATGACATTTGCATACAAACAAGTATGAGGTGCACATTAAAGTTGAAAGATGTGAGACACATTCCAGACTTGCGTCTAACCTATTTACGTATATCTTTGAGACGAGATGGATACAACCACTTTATCAATAGTGGCAATTGGAGGCTTTCCTGAGGATCATTGAGTGGTGGCACGAAGGCGGTGTGTTGTTCGCCCGATGCGAGACCGCAAAAAAGGTGTGTGCGGAGACTGACTAAATCTGCAGTTGATGATGATACCTCTCGGATTTGTAGCACGCAGTGGCTAGCATATGAGCGAGAAAGGGTTGCAGCTTTGGCGGAAATAGTCCTCATTCCTATGGCAGACAAATCATCAAAGCCTTGCTTGTTATTGTATTTGAAAGCAACACAAAGTATCATTCCAAAAGAACTCCACTCGAAAATTGGAGAAATTGGAAGTAGTATATTCTGATGTTTATGGACCCATGGAGGTAGATTTTCTAGGTGGTAACAAATACTTTGTTTCTTTCATTGACGATGCTTCACGAAAGACATGGGTATACATGTTGCATACAAAAGGTCAGGTATTCCAATATTTTCAGAAATTCCATGCTATGGTGGAAAGAGAGATGGGAAATCCTCTAGCGACTTGAGCGACTAATGATGGAGAAGCCATCTCGAGGGGAGTTAAAGAATGTGCTCAAGCATGGGGATCGGGCACGAAGATGGTTCTTGGTACACCATAACACAATGGTGTTGCAGAGAGGATGAATCGAACCATTATGGAAAAAGTCCGTTGCATGTTAAAATTTGCTAAACTTCTAGAGGTCATTTTAGAGGTGAAGCTGGTAACTCTTGTAGTCACACGATCAATAGATATCATCAGTTCCTTTGGACTTTGATATTCCTCAAAGAGTTTGGACAGGAAAAGATGTTCCATACTCTCACTTGAAGGTGTTTGGATGCAAAACATTCATGCATGTACCAAAGGAGCAAAGATCGAAGCTTGATGATAAATGAAACCTCGTGCATCTTCATTGGATATGGAGGCAGGAGTTGACTATTTATGGGATCCCGAAAGAAAAGGCAGTAAGTAGAATGTCATGTTTCTGAACACGAAAACATTGAAGATATGGAGAGAAAAATGTGAGGCGCAAAACTCATATGGGGTGTTGCGGTCGACACAGATGAGCTTTCTCGTGAAAGTGCTGTAATGAAGCGGGTCTTCACGAATCGAACCCAGGATGGAGCTCAAAAAACCGATCCTTAGGAGGAAGAAAGGGGTGATGATAGTGATATGGGAGGTGTTGATCAGGGGGAGCAAATCCCTCTACTAGTTTAAGGACCTCAGTTGAGACGGACAACCAGAGAATGTCAACCATCTATAAGGTATCCAAGTTTAGAGTATATTCTAATTGCTGATGAGGGGGAGCCTGGAAGCTTCTAAGAAATACAATCTCACAAAAACAAAGACTATTGGATAAAATCCATGTGAGAAGAGATGAATTCCTTATGGAAAAATGATACCTGTAGGTTAATAGCGCTGGAGAAAAACACTCACATGTTAAAAAGCTGCTTTAAAGAATACAACGAAGCCGCTGAAGTACAAGGCTTGTTCAGTGGTGTGAAAGGTTTCGGTCAAAATCGGTATGGATTCTTCTTGATGAAATCTTTTCAACATTTTGTGAAACGTGTTCAATCTCGAAAGAAATTTAGATCGTAGATAGTACATATTAACTTTAATTGGAGCAACTTATGTTAAGACCATAAATATGATGTAGTGATCTTGATGGAGAGTTCTTTATGGAGCAACCAGAAGGCTTCAAAGTGAAAAGGAAGGAGAACATGGTCTTTAAGTGAAAGAAAAGTCTATACGGACTTAAGCAAGCGCCACAACAATGGTATAAGAAATTTGACTATTTCATGATGAGTCAGGAGTATAAAAGGACATTTGCAGATCCTTGTGTTTATGTTCGAAGATTCCCTAATGATAAATTTATCATTCTCTTGTTATATGTTGATAATATGTTGATCAGGTTCAGACAACATATGATCCGGTTAAAATTGAATTGTCAAAGATTGATAAGATTGGGTGGTAAAGTGTATCTTGGGAATGGAGATTCTGCGAGATAGGAAGGCAAGCAAATTGTGGTTGTCATAGGAAAGATATATTGAATGAATGCTGGAAAGGTCCAATATGAAAAGTCGGGTGCCATTTACACCACTTGTTGGCCATTTCAAGTCGAAAGTGTTATATCATCCATCGGCGGGAGGAAAGAAAAAGGCGAAATGTCAATAATTCCATACTCATCTGTAGTTAGAAGTTTGATGTATGCTATGCGTAAGATGTCCGCATATATCCTATGCAGTTGGAGTTAAGGCGCATTCCTAGCAAATCCCGCAGCCAATAATCGGGAGGCGTGAAATGGATCTTTAGATATCTCGCAGGTACCTTAAAGGTATGGTTTTATTTTGGGAATCAAAACCATCCCAGGAAGGTTATACAGACTCGATATGGCTGGAGACCTAGGATTGTGAAAATCTACTTTAAATATTTACATTTGTGTAGAGTTATATCATGCATACCAAAGCTACAAAATTTTGTTTCACTATCTACTACAGAAGCAGAGTATATTGCAGCTACTGAAGCTAGAAAAGATAGGCTATGGAAAGCGGTTTCTTCAAGAACTGGATTTAAAATAGAGAGACTACATAGTGCATTGCGATAGTCAAAGTGCGATAGAATTAAGCAAGAACACTATGTGTCATGCAAGGACGAAGCACATAGATGTGAGATATCATTGGATCAGGAAGGCTATTGAAGAACAATTGTTCCAAATAAGAAAGATCCACACTGATGAGAATACTGGCCGATATGATGACGGCTGGGGTCCTTACAAAAGAAAAACTGGCACGATGTAACAAGAACACAGACATGAGTTTTAGCCATGGGGTAGAGCCAGAAGACTCGCTTCCATTTTTACAAGCGGGTCCGAGGGGAGATTTGTGGGTCCAACCCATAAATGTCATGGTAAATAAAATTGACAGGAGAAGAATTTTCTACCTGACGCCACTGAGGATGCTGACGTGGATCATAAATGGCCGTTGTTTCCCGAATTAATGAAAGTCATAGTCATTTAACATTTAAATCATCAAAGATCAAACTTACTATAATAAGTCTTAAGAAAGATAATCGTTTGAATTCAGAGATTAGAAAGAGATCAAGAGATCATTATTCAATCACAACAGAGCAAAGGATGTGGAGCAAATGAATGTAAGAACATGATCAGAGATAAAAGAACATAGTACTATAGACAAGAGTAATCGAGAGATAAACCAGAGAGAATCAGGAGCATATAGGTGGGTGATATCTAAATTAGTTTTAATCTCAGTATGGATTGTTTTCTTCTTTACTGCCTCATGGAGGTTTCCCTAATTCTAAGGGTTTTACCACATTATATCGGGTGTCATTATTATCTCCCCTTCTTATTCTCTGAAAATTGGCTTAACCATCCATTTATACTTTCATTTCCCAAAGGTTGGCATAGCCACCCATTTGTTGCTTTTATTATGTGAATTGGTTTAGCCCCAAATCGCTGATTATGACTTGATTTGGTACAACCACCCAACTATTGTTTATGTTCTTCAATTATACTTACTGTCTAATTGGTTGTTTTATCTGTGGATTGTACTTTGCCTCCAACGTTAAATACTTTTCAGTGGATTGGCAAAGCCACCCAAATATTATTTGTTGTAATATTCCACAGGTCACTCACAATCCCAACATTTTCTATTGAAGTACTTTAAAATTAAGGATGCATAGTTGTAATAGGGTTGTTTACTTGGATGTTTTGTTGTTGATACCTGTTTGAATTTCTTGTTCCTTCCCTAATTTTCTCTTTCTATGGATATATTGGATATATGTGTGTGTGTATGTCTTTCTTTTAAATACAATGCTTATTGTCATGGTTTATGTTAGAGTTTGGGTCTTAGGTCCGCCCCTAATGGGAGCCCAACCCATTTTCCATATGAGATAACTGCTAAATGCAGTTATTAGGAAGTAGGAAGTGGTAAAACTTCCCATATAAAAGGAAAAAGGTTTTCTTATGTTTTAAAAAAAGAAAAATGAATGAAGAGAAAAGAAAACGTAAGAAAATGCTTTTCTGTAACAAGTGGTGGATTTTAGGCTGTGAAAACAAAGGAGACTTTTCACACTGTGATTGTCTCTATCGACCAATAATGCAAGTCAACTGATCATCTAATCCGCTTTCGCAAAGTTGAAACCTTAAAACTTGTAAGTCAATTTTCTTGGTATTGTATGGATTATTCATCAGTTTAAAAGGAGGGGTGTAGTCGAGTTGAGTGGAGTCAAAGTCATGAGAGTGGGGATGGGTGGAAGAGAGCATGGAGTTTTCTAGATATGCATGGCTGTAACGCTACTGTAGGACTGTTTACTTTGTTGTTTTGTTGTTGATACTTGTTTGAATTTCTGGCTCCCTTCTTTTTCTCATAGATGGATGTATCGAATATATGTGAAATTATATTGATAGATGTTTAAATCTAAAATATTGATGATTTAATAAGAATTTTATGAGAATATATAGAGCATTTTGAAAACATGGATCAAGAGTAGTGAATAGAAAATCAAGAAAGAATAGAATATCATGTGATGTAGAACTACTCTACTACTAAAACAATTTATGGTGTCATTAATTTTAGTATCAATTTTAAAATAATAACAATAGTATGACTTAAAGTTCATAAAAGTGACACATCATATAAAAAATATTTAATTGAGAATGATTGTTTTGAATTTATGGTGTCATTTTTTTTTTTTTTAAAATGACACTATATGAAATTAAAAAAAAATTGTGTTAGATAAAGCTAGATGACGGGACGGGCAGGATACCCCTCGGGGTCCTCGGGTGAGATCACTTTAGTGGAAATTAGTTGTACGATCCGTGGGAATGCACAAAGGGACCCGCCTAAAGGAAGTAAACACATGCGGTACCTGATACCCTCGATTATATAGAAAACCCACGGCAGGCTTCTATCGAATGTAGGTCATAACCCTGACATACATAATAGGGACCCATATGAGTTTAATACTAATATCAGAGCATTCTAAGAGTATTTGTGAATTTAGGGTTGCAAGATAAAAATAAATAGGTCCAACAAATCAAAAACAGATGGATGGGGTAGTCTGCGGTATGTTAGCGAAGCGAGGCCGGTGTTGAATGGCGAGGTAGGCCTATGACTATAGGACCTAGGGAACAGATTTAAAACAATAAACGTGAGAAATAAATCTTAGTGAGTGGCATAATTTATACGAAAATAATACTTTATTTTTCGAAATTTCTTCTCTCAGAACCTCACTTCACTCTTTGTAATGTTCCCCGTTTATGAGCATTTCACAAAAACCCTGACTTTAAAGCCCGAATACATGTAAATCATACTTTCAGCGATTTGTGAGCACGATGTCGAAAGTATAATCTAAATTGCCTGCACACAACATAAAGCCAATCATAAAGCATGTATCACCACCATGTAATAAAGTAACCACGACATGCACCACGACCATAAGTATTAAAATGGTTAGCATGCCATGCCCGGAAAATCAGCGGCGT
The DNA here is from genome assembly GCA_016808115.1 of Tetrastigma voinierianum. Taxonomy (NCBI): domain Eukaryota; kingdom Viridiplantae; phylum Streptophyta; class Magnoliopsida; order Vitales; family Vitaceae; genus Tetrastigma; species Tetrastigma voinierianum. The sequence continues at coordinate 676,235 of JAEQBH010001875.1, forward strand.
GCCATCTGTATGCGTCGTAGCCCGAGTGTGGCCGAGCCCTCGCGACAAGTGACAACTAATAAACTTGTGGTTGCAGGCCATCACGTGGCAACTAATAAACCTCGGGGTAGACCCGGCCATCAGTAGCGACTAACGAGCCTCGAGGTAGAACCGGCCATCCACGTGGCAACTAACAAACCTCAGGGTGGCAGAGCCTGTGGCGTGGCACCTAATAAAACTCGGGTTCAAAACTTTGGCCATCACGTGGCACTAATAAACCTCACGGGTAAACGGCCGTCACGTGGCGCAATAACCTTCGGGTGAAGACACATCCATCACGTAGTGACTAATACAATCGTTCCCTTACTCACATGTACTTTCCCGACAATACAGTACGAGTCATTCCACAATCTCGAGATCCATTTTAAAACAATAGTTTTTCAAGGTGGTTTTACAGCACGAATCACGTATCAAAATTTCAAATACCTGAGACTCATCCGAGACTTCGGTCTGACTTCCAAATAGTTAAAATGTTGACAAAATACACATGAAATGATAACTTGTTTTATATGAGACCGATAATCACATTTGTATGCAACTTGACCATTTGATCAAGCAGTATATATGTAAAATATTTAATCACAATAGATATATCAATATAATAACCCAAATCATTTAAAAACATATTAACCGCTCCACAATTCTGAGGCAGCTCAGTCTGTTTCCCTATGAGAAATCGTCCCAGCTTTACGTGAGTGCTGTAATATAAATAAAACACCATTTAGGCTCCGATAAGCTGAACGACAACATTGAGGATACCCGAAGGCCTTAGAATAATTTTTAGAACTATGAAACCATCCTAATTGGACTCCGACAGGTCCAATTACACAGTGTGCCTTATAAGCCCGATATCCAAAATTAGGGCTTTTCACCAGGTAATTTCGAAGTGAGCAGTCCCACAATAATTCACAAAAACATCTGATTTCACTAATCCGGCTTCAATTTTGTCCAATTTGACCAATTGGTACTCTATTTCGAGTTCCAACTTCTCGGTAATTACGAAACAACCTAAAAATGGAAAACTAACCAAGCAGCGTCGAAATTTACAAACCACATATCAATGGAAAGCCCGAGAGACCGGGGAACTCCGCCGGTACCATTACCTTGGTCGGTCGTTGTGGTGGCGAAAAACTTCGATCGATCGTCCATGACTTTGTTTTCGTCGTAACTTTCAAGCGATGGGGATTATGCAAAGGGACCAGTAGGTTTAGGGGGTCAAAATGGTGGAAAGGAGCTATGGGGTCGACTGATAGTGCGAAATGGCCAGAAAAAGTGGGAAAACTCCATTGACCCACGATTGGCGCCCATGTCATCTTGTGGCCCGAATCGAGTGTCCGTGGCCCGGCTTCCTTGGAAGTAATTTACCGGCATGATTGTCAGGAGGTGGCGCTACCTAGGCCGGCGAAGTGTAACCTTGTGGTGGCGGTGGTGCCTCCTTTTGGTCCAATCTCCCACGGCTCGCCAAATGGTCGAAATGACCTGCGGGGTGTTCATGGTTGGAAGTTCTTCCTAGGGTTTTGGAGCTCAAGATGGTGCTTTGGGGGCTAGGGTTTTATTTGGCATCCAAAGTTATGTTTATATAAGGCCTAGGGTCGCTTTTGGGTAAAAATTTGAAGACAGTTTGGACACTGTTAAAACACTGCCGTTTGAAATTACCAGGGTTATAACTTTTTATCCGTAGGTCGGATTTGGACGTTCGACCAGTCTATGAACTCGTATCGGCGAGGCCTACGAAATGGTGTCTTAGTAATCCCAAAATTATCCATCCTTGAAAAAGTCAACTTTGGTCAACCTAAAGTGTTGGTGGAAACCTAGTCAAATTTGGTCAAACTTAGTCAAACTTGGTCAAACGTGTTGCAAACTTGTATTATTTGGTACGGGTCATTACATTAGATGATTCTAATTTTATATTATGGTGTCATTTTTTGAAAAGTGTCACCATATTGTAAAAAATATTTATCGATTTTAGATTTATGGTGCCATTTTCTAAAAGTGCACCATATAAAATTTTTAAAATTTTATCACTCAATGGTCATTTTATTATATATACTAATTAGGAATAGTATGTTAAAAACTTATTGTTTTTGCATATCACATATGCATAAAATTTTATTGTAGAACCATCATCTTCTTCCATCTTTTCTTGCATCTAGAAACCTATGAGAGTTTTTTTTTTATAAAGTATAATCACAACAAAATAATATAAAAAATGATTTCTTTGATATCTCTAATAAATAAATTTAATATATCAATAAATAAATGCATTTTATCCCCAAAAAATAAGTAAGAATTTACTACGTATAATAAAATAATTTATATCTTAGTCATTTCTATATAAGTAATTATAGAATAATATTTTTAATATATTTTGTTTAGATAGTTTTGGAATAAAGAGTGATTAATATATATTTTTTTTCTTTAAATAATAATCTTATTTTCTGTTTAATTTATTCCAATTGTTTTAAAATAAATTTTTTAGGTTGTAATATTTATAAATACTTGAAATTTTTCATAAACTCTTTTCAAATAAATTATAAAGAATAATATTTTAATATATTTTGTTTAGAATAATTTTGGAATAAAGTGATTTATTATTATTATTTAACTAATAATCTTATAATTAATTTCTATATAAGTAATTATGGCTTTTTCATTTCATCTATATATTTTTTAAATAATTTGGAATAAATGATTTGCTTTATTTTTCTTTAAATAATAATCTTATTTCTTATTTAATTGATCAATTCTTTTAGAAATAATTTTTTTAGGTTGTAATATTTATAAATACTTAAAAATATTTTCAAATAAATTATAGAGAATAATATTTTAATATATTAATTTTGTTTAGATAAATTTAGAATAAAGGGATTTATTATTATAATTTTAGATAGCTTATGGGTTAATTAACCATATTTTTTACAAGTGTTAAAATACATGATATTCATATTATGTCCAAATCCTACATGCTTGAACTTGTAGGTGGGTTGGTAGTTTAACATGGTATTAGAGCTTGATTTGGTAGGAGGTCCTAGGTTGACTCTCGTTTGTTTGACTGTTTACATGCGGGTATGAGGCCGCACGTGAAGGAGGGTGTTAAAAGGTGTGATATTCATATTAATTTGACAGTATAACCTAAAGGTGAAATATATGGTGTTAGTTTCAAATGTATTATCAATTAATCTACTTTTGTGTCACTTCCAAATATGTCACCCATTGGCACACTCTGTTATATTAGTGGATAGGATGACGCTATGTTGTATTGACACCTACTTATGGTGACTTATTATAAATGTCTATTATAAATGTCATCATTTTTTTTTTCTTGTAGTGCTAATTAATAATCTTTGGGTCATTGGGAAAGGTTTGTTATGCTTGTTGTGTCACGCCCCTACCCTCGCCTAGGCAAAGATAGGGGGCGCGACATGGTATTAAGACTTCTTAACTTGCTTTTCGGATATTGGTGAGCCCATTTCATATTTAAAACCATAAGGAAATAAAAATTCTAATACCACTACCGTAGTAGTGTTTAAACTGTCATGTACATATTCCTGAGTCCCTTTTTACTTGTACTTATACAAATTCCACAATTACAAAAACTTTAAATTAACATTACAAAACCAAAATAAAAAACCTACATCAGGTGGGCTCCTATTGATGTGTTGGCCTAGGCGGATGCGGAATACCTCGGATATCCTCTTCAATACCTACAAGGATGAAACACCTGTGTTCTTATAGCTTAGTAGGAAACAGATAACGTATATGACCACTTGGAGTGGTCCACATTTATAGGATACATATAACCAAATTCTTATATGTTAGAGTTTACGTATAACAGAATTCTATAGCAGAGTTTTCATATAACATATTATTCAGATGGACAACATATAAGTATATGCCTACATAGACCGGTAACAATGAATGAGAGGAACATAGCACAATAGGTACCCGAAAGTATGGTACAATCTTACGACCGAGACGATGCTACCCATGTAACGGAGGCGTGCGCGTGAAATGCTTTGGCGAAGTGCGAAGCACTAATAAGGAGTCTTAGAAGCGATTGAGATGTGCTTTACCCACGTAGCAGTGTGGTAGCCTTTAGCGAGTGTCGAAGAACTGATCGGGAGATGTGCCTACCCACGTGCTTGGAAGTGTCGTAACACTAGCAGAGTGCGAAGCATTCGAAAACGTCAATGCGCTTGAGTAACAAAGGGCCGTAGCATTAGCGGGAATGCAAACCTTGATTAGAGACGTGCGCACGCTGCAGAGAGTGTCATAGCACTAGCAGGAGTGCCAAAGAACTAAACAAAGGTGCCTATTCATTCACTATTCGGTCTTAAGCAAACATACAATTATATGTGTTACCGAGTTTGTTATATCATTCTTAATTACATTATCAAATAAGGGCAAGAAACAATGTTTGCCCAACGCTTCACCTCGGCGGCGAGGTACAAAGCATTTTTCATATGACTTTTATACATGTACTGACCCTTTCATTTGGAATTAATGGAAGAACATGACAAAAACAGGGTTGTAGTACCGGTACTCAACTTTTAATATCGATACTTAACCTCCTCTAGACCTTAAATCTCTTTGAGTACTGGTACTCATCTTTCAGTATCGGTACTTAACATTGCCTGGGCCTTAAGTCACTTTGAGTACCGGTACTCAGCTTTCAATACCGGTACTCCATGCCCTATGGACTAAAACAGCTTTGAGTACCGATACTCACCCTCTTCTAGGCTAAAAACAACACCGAGTACCGGTACTCAACTTTCAATACCGATACCCACCTTCGATTTCTGCAGAAATGGCCAGTTTTGGCCATTTTCATCGAAAATCTTCCAACCAAAACTAAAATAGCCCCAAAAATGACTTAAACCAACAAAATATGCATGCATTAAAGAGTTAGGGTGTTCCTAGCCCAAACATAGACAGTATTTCCAAACATGAGTTCCATACATGAATTTCAAACCAAAATTCCAAACATGAGTTCCAAACCAAAAGAAATATTCTGAACTTCCAAACCTGGAACTTCTTCTTCTCTTCTTTTTCCTTCTTCCTTCTTCTTCTTCTCTTCTCCCTTTCTCTTTTTTCTCCCTTGTAAAGCCCTAACCTTCCAAAGAAAAAAAAAAGAGATATCCTAAGACCTTGTTTGGTCTTAACCCATTTTAGCCTAACTTTCCATTTTTCCCAATTTGGTCCCTCCCTTTCAATCTATTTGCAAATATGACTTATCATATTTCCACTTTATCATATAATCTTTTCATCTTATGTCACTTGGGTCCTTAATTAGAAAAATACCAATTTACCCTTAGTACTTCAGTTTCCAAAAAATACCAATTTTTCTTTTTTTATACTACAAAATTGCAATAAAACTACTAGGGTCTAAGTCGGGGTGTTACATGTTGGCATTAGGTAGCTCACATTATCATCGAATGACCTCTTCAACTTAAATCTAGGAATGATAAACAATGTCTTGAACTCATATACCCTCAATATTATTGAATCATATTGTGAAATATATATACATTCAAATAGGCTTTCTAAATTGATAAGGAAACTAATTCAAAATATAAAAGATAAATATGAGGACTAAAGATAATTAGGAAGACTAAATTAACTAATTAAGATATAATTCAAACTGATTTCTATAATACATTCAACTTCGTAGATGTGGGTACCATGGCCGGCTACACAGGCTGACACTGTGAGGCCCGGACATATGGCCCACGAGGCGGACCAAGAGCTTTGGGCCCCGAGTATCCTTACGTGAACACGGATCAAACCATGGCTAGAATCCAGGCTCATGGACTATCCAGAATCTGGCCAGGAAACTGCGGAGTTTATTGCACAGGACATATCCTCTCCTGGCATTCTGAGTCTACAGAGATGTGACAGTAATTTCAGGCTGATCCTGGCATTTCGAAAACATATCCTCCCATGAATCACGTAGGTAACCGCCCTAAGGATGATCAAACGATTCTAGAGGTGGAAGATTCAGATAACTTGGCTATCCAAAAGGAAGAATAGGCCCTGACGCGTAAATAAAGCGCCCCCCCTTTCCCATTTCCCAAACCAATCACCCACTTTCCATAAAAAGTGGACCATCCTCCTCCTTCATAAATAAGGAAGGAATTGCAACAGAAAGGGGGTTGACATACTCTACTGGAAAATGGACGTATTTACAATTCCCTATTGCTATGTTTGACTTAAGCATCGGAGAGGCTGCTAACACATCACCACCGCCGGTTCCTTGTTTGTTTTGCAGGTCCTTGCCGTTAGGTTAATGCCCCGATGATCCGGTGACTCTGAGAATCCAAGAGACAACAATTGGCGCCGTCTGTGGGAACGACTAAGCAAAAAATCTTATCGACGACTTGCGAAGGCTTGGCTACGTCGACTATCAAGCGATTCCCCACACCCCAAAGCTTTGGTAGTTCCCACTCACTGATCCGGTTCGTCGGATCCTATCTCTATGGCTAGCGACCCAACAAATCAATCCCTTGAGGACCAGTTTCTTCGCCGGCGTCAGGATATGGAAACGAAGTAAGAAGAGCAGGCCAGATAGATACTTGAATTGCGGAACCGTGCTGACCGTCTACAACAAGAGAACGATTGCCTGTAGGCTCGTTTGAAAAAGGATCGAGGTGAAAATGCACGAGGGAGCAGCCATCCTACACCTCTGATTGAACATAATAGAGGCAAGGAGCCCATCCTGCCATGTGACAGTGATGCAATAGTGGATGATGAGTTATCCTCTAGTAACTCTCCACTACCTGATCTTTCACCTCCAAAGAACAACGTGGATGTTGAATCAAGAGAGGCCCTGCCTGCAGGTTCCGGTAGTTCCATTAGTGGTATGCATTCACTTGAGTCGAAGAGAAATCGGTAGAGGCGACGGCTTGGTAGGAAGCGAGCCCTCTAATATGTGCCCACGTGGCATAGGGGCATAGCACCACCACTTTCGTTCATGTATCCTATCTTCGGGGCTGCACCCGCCTTGCACATGCTTACATCCACCACTATCCGGGGGCCTGAAGACATGCTATCCTCCCTGCGTTAAGCACATCTTGAAATTTCTGAGACAGCCTTGTGAGCTTTGTCATACCGTCTTTTGTCATGTATGATGGCTCATCGATCCGTATGATCACGTACTGCATTTCAATCGGGCAATGATGCTAATCACGGCTTGACCGCTTACTATGCAAAGTGTTCCCGGCCAGCTTGAAGGGGCCTACCCTAGCTTGGTTCCACAAACTCCCATGGAGATCTATCAACTCATTCAACGAGTTGTGGGCTGCATTTGTTTCGATTACCACATGCACCGATTCGACGAGAAGAGGGAAATATCGGTTCTGCAAGCCATCTTGGCGGCGAATCCATTGGCGATTTCACTAGAAGATTTGGACGAGCCGTCTAATAGATTGATTCGTACAGTATGGATGCGGTCCTCCAAAATTTTCGAAGGAGCTTTGGGCCGACCATCCCATTCTTCCACTCGTTATCTCTGGATCCCCCTATGACAATTGAACAGACGGGCGGATAAATATTCAACGTTGGAGGACAATATCCGGGCAGCCTCTCAAACTGTGCTGATCACAGCTCAAAGCAGCAAGCCGGCCACTAAGGGACGAGTTTAGACAAGGGAAATTGATGGGGAGCAGAAGGCTCGAGACCAGTCGAAGAAAAAGAGGGAACCCTCACAGTTTACCCCTCTAAACATCTCTTAAGACATCTCCTTCCTCGCATCCGGGATCACCTCGACTTCAAATGGCCCACACCAATTCAGTTAGATCCCGCACAGCGCAACTAGTCTTTAAGATGTGATTACCATAGGACCATGGGCATGAGACCAACCGATGTCGAAGCCTGAAATTTTTGGTGGAAAGGTTAATCAGGGCTGGCCACCTCAGGAGATATGTTCGGGAGACGGCCCGTGGAGCTGAGGCCGCCCCCGCGGTTGAAAGAATAACGGCTCTAACCTCGGCCCACCATAAACTACACACTAGGTTGCTCGATTGAAAACCAATATTAGTCTAAGCTACAAAGGAAAAGGTTGTTGCGAGCGGCCACAACCCGAGCCCGGGTGAATACCATCCACATCCCAAATAGCAGCAGAGCAATCTAACCAATCAACGACCCTATATCCTTTCCCCCTATTAACCCATCTAGGGTCATTACTCCACACCACGATGCACTCGTACTTACTCTATGTATTAACGATTTCGATGTGCCGCAATTGCTAGTTGACCACAGCGTAGATGGGCCAGATTCTGTTGGCGCCTTCAAGCGGATGAACATTTTCTTTTGACGAGAATTTGAGTTCGGTTAGTTGAATCTGTCCACGGGTTTAATGGGGCCAATGCTTTGTATATGATGGCATTGGCAGCTCTCCGTCAAGGTAGAGATTCGGTAATTCGTAGTCTTATTTTAAATTTGTCGAGGACCTGGGCCCATATAATGCCATTGTTGGTTAACTTGGCTACATGCGATGAAAGTCGTGCCCTCAACTTACCATCAAATGATCAGCTACTTTACCGATTAATCGGGGTAATTGACCTCTTAAGTAGCAAACTATCGACTCGGTGCTTCCTGGCCCCATCGATTACAAGAGCATGAAGTAAGCTCCTACAATCGGCCCTCGAGACCCGGACCTCGAATATGGTCTGACTCACCACCTAAGCAGGGTAGGGACCCGAGGAGCGATTGGCCGTAGACCCCTGGAATCAATGCTCCTAGACAGATCGGATAAAACCACATATGTTAATTCCCTCCTATCCAGTGGGGAAAAGGAACAAATACAGCAGGTTCTGCTCCGTAATATGGATGTATTCGTTTGGACTCACTCAGACATGGTTGGCATTAACCCCGTACATGCCTCTCGCAAACTGAATGTCATCCGCCATTGAAGCGGTTAGGCGGAAAGTGAGGCATTTCCACTCGAACCGTCATCAGGTTATTCAGGCAGAAGTGGATAATCTTTTAAAAGTAGGATTCATCAAGGAGATAAAGTACTCGAAGTGGCTTGCCAATGTGGTGGTAGTCCCAAAAAAAAGGCGGTAAATGGAGAGTGTGCGTGGACTACACATATCTTAATGGCGTAGAAGCTGACTTCATACACCTCGAATGGAGCCAGTTGTCGACGACGGCGGGCATGGGATGTTGTCGTTCCTGAATGCCTTCTCGGGGATATCATCAAATACCTATGGATCCGCCAGACGCGGAAAAAATAGCATTCATCACCTCGCACGGGGCTGTTTTGCTACAATGTGATGCCGTTTGGCTTAAAGAATGTCGGGGCAACGTATCAGAGGTTAGTCACCAAGATGTTCAGGCCTCTACTAGGAAAAAACATAGAGGTTTACATTGATGATATGTGGTGAAGTCAAGGCAGCTCGGACCATCTTGGAACACACAAGGCTTTTAAACTCCTAAGGGCGTACGACATGAAGCTGATCCTCAAAGTGCACCTTCGAGATTCGGTGCGAAATTTGATTCTTGGGTTTCATGGTGACTTAGAAGGATAAGCCAACCCCACTCGACCCAAATCTATTTTGGAGTCGGAGGGCTCGCTTCTAGAAAATGCGTACACTTGACTGATTGGTGGTTGGCCTTAACAGAGCGAGTTCATTTCTCGATTAAAATGACTAAGTGCGTCTTTGTCATCCTCAAGGGGGCTAACCAAGCCGAATGGAATGAGGAATGTGATAAAGCGCTCACAGCGATCAAACAGTATCTTGCAAAACCTCCAGTCCTTACTAGCCTTGAAGCCAGCGAAACACGTATACTTGGCAGTTGCGGATGTCTCAGTGAGTGTTGCCCTGTTCAATGAAGATGAGAATAGAAAGCAGAAGCCAGTATTTTTCGTCAATAAGTCCTTAGCCGACGCAGAAACATGATATAGTGACCTCGAGCAGAAGGCATTAGCCCTTCGGGTAGCAACTAAGAAGCTCCACCTGTCTCTTCAGGCGCCATAGTTGATTTGGTGGCTGAATCTGTGGGACGCCGTTGCAGGCGGGCAGTGGGAGGTGGCTCGATGGGCAATTAGTTGAGCAAATTCGGGTGATCGGTATAAGCCAAAGGTTGGCTAAAGAGAATGAGGTTCTAGCAGTTTTTTCTACGAGATATCCCCAATCAGGAAAAGAGCTTAAACCCAACGGACTAGTGGACCCTTAATGCAGATGGGGCATCTCGGCAAACCAGAGCTGGCATCGGTTTGAAACTTAAATTTCCGTCGGGGAAAAGATTGAGCAGACAATCCGTTTGGGCTTCAGCGCCTCCAACAATGAATCAGAGTATGAGGCCATCTTAGCCAGAATTAAACTGGTAGCTATAGTGTCAGTCGACAAGCTTATGATTCAAAGTGATTCTCAGTTAGTGGTAGGGCAAGTAAACACAGAATATGAGTCGCGAGACCCCTGAATGGCCAAGTATGTATCTCTGGTTAAGCAACGCTTAGGTAGCTTTTCAGCTTGGAAGCTCGAACACATCCCTAGGGACTGTAATGAGAAAGTGGACGCCTTGGCCGTCGTAGCCACTTCTCTTCCGATGACAGAAATAGTGTTCCTGCTCATCTATTATTGGCCGGATTCTTCAATTATCACCATCCGGGTAAGTCAGGTGGACGAGGTCTCCCCTTCTTGGATGGACCTCATAGTACAATATATCAACACGGGAGAACTCCCAAACGAAAGGGAAAAAGCTCATAAGATCCAAATCTAGTCAACCGGATTCTCTTTAGTTAATGGGCAGTTGTTTAAATGATCCCTAGACGGGCCGTACCTAAAGTGCTTAACCACCGAACATGTAGCACCCCATTCCCGGCCAAACCCGATTGGTTGATCTGAACCAAGTTCGGGTTGCTAGCCGAGTTCATTTACCAAAACATATACAAAAACAAAATAGTCGTTTAGGCCAACATTCCATTTCGTGTAAACACTTTCAAATAAGTGCGGAAGCGATTTCAATGCGGTAGGCCCATAGACATTTACATTTAACAAAATACATTTACAATGAAGGCATTTCATGCCTTTTCAAAATGATTTACAAAATAGATGTTCAGAGTTCAAATTGTTTTTTTTTTTTTTTACAAAATATCAGTGTTAAAAAAAAATGGAGTGAATGCATATGTCGGAGCATACTCCGCAATTATTTCTCTATGACTCAACACTTCTCGATCTTGCCTTTCGTTCCTGTTTACTCGGTACCTGCGCATTGATAAACACAATACGCTAAGCATTTCCATGCTTAGTGGTTCTATACAATTCCATTCATCAGTTTCAGTTTAAATCAAATCATGAAGTTTTACTAAACAAAACTTTCAAATCTATTTGGATGATCAATATCAATACAATACATATACTTATTTCATATACAATCATTTATGATTCATTGATCATCCCAAATATACACTTGTGTATGCCATAAATCATTTATGACCAAATCATACATTTCACAATTCTCATTTCATTTCAATTTATAATCATGCTTTTCAATTCCAATATGTAAACAATCTCAAAGTCAATTCGGTTTCCCTTAACGAATTTAACCTATGTTTTCGGTATACAGGATATAGGAATCACCGGCACAGTCCCGCTGGGCTGCAGGCCGGTATAAAACATTTGTTTTATAACACAGTACAGTCCCACTGGGCTACTGACTGGTTATTAAAAATCAATTCGTGAACACTACCAATACTGTCCCGCTGGGCTACTGATCAAAGTGACACATCAATACGTTTGTTCGTAGTACTGCTAATTTGACCCTTATTGGTATACCAATCTATCCTTAATGTGAATTAAACGGTTAACATTCTATTAAGGGCATTCAAATCCTTTATAGCAAAATACAGTACAATATGTACATTTGTATAAACAGTTCATTTTCAATACTCATGCAATTTTTATATGCAAACATTTCACAATCAATTGCTTCAAATCAATTAAAACAAATCAATATGATTTTCTTATACATTTAAGACACATATTTCAAATCTTGAAACGAGAATAGGAGAAGATAGAACAAACTAATCTATCTCGTTCTTTTTGCCTTGCCTTCAATCTCGGTCCTAGGTTAGGTGATCCTCACCGGCCCCTAGCAAATCACACACATCACATTTAGTAAACTAGCACTATTCACACTTAACGAATATCGTCGAGGTGAAAAGGTACGGTGCGTTTTTCACTTAGTTTCATTCTTATTTAAACCCCCATTAGTCAATTATTAGGGTTCTTAAGCTATCAGTGTACGAATATGGGACTTAACAATGCAAAGAATTATAACTTGAGGGTTGCTACAGAGCATCGATGCAGTGCCACTTTGATTGGTACCGGTACCCAATGTTGTTAATAATTAAGGTACCGGGTACCACTAACTATTGGTACCCGGTACCATTCTCATATTAGTGCCGATTACCAACATTTGGCCTAGAAAATGTCGGATTTTGGCATTTCTCACCCCTTTTTCTTTAATAAACCTCCCCAAATCCATCCTACATCAAGACCCACCATGGAATCCACCCAAAACAACTCCAAAAGTGGTTTAGAATCAATAAAAACCCCCTTTACCCAAGTTAGGGCTTTTCCCCAAAATCAAAATCACAAAAGATGGAAAATTTGGGGTTTGTTTTCTTTCAGCCTTTTCAAATCTCCACTTCTAAGTTGCTTGATCACAAAGGAGCAAGAAGTGGGAAGAAATCCCACCTAGAACTTTATCTTTCCCAAGCCCTGGCCACTTCTCCCCATTTTCTCCTCTCATTCTCTCAAAAACGGGATTTCTCAAGAATGAGCTCCCAAAGACCACTTTTGGTCTTTAAACTCCTATTTCTCAAGGCCTTGTTTGGCTCACCAAAATGCATTCTTTTGACTTAAGTTTCTCCCAAATTTCTTTATAGCCCATATACTTCCTCTACTTGCACTTCCAATCCCATATTTTCACTTAGACATTTATTCTTTATAACTTATGACCCTTAGGTCCCTTTTTCACTTGGGTTTATTTCCTGGTTCGATCATTTAATCACTTAGCATATATCATTCAATCATATACTCATTTTCAATCATATAACATTTAACATTTTCATTTAATCATTTATCAATTCCAGGAAAATCCCCATTTGGCTCGATTTAAACCCTAAACATATAATAAAATTATCATAAAAATTTTAGGGTATTTTTGGGGCGTTACAACTCTCCCCAACTTAAGAAAATTTCGTCCTTGAAATTATCTTAGTCAAACAGTTGCGGATACTGTTGTCGCATCGTTTTTTCACTTTCTCAAGTGGCTTCTTTGGTCTTGTGGTTTCTCCACAACACTTTGACCAAAAGAATCTTCTTGTTCCGTAATTCTCTCACTTCACAAACCAAAATTTCCACTGGCTCTTCCTCATATGATAAATCTGGTCTAAGTTCAATTGTCTCTGACGAGACTACGTGTGACGGATCGGATCGGTACCTCCTCAGCATCGAGACATGGAAAACATTATGGATCTTTTCCAAGTTTGGAGGTAATGCTAATTTGTATTCCACTGGACCCACTTTTTCGATTACTTCATAAGGCTCAATAAATCTAGCGCTCAACTTGTCCTTTTTCCCAAATCTCACCACCTTCTTCTAAGGCGATACTTTTAAAAACACTTTCTTGTCTATCTCAATTGAATATCTTTTCTTTTCATGTCGGCATATGATTTCTGTCTATCGGTGGCCACTTTCAATCTTTCTTTAATCATTTTCACTTCTTCTTCAGTCTCTTGTATCAAATCGGGGTCAATCACTTTCTTTCACTCAATTTCGTCAGCACAACGGTGTTCTACATTTTCTTCCATATAAAGCCTCGTAAGGCGCCATTCCAATACTCGATTGGAAACTGTTGTTGTACACAAATTCAACTAAAAGAATGTGTCGATCCCAACTGCCCTCATAGTAGATCATACAACTCCTTACCATATCTTCCAAAATCTGTATCACTCTCTTCGATTGTCCATCCATTTGTGGGTGGAACGCTGTACTGAAATTCAGTCGAGTGCCCAAGGCCTCTTGCAATTTTTGTGAAACCCTGGAAAATCCAAATTTTTGAGAAAAAAAGGGTAAAACGATAATTTCGGTCAAAATCCGAAATTTTTCTATATCTCAGATTATGAAACGGACTTCACCGTTGGAATCGTCTCACGAAATCTAGCTACCATGTCGAATTTTGTCAAATTCCGAGATAGTCGGAATTTCACGTTTTTCGAGGCACTGAAGGTAGTGCAGGACACTTGGCACATTGTGAGTGGCTCAAGAGGTGCCACATGCCATATGAGTCAAACATGAGCTCAAATGGGACCTATGAGAGACATGTGGCAACATGTGAGTGGGTGAAAATCCATGGTAGATGGATAAGAGGATAAGGGAAATCCTAAGAACCAATGGGAAAGTGACAAGTGGCATGAGAGGACAAGTTCTCTTGACCCCAACCTAGACCAAACTGGTTTGGGAGGGAAAGGAAGAGAGAGAAAGAGCAAACAAAGAAAGAGAGAGAAAAGAGGGGAGATTTTAGAGTGAGAGGCTCTACCTTCTCTCTAAATTTCCCGATGATCGGTCCTTCAAACTTCGACAACACAAGAGGCAAAGTTGATCCCCACTGCAAGAGCTACACGTGGGTACCGATATTGTGAAGTTTTGACAAACACCGGGAGGTAGGGGTTTTCTGCTACTTGATTTATTCTTTGGCTAAGAGCCATTTTAATGGTTAGGGATGTTTGGGAGCCGGAATAGCCGTTCATTCGGTGCCAAAAACTTGGACTAAATGGCGAAATCCCTAGAGTAGTTTTGGACAATCCTGAAACTTATTGTGGATTGTTTGTGTGTTGATATGTTATTGCTATGATTGAATAACATGTGTGTTTTTTTGTGTGATGCTTAGAGGCGCTCAAGATGAATTTCTTAGGTTATGTTGGCGCATGTGAGCTAATTTTGGTGTTATTCTTATGAATGAATAACATGTTGTTTATTGTATGATTTTTGTTAATATATACATGCGTGATATATTATGAATTATTGTGAAATGACATGTGCATTTCACTTATGCATTGAAAGGTAACCTAGAGCAGTAGGTATGAGTGCGCTGACGCGAAAAAACAAACATGGTTGTCAAATGAATTTCATGGGAAGATTTTCCGAAGAATTGCCTTGGAGAGTTGTCCAACAGCTCATCTCGGAGGAAGACCCATGACTGTTTCGGAGAGTTATCTAGCAATTCACCTCGGAGGGTTGTCCAATAGAATTTTATAGGAAAATTGGTATTATGTTTTTAAGAACAAAAACCTTTTGTTTTGAAAACAATGTTTTCTCACACTTGGCTTAGAGCGGCGTGGGAGTCAGTAGAATTTCGAGATGTGGGAATAATTGCCTCACGCTCTAATCCATAACATGTAGACATTTGGTAGGGACTTGCATGTTTTACTTGAATGTTTAGTGTGCCATTGCATGAGCACTTAGGTGGGGAGTAACCCAGTAGGAAAATTGACTACTAGGCATTGCTCTTTGGTCGTGGGATCCCCCTTTTCGGTCTGAGTGTCGAGCTGACGACACTCCTTAGAGGCCGGGATTATGAAGCAGGCCGGATTGTGGCCTTGATTCATGTTTTGTGTATATATTAGAATGAACTAGTTTTAATATATGTTTTGTATTAAGAGTGATGTAATAACTCCTGAATCTATAGAAATGTATGGTTTTGTAATTGTATGGATGATGGGCCCTATTAGGTCATTTTACTCATGTATGGGTCTCATGATATGAGACACCTGAGGTTTCATAAGTTCAGCGGTGGTCAACGGAACCCTCAGTGCAGGCGTCACAATTTTCCCCGAAATCTCAGTAAACCTCGGATCTTAGTGCAAAACAATGGCTCTGAGAATCCCATGTAACGAACTATTTCCTTGATATCTGACTCTACTAAGTCAAGTGCATGAGTCGGTTCTCACTAGTAGGAAGTGGTGACTTGGTGATCGATCATGATGGCGAGTCATGCTTCCTCCTTGTTAATGGTGACCCAACCACAAAATCCATGGTGATTCGGTCCCATTTCCACTTCTGGTATTCTGATAGGTTGCAATAATCCCGAAGGAACTTGATGCTCTGCCTTCACTTTTTGACACACTAAACACTTGGTCGGTGCGAGCATCTCTTTTCATTACGGACCACCCGATGCGAAACGCTTTAAATCTTGATACATCTTTGTGCCATTGGGATGGATAGCAAAAGATCCACTATGTGACTCTTCAAGTATGGCTTTCCTCAAATCATTATCATCGGGTACACAAACTCGATCTTTATAATACAAAACTCCATTTTCATTCACTGTAAACCCGGTTTCTTTACCATTTTCGATCTGACTTACTATGGCAATAATTTTCTCATCTTTCTTTTGTGCCTCTAGCACTCGGTTTAACAAACTCGGTCTCACTATCAATTCTACCACTACTGTACCATTGTCTATCAACGACAATTGAGCATTTAACGCTCAAAGCGTTTGCACCGTCTTTCTACTTAAAGGGTCGGCCACTACATTGGCCTTTCCCAAGTGATAGTCAATCAAGCAATCATAGTCTTTTATCAACTCCATCCATCTACGTTGTCTCAAATT
Organism: Tetrastigma voinierianum; assembly: GCA_016808115.1. Lineage (NCBI taxonomy): Eukaryota > Viridiplantae > Streptophyta > Magnoliopsida > Vitales > Vitaceae > Tetrastigma > Tetrastigma voinierianum. The sequence continues at coordinate 692,894 of JAEQBH010001875.1, forward strand.
AAGCTCTCGTTGTGAGGGCAAATACTTAAGACTCTTATGATCAGTGTAGATGAAACACTTTTCTCCATACATATAATGCCTCCAAATTTTTAGCGCAAATACAATTACGGCTAATTCCAAATCATGCGTAGGGTAGTTCTTTCCATGCGGCTTCAACTGCCTTGAAGCATAGGCTACCACTTTACCCTCTTGCATTAGGACACATCCAAGTCCATTTAGTGACGCATCACTAAAGATCACATATTCTTTACCGCAGGTCGGCTAAGTAAGAACCGAGCCTCGGTTAAGAATGCTTTCAACTTATCAAAACTTCTTTGACATTTTTCACTCCATTCATACTTTGTTTTAAGACGATCTCGTCATCGAAGTTTGCAATCATCGAAAACCCCTTAACGAATCTTCTGTAGTAACCTTCCAGTCCTAAGAAACTATGCACTTCTGTAACATTTCTTGGTGGCTTCCATTCAATAACCACTTCTATTTTCTTTGGATCTACTCAGATTCCTTCTTTTGACACAATGTGCCCAAGAAAGGACACTTCATTCAACCAAAACTCACACTTGCTTAGTTTCGCATACAACTGCTATTTTCTCAAAGTCTCTAACACTACCCAAAGGTGTGTGTCGTGATTTTCCTGATCTTTTGAATACACTAGAATGTCGTCTATGAACACTACGACAAACTTATCCACATGCGGTCGGAAAACACGATTCATTAGGTCCATGAAAACCACTGGAGCATTTGTCAAACCAAACGGCATTACAAGGAACTCATAATGTCCATATCGCGTTCTAAAAGCTGTCTTATGCACATCAGCATATTTAATTCTCAACTGATGATACCCAGATCGCAAATCTATCTTCGAAAAGATACTTGCACCTTTCAGTTGGTCAAACAGAACTTCAATCCCGGGTAACAGATACTTATTCTTTATTGTCAACTTGTTCAATTATCTATAATCGATACATAACCGAAGTGTACCATCTTTCTTCTTAACAAAAAGCACGAGAGCTCCCTATGGTGATACACTTGGTCGAATAAACCCTTTTTCTATCAGTCCTTGAAACTGCAATTTCAATTCCTTTAACTCCAACGGAGCCATTCGGTACGATGTAATGGAATCCGGTGTGGCACCTGGTACAACGTCGATAGCAAACTCAATCTCCCTCTATGGAGGTAATCTTGAAAACTCTTCAAGAAACACGTCTGGAAAGTCACTAATGGTGGGGATATCAGATACACTAGGCCTTGCCTTTGCGTTATCAATCACATAAGCCAAGTAGGCTTCACATCCTTTCCGCACCATTGTTCTAGCAGTGGCTGCAGATATCACATTAGAGAGGTGGTCTGACCTCTCGCTGAGGAAAATAACCCTATCATCATTCGGTGTCCTTAAGGTCACTCTTTTCATTCTACAATCGACTATCGCTTGGTGTCGAGATAACCAGTCCATCACTAATATCACATTAAATTCTTTGAAGGATAATTCGATCAAATCTCCTAAAAATTCATAGTCTCGTATTTTGATGGGACAATCTTTATACACTTTATTCACAATAACACTATGCCCGAGCGGGTTCGTCACCAAGATGTCATACTCGATTTCACTCCTTGGTAAATCTCCCAAACTAGGTATGTTAATTTTTACAAATATGATTCTGGGTTAACCGGAGATTGTCCCGATGCATGTACAGTAGCATCAAAGATTTGGAAATTATCGACTATCACATCTGGAGCGTCGGTATCTTCCACTGCCTTCATTACATATGCTCTAGCTGGAGCACGTCCATCCTGTCTACCCTCAATCTGAGTTACTTGCCTCGGAATGCTTGGTGATGCCACACCCTTGTTGCCTTTATTATTCATGAAAATTTCCTTACCTATGCAGGGGTGTTGTAGCCCTGTCCGAGAGATGTACGGTATATTAATAGCAAATATGTGTACCAAGGAGCTTCCTTAATTATTTAATACTTATAATAAATTTTTGAAAGTTGTTTTAAGGGTGAAATTATAAAGTTTTCAAAAGATTATTTTTTTACGATAGGAAAGTGGAGGGGTGAAATTCCAATTATGGAATTTTAAAAGGATAATAATAATAATAAATTACCTTAATGGTTTAGGGAAGCCTAGAAAATTCTCTAGATCTCAGATGACGAAACGGACTGCGCCGTTAAATTCGTCTTGCGAAATCTAGTGACCTAGAAAAGTTTCGTCAAATTCTGAGACAGTCAGAATATTTTACGATTTTCTGGGTGATAAGTCGCCAGGGACTTCAGGGATGAGATTTATACAAAAATCTCGGAAGTCAGAAAATGGCTTGAGTTAAAGTTCATTTAAAATAATTGAACTGAAAAGTAATAAATTTTTTTGGGGCAGAAATGGATTCGAATGGAGCAATAGAAATCGTTTATCCAAATAATAATAATAATAATAAGAATAATAATTAGAAAATAAAAACAAAATAAAAAAGAATAAAAGGCAAATGGCAGAGGGGCGGACGGACACTGGGAGAACAAAGTGGAGAGAGGTTTTTAATTTTTTTTTTCTTATCTTCGTTTCTTTCTCAGATTTACGGAAATCGGATGAGTATGGATTATCGTGGGAATGAAGAGCAAAAGGTGGGTCTGTGACGAGATCTCTGGCGTGGAGTACCAAAAAAGCTTAGCATTTCGTCACACTTCAAGAGGTAGGAAAATTTTCTACTTGTGTTATTTTGAGCCTAAAGACAATGTAATGGCTTGAAATTTTCTTAGAGGCCGTGAAAGGTCGTAAACTTGGTCGAAAATTTTTTAGGCGAGTTTAGGAATTTTAGAAAATTTTGGGGTGTGTTCGGACCGGTCAGCGAATTTGGGGCCCCATTTTCGAGACGGTTCGGATTGAAATTCCCGGGATTAGTGGACGGTCGGTGAAATTTGAAATGTTTCGGGTGTTTTTAGACTCTATGGAAAGTCCCTTTATAGTCAAATGTTGGCTAAAACGGATAGTTTTATGGGGCATTTAATGTGTAGGGACATTTGGTCAATTCACATCATATTATCGATCTCCTCATCCCGAATGAGACTAGCCGCGTAAAGAGTTTTGTTAGAATCGAAGTTCATTGATATAGTGCTTTGAAAGTCCGTGTATGTTTTATGGTTAAAGCGTTGAGCGAGGAGCATTTTCGTACTTTGTATGGATTGTGTAGGCGATTTGAGCATCTGACGAGAATCTAGAGTGCTTGACAAGATTTGAAAGAAATTAGTTGAGAAAAAGGTGAGTACTCAAAATCCTTTTCTAAACCGAAAGTGTTTAAATTACAAGTTTGTAAAGTGCTTTGAAAATATAAATTTATAAAGCATTTTTTTTACCTCCCACTTGTTATACTCAGCAGAAAAGTTCGATTTCAGTATTTAAGAAACAGTTTGGCCTGGTTTAGCAAAACCCCTAGATGGCACAGCTCAGTTTCCGGTCAGATATATTTCGGATTGTGCATGGCAAGGTTATGGGATATTATGACTAACTATATTGCCTGGTCGGCAATTGGGGGTTAGATCTAAAATATATATAGTGAGTCACCCTCTGCACATTCGGGGTATATAGTTAGCGCGCTGACTTAGTACATGGCGATGAGGTGTTATTGAGGTTTATCCTTTGGGCATTTTGGTTTCCGAGGTTCCATTGTTTATAAGGATCATATGGCTGCAGAACCATCTTAAGCCCAGGGTGGTGTTCCGAGGAGTTCACCTGCGATGCCGGGTTCCCGAGGTTACGTGGTATCACGTGCAGGGTATTTCAAAAATGGGTCACGATGGTTGGTACTTGATTTCGGTACTCGCGCTTTGAGATACTTGTGCATACGAAGCGGTTTTCGGTGGCGAGAAATAGTTTTGAAGCAGGTTTTCAACGCGGTAGAAATAGTTTTTAGCACGAGTTTTTCGAAATGGTTTCCACTGCCAAAACTCGATTTTCTCATAAATGGTTCCTGACCATTTCTATCTGATTTTCATATTGAAGTCTTATCTGTGAATGACAACATTTAGAGCTTACTAGTACTCCCACTAAACTGTTTGGCTCACGGTTTAACATTTAAAATAATTTTTAGTGCGAGGTGTTGAAGCGAAAGACCTTTCCAGATCTTAGATCTCGATGCTTTGTTGTGATTATATATAAGATAAGGTGTAAAGTAAAAGTAGTAAAAGTTAAATGTGACATTTTGTATATGTAAATATCTTTTGAAAAATATGCATGCATGGTTTTAAGAAAAACAGGTTGCGATGAAATTATGTTGGATTAATTCTTATCTTGTATTTTGATAAGGACCATAGGTCCTTTATATGATTAATAGTTAGTTTTGGAAAATATTAGAGTGTATTTTTTTATATCACAATTTTTGTATTTCGGGCTTGACCCTTGTGATTCGTTATCTTCGGGATTTTAGATTAAATCTAAAGGTGTGATTTTGATAGAAAAGTGAAAATTTTATAACCCACGTTTTCCAAAGGCAGGTTTTGCTTCAGGTTTTACTTGGCTTAGCTTCATAGTAGCAGTCGATTGAAGCGAGCTTGGTTTGGGAGGTTCTTGTGGGTTCTTATTGAGATTTCTGTCACTAGGAAGAGATTACGTCGGAGTCTTTGTAAATGAATGAGCTCTAGAACAATCTCTCGCTCTATGCTAGTTGCATCCACAAATCAAATAAGCACCTGTAAGTCTCCAACATTCTCCTTTATGATTATTCCCACAATGGGAGCAATGATAGCGATCACGTCCTCACAGAAACACCTCGGGTGCACTCGCGATGGTGCCGGTAAGTAGTATTCCCTACCCGGTAGCTGAAGGCTTTGATCCACTGAGCCATAGGCTGAATGGAACCTTATGGTCCTCTGAATTTATTCCTTTGTTGTTGTTGCGAACTGGACTGACCAGGATTTTTCTTTCCCTGTCTTTTATCTTTTCTCTATTTTTCCTCTTTCTTTACTCTTTCCACATTCGATGCACATGTCATAATTTTGGAGAAATCCTCGTGGCAAATCCTGTGACATGGGCTCAAATATGGTCATTAAGGTCGTCTTCGAACCTATGACACTTTTCTTCCTCACTCACTAGTATCTCGGGAGCATACTTGCTCAACCGTGTGAACTCTCTCTGGTATTCGGTCACACTCATATGTCTTTGCTTCAGATTATGAAACTCTCGTCTCATGTTGCTCAGATAAATGCGGTGTGGTCCTGGTCACGGATACCCACCACTGATAAGTCTCATCCTATAGTAGTGAGGTTGCACACTCTAACTTCTCTTTTGCTGTGCAATGCATTTGCACAAGCATTCACTTGGTCCTCTCGAGCCAATTTTCTGCCATAGAAGGCTTATCATCCTCTTTCCTTCCCATAAAATCTAATGGTCGGTACCTTGCCATTCTCTCAATGGCTGATCGCTGCGGAGCAATTGCAGCTGGTTGCCTGGCTCTTTGCAATGCCTGAGCTAACTGTTGGAGGATATCCATAGTACCTCCTGCCACTTGTTGTTGGAGTTCATTCTTGGTGGAGCGTGAGATGCTTGTCCACTTCACCACACACTAAGCGGGATGATTTCCACGGTAATCCTTGACCTAAGAGAAGCTGAGCAGTCCATGCTTATCCCTATTAGACCAGCCAAGATCCGCGTCAGTCATGTCATCCTTTATATCACCAAAATCGTATATCATAAAATTTTCAAAATCATTTACAAAACTTTCAAAATCATTTTGTAGAACCGCCTAAACCTAAGCTCTGATACCACTTAAAGTGTAGCACCCCATTCCCGGCCCGACCCAATTGGTGGATTCAAACCGAGTTCGGGTTGCTAGCCCAGTTCATTTACCAAAACATATACACACAAAAAAAAAAATAGCAGTTTAGGCAGACATTCCATTTCGTGTAAACACTTTCAAATAAGTGCAGAAGCGATTTCAATGCGGTAGGCCCATAGACATTTACATTTACAATGAAGGCATTTCATGCCTTTTCAAAATGATTTACAAAATAGATGTTCAGAGTTCAAATTGTTTTTACAAAATATCATTGTTAAAAAAAATGGAGTGAATGCATATGTCGGAGCATACTCCGCAATTCTTTCTCTATGACTTGACGCTCCTCGATCTTGCCTTTCATTCCTGCTCACTCGGTACCTGCGCATTGATAAACACAATACGCTAAGCATTTCCATGCTTAGTAGTTCTATACAATTCCATTCATCAGTTTCAGTTTAAATCAAATCATGAAATTTTACTAAACAAAACCTTCAAATCTTTTTGGATGATCAATATCAATACAATACATATACTTATTTCATATACAATCATTTATGGTTCATTGATCATCCCAAATATACACTTGTATATGCCATAAATCATTTATGACCAAATCATGCATTTCACAATTCTCATTTCATTTCAATTTATAATCATTCTTTTCAATTCCAATATGTAAACAATCTCAAAAGTCAGTCGGTTTTTTTTTTTTTTTTTTTTTTGCCCATACTTGAATTTAACCTATGTTTCGGTATCTGGGATATAGGAATCAGTACGGTCAGCAGGCACATGGCCGGTATAAAATATTTGTTTATAACCGCAATCCCGGTCTCTTTGGGCGTGGCCCAGTTATTAAAATCGAATTCGTGAACCTCTAAATCTTGTCATTGGAGTTCTTGTCGGAGCGGCACATCAATACGTTTGTTCGCAGTACTGCTAATTTGACTCCTATTGGTATACCAATCTATCATTAATGCGAATTAAACGGTTAACATTCTATTAAGGGCATTCAAATCCTTTATAACAAAATACAGTACAATATGTACATTTGTATAAACTGTTCATTTTCAATACTCATGCAATTTTTATATGCAAACATTTCACAATCAATTGCTTCAAATCAATTAAAACAAATCAATATGATTTTCTTATACATTTAGAACAAATATTTCAAATCTTGAAACAAGAATAGGAGAAGATAGAACAAACCAATCTATCTCGTTCTTTTTGCCTTGCCTTCAATCTCGGTCCTAGGTTAAGTGATCATCACCGGCCCCTAGCAAATCACACACATCACATTTAGTAAACTAGCACTATTCACACTTAACAAAAATCGTAAAGGTGAAGCGAAGCTTCGCCGAGGCGGTGAGGTATGATGCGTTTTTCACTAAGTTTCATTCTTATTTAAACCCCCATTAGTCATTTATTAGGGTCCTTAAGCTATCGGTGTACGAATACGGGACTTAACAATACAAAGTACAAAAAAGCAGGGGTTCTTTGGAGGATCGTCTTTGCCCTACCGCACAGTTAGTGCAGTACCAATGTTGTTCTATAAGTGGGTACCGGTACCACTAACTACTGGTACCGATACCATTTCTCCTCTGCACAATGGGTACCGGTACCACTCGCGGGTTTTGCCTAGAAAATGTCGGATTTTGGCATTTCTCACCCCTTTTTTTCAATAAACCTCCCCAAATCCATCCTACATCAAAACCCACCATGGAATCCACCCAAAATAACTCCAAAAGTGGTTTAGAATCAATAAAAACCCCCTTTACCCAAGTTAGGGCTTTTCTCCAAAATCAAAATCACAAAAGATGAAGCTAGGGTTTTGTTTTCTTACCTTAGCCTCTTCAAATCTCCACTTCTAAGTTACTTTATCACAAAGGAGCAAGAAGTGGGAAGAAATCCACCAGGGCTTTATCTTTCCCAATACATACCACTTCTCCGCTTTCTCCTCACCATGCTCACCAGCAGGATTTCAAAAGATGGCTCCCAAAGACCACTTTTGGTCTTTAAACTCCTATTTCTCAAGGCCTTGTTTGGATCACCAAAATGCATTCTTTTGACTTAAGTTTCTCCCAAATTTCTTTATAGCCCATATACTTCCTCTATTTGCACTTCAAATCCCATATTTACACTTAGACATTTATTCTTTATAACTTATGACCCTTAGGTCCCTTTTTCACTTGGGTTTATTTCCGGGTTCGATCATTTATTCACTTAGCATATATCATTCAATCATATACTCATTTTCGATCATATAACATTTAACATTTTTATTTAATCATTTATCAATTCTCTGAAAATCCCCATTTGGCTCGATTTAATCCCTAAACATATAATAAAATTATCATAAAAATTATAGGGTATTTTTGGGGCGTTACAGAACAGGGACAATATGTATTGGCCGAATTACATGAAGGGATATGTGGTAATCATCCAAGCTGCAGAACACTGGCACACAGAGCCCACACTCAGGGGTATTATTAGCTAACCATGAGATCTAACGCCCTCGATTACGTGCAAAAGTGTGACTGATGCCATCGGCAAGCCCCTGTCTTGAGATCACTAGCTCAGGACTTAATTTCCATCACGAGCCTTTGGCCCTTCGCTCAATGGGGAATTGACATAGTCGAGCCGCTCCTTACATCTGGCTCGAGAAAAATTATTCTTTGGTAGCCACGAGTTATTTCAGCAAGTGGATGAGGCGAGCTTCGCATTAATTAAAGATAAGGATGTCACTCAATTCATCTGGAAGAATATTGTCTGTCGGTTTGGTATACCCCGATCAATTGTATCAGACAATGGACCTCAATTTGATAGCTGGGCATACAGGAACTTCTGCCAGGAGTTGAAAATAAAGAACCTACACTCCACCCCACGATACCTCAAAGCAACAGCTAAGTAGAAGCTTATAATAAAACCCTATTGACGGCCTTAAAGAAACGATTAGACTCAGCTAAAGGCAAGTGGGTGGGCGAGTCCGTGGATACTTTGGGCCCTCTGAGCGACGGCACAGCTAGATACGCGGGCATATCCTGAGCTCATATGGGATGGAAGCTATAGTCCCAACATAAATCGGTATACCCATGCTCTGAATTGATATACTTGAGCAATCAAATACTGAATTTGTGATTAAAGACCTAGACATAGCCGTCGTTGCGTGAAGCGTGAGCATGCCAAATAACATCGTACCGTGGGCAAGCAAACCTAGCAGCAGATGTGTGAAACCTCTCAGATGTTTCTAGCCGGGACTGCTCACGAGAAAAGTTTTTCGAGAACCTGGCCCGATCAGGAGTCGGCCAGTTCAACAAGCTGGGAGGGACCATATATTATAACGTGAGCCGGCGAATCTGGATCGTATGCATTAGATAAACTAGACGGGACACCTGTACCTAGAATGTGCTATGCACCTTAAAAAGGTACTATCAATAAAGAATGATTCAATCTCTAACCATATTCCCGTCTCAATTTTTCATTACAAAGCCCGAGTAAGGTTGATGTCCTACTAGCCCAGTATGGTTGATGCCCAACTGGTTCATTACAAAGCTCGGGTAAGGTTAATGTCCTACCGTCCCAGTATGGTTGATGCCCAATTGGTTCATTACAAAGCCTAGGTAAGGTTGATGACCACGAGAAGGGTGGTCTCCGAGAGGGGTAGTACTCTAGGGTAGTAAACCATAAGGTTTCTTAGTTGAAACTCAAAAGTAGAGTTAGAACAATCTTAATCAATCAGTTGAAATCGGCGTCGACAACACGATTCTATCTTTCTCCAAGAGGGTCCAAATATCGCCACGTTTAAGCGTCTGTCGTATTAAACTTGATAAGCATCATTTTCATTTATCGTTTTCCAACTCGAGAGGGCCAAAAGCGGGGCTGCTCTGCACGAAGGGACCGTTTCTTTTTTCTTCATTTTATTTGATGGTGAGAAAAAAAGCAGAATGCGACCCTTTGTGCTAATTGCGGAAAAGGCGCGTCTCCGGTTCAAGCGCCTTGCACGGTATACGGGTTCATGCGGGTGTGTGGATCGAGCTCCGGTCTAGTTGACCTTTCCTGTGATCGAGACTGTGGACCGGTGTAGTATGGTTGATGCTCAGCTGGTTCATTACAAAGCCCGGGTAAGGTTGATGTCCTACCGACCTAGTATGGTTGATGCCCAGCTGGTTCATTCTGGCTTAGGAGTAAGTTGATGTCCCTCTTAGGCCCGGTATGGTTGATGCCTAAGCGGTTCATTACAAAGCCAGGTAAGGTTGGTGTCCCTCTGGAGGCCTAGTAGGTTCCCGATGTCCATTAGTTCATTACAAAGCCCGAGTAAGGTTGATGTCCTCACAGAGGCGGTATGGTTGATGCCCGGTGGTTCCATTACAAAGCCGAGTAAGGTTGATGTCCTGCGGCTATTGGATTTGATGCCAGTGGATCATTATAAACCGGGTAAGGCGCTAGATGGGGGGCAATAGACCTTGTCTCTGAGTGTTCATCCCAGGACACGATCTATACCTCAGGTACATCTTTGCTTGGTAAATGAATTGAATTCGTGATTCGTGACGACAACACTAGATTACTTAAACAACACATGCTGTATGGCGCAGTTTTGCAGAATAATGTAAAACCGGGGATACAGAACATGGGTAGAGGGACAAGGCTCAACTAGCAATGGAAAAATACAACCCCTAACTCCCGCCAGAGACATCAGGTTCCTTACTCCCCCAGTTACTCTAGCGGAAGAATCAGGCTCATTACCTAGCCTAACCTCGGCGACAAAGAGATGCTCGCCCGCCTCGCTAATATCCGCCTCAAGGACTGCAACGGGAACCTCCCTCTCTAACGCAATCATCGCTTCACCTGAGAGAACATCGATGGTCGCGCCTTTCGCAGGAACAACACCCGAGGGGCATTGAGGGTTGATAAATAACTCTAGGGATAACGGTTTAGACGTGTCTAGCATCCCATTTGGAACCACAGGCTGAATTCCACAAATATTATATGCGAAAGCACAACAACCATAACCATAGTTGAAAATCACGTCAAAGCCCTCCTCATAAGCCTCCTCTATGGCCTTTTTCTCTTTAAGGGCTTGTGTATGGAGAGCGGACACTTCATCTTTATTACTCCCGAGCTCTAGAAGCAGAGAGACTCGCTCAACGGCCAGACGGCTAGCCTCGTCTTCGCATAGCCGCCTGACAGTAACGGGGCATTTGGACCTAGCTAACTGACACCACTTTGCCTGGCACTCCTTGCATCGGCATCCATGCGGGCCATAGAGGCTTCGTGGCGAGCAGCATCTCTCTACCTCTACTCGAGCCACCTTCTCAACGCCTTCCTTGGCCTCCTTCTCCAAGTGTCGAGTTCTCGACTCCGCTTCAGCTAAAGAAGCACTCAAAGCCTTGTGGTCAGAAATGGCCGATTGAACGTAGAGCCGCAGCCTCTCCGCATCCCTCAACCAAGACTGGAATTCTCGATGCTAGTAAGTCATATTCCGGATAGTCGTAATGGCCTACAAAAGAACGCATTAGAATAAGGTAATAAATCAGAAATAATACTATAACAACGCATAGCAGTTGTAAACATACCAGCTCCGTCGACTGGATGAAGTTACAGTTACGTATTAGCATTTCGTCTTCAACCACCTGCTTGAGTTCGTCCTTACAAGCATAGGCAGGGACTGAGACGAAATATTCTTTGCCCCTCCTTGGCCTACGACTCTGAGCTGTCCGAGTAGTCTTGGATCGGTTAGGTGCATGTTGTCACGCCCAGTTTTCGGGACGAAGTTCAGGCTGGGACTCTTTACTGATTTTTTTTTTTTTTTTAAAAGCCAGCGCTGCAATGGGTATGGCCCATGTTATAAATAATCAAAATAATATATATAAAATCAAAGAACGACCACTTGGGTGAGTGTCATGTCAATCTACAGACACATATAAGCAGGTCCCATTTACATATACAAAGGCCCGAACTTTTACATTACAAATCGAACCTGAACCTACATGTAGTAGGAACCCTTACAAGTGTGTTGTGACTGTGCGACGGAACTTATGAATCTGGGGTACCCCATAGGTACTACGGGACTTATCTGACCCAGGCCTCGGATACGAAGTACCGTAGGTACTACGAACTATCGACGAGGAACTTATCGGTCAGGGTACGTGGGTACTCTGAGAACTTATCACAGACGGAGGCATACGTGGAGTACGACCTTAACTTATTCGGATCTGGGAGTACCGTAAGGTACTACAAAAGCAGATCAGTCTGAGGCAGGAGACTTATTCGGGACTTATCGGATACGGGAGTACGTAGGTACCTCTACGGGACTTATCAGAAGCGGACTTGTCGGATCTGGGAGTACCACGTAAGGTACTCCGAGAACATATCGAATCTGAAGGTACATTTAGATCTTTACGCTTATTCTTATTGAGTGTCTTGTCTATGTCTATATGACCTACCTAGACCCGATCCTAAGAGCGGTAGGACGCGGTATAATGATGCGAAGGTCTGATACAAAGCGAGTGTCGTAGCGCACCGGCGGGAGTCTTGGGAGCACGTCGAGGCGTGCTGTCACTTGCGAAGTGTCGTAGCACCCGGCGAAAGTCTTGGGGCACCCGATCAAAGCGTGCTGCTCACTTGCGGCGAGAATCTTAGTAGCGCAATGGGAGTGGGGCACCAATCCCGAAGCGTGGCTAACCACGCAACGGGTGTCGTAGCACCAACGGGGTGCGAGAGGCGCAACGGTCTTAGGAAGCAGCGAGTCTTAGGAAGCATAACGGGAGTGCGAAGCACCAACGGGGCGTCCACTCATTTCATTCTTTGGTCCTAGGTAGTCATATGATCATATATCTTTCATATATTCTTGTTCCTCTATGAATAATCTTTACTCAGAAATTGGAATCATTCCAATCGGATCGTCCAAACTCAAGTTATGGCATTTTCATGCCAACTAGTCGGTTTACCGATTTTACACTCAGGACTGTTTGTATTACTCATTTTTCCGGGGTCTTAACTTCATATTTTGACACTATGTCCTTATACTCCTTTAAATCTAAGGTGCTAAGGGTTCTATTCCAACTGGAATCACCCAATTCGAACACCGGGCTTGAGTTTGTCAAGAACATCGGTTCTCTATGTTGAAAATGGAACGAAATTTGGCTTGCACATGGTCCCACTTTGAGTGAATTTTAGGCTATCTAGAGTCGAATTTGGAGATACTTATTAAATATGGTTTGTTCTCCTTGGGTCTATTTTAAGTGTCACTTGAATCACTCAAAGCGGATAAGAAATGGGAAGTTATGGCCCGAATCTGAAAACTGGTCGGAGAGCAGGAAAACCCGAGCCGAGGTTGTCTAGGTACAAGCTCAGGTTGTGCCCGGTACAACCTAATAAAATGACCAAAACCGAAATTGCACCGGTACAAGCTCAGCTTGTACCGGTGCAGTCACCGAACTGCCCGGAATGTGTGTTTCACCTATTTTCCATGTTTTGATATCGATCGACTCTACGCAGACACACATCAAAACCATTTCTAATTCACTTTGGAATCTCTTTTCTATTCAATTCATCTTTCATTTCTTATCATTCTTTCAAAACCTTTCCATGAATCTCTCCCAATATCATTCTAATATGGGTTACCACCCATATACAAACCAATTACCAAGATTTGTTAGGGTTTGTTCTAAACCCTAACTCAATTTCCTTTCATTTAACCATGAATCCAACAACAAAGGGAAGGATTCCACTAATTATCTTGTTCCTTATGGGTTATACCAACCTTAATTTCAAGAAATATAAGGTTATGATGCAATTCTATCCAAAACCCTAGATTTAGAGACAAGATATTAACCATATCAAGCCTTAAATTCCATGTGATCCATACAAAATCCATACTCAAAGTAGTTTCTATACCTTGGCTTTGCTTGATCTTGACTCCTCCATCTTCTTCCTCTTCCTCTCTTCTTCTTCTCTCCTTCTCCCATCCGGTTCTCCCCAAATGAGACCAATTTGGTCTTTTAAAATCCAGATTTTGTTAATATCTTGTTTGGTTCCTGTGACAAAAAAACCCATTTTTGGTTTTTTTAAGTTTTCTTTATTCGTTTTCGCCCATAATTCCTTCTTATTTATAAATGTAATAAAACTCTTCTTATTTCCTTTTGCCTCAAATCTGTTTAACTATGACTTTGTTCCTTGACAATTTCATACCTTGGTCCTTAAATCTAAAATTTCCGGTCTGTTTCCATGTTTCGCATTTAACTCGCGAAACAGTCAAATTAGGCTTACAAAATATACTTTTCAAACATGTCGAAACGCTAATGTGGGTATATTTCTTGGTGTTACACATGGTACTTTGGGGATTCGCCTGTGTTAAAACAATTCCTCCAACGACATAATCTCCCCCGCAATCTTCTCGCCCAGAACCGATATCATGTGGGGAGTCTCACTGCGGAGGACATAAGACCAACAAAGAATACTGAAGCAACGACTCATCACAGCACCATTAGATTTGTCTCACCCAACACAATAACCATGTTTAAGCAATAAGTCCTCGTGACCTCCATGAGTCGGTATAATCACCCTCCTAACCCACAGCGCCCCGCCACGCCATGAAAGCTCCATTCGCAATTCAAAACAGACAAGATCCACACATCTCATCCTCCACTCTCGCTGGATGGTTGTTGACTCGGCCACCAGCCACTCAGCACTAGTCGCCGGCTTTAGTTGGTACTTTACGGCGCTGCGGTGCCAAAGTTGTGCAAAACAAGATTCTCCAGGCCATCTCTTCCTCCTCTTCTTCCTTTTCCCTAGCAAGGGGGTGACTAGATATCAAAAACCCATAAATTAAAATATTCCACCCCACTAAGCTGCTTAGTCGCTCTGGCACCAGATTCCTCTCTAGATGCTGGGGAAGAGAACCTTGCAAAAAGGAGACTGCATGACTGCCTTTATCGTCTTTGAGGCCAATGTAATGGCCTAATCCTCCATACCAAAAGTTGTGCGTCGTCATCAATTAAATTACCGCCTCGACCAATCGCCTCGTGGGTCTCGTAATTCTTGGCTAGAGAATTTGTACTGCACTGGCCAAATTTCCGTAGGAGATTAGCAATAATGTACGTTTCCTCCACTATTTCTACGAAGAGGGTACGGATAAACAGAACGGACGTAGGATGGATCATAATTAACCCGGTTTAAAGATTCTTCTAGCTATAAATTTTCATGATGTCAGTCCCGCTCGAACTTCCCGAATTTTCTTAAAGCTAGCTTTCTCCACCCATGCATTGTATTACTCCTTCTAAGCCCCCCGCAAAAAAAATGCCTTTTAAAGGGCAACAAAGCAAGCTCCTACCAACGAAATGTCCACAGAAGGAGGTTCGCCAGGTTTCACCCGGGTCCATCCCACCCAGATTCGGACTGGCCATGTTATTTCAGGCACCCAGAGAAGTAGGAACCGCTTACTAGAGACTAAACGGGAAGCGGCCCGACCATGTGTCGTTCCCGGTGTGAAACACACTACACCTGCCTTCCTCGCTCAATGCGGATCTGCGAGGATCATCCCAAGAACCCAAAATCGATTATGTTGAATTTGATAGTAAGACCTCAACTTCTCCATGGACAGAGAGGAGATGAGGCTGCTTGTAAAAGGCATATCCCTACAGCCCCTCTTCCTCGCGGCCCGGATGTCTCTTCGACCTCTCTACACGCAGCGTAAACAACAAAAGGAGAGGAAAGGGAATTCCGCCCATGCCATACTCGTAACCCATGTGAAAGTGGGCGAGAACGCACATGAACTCACTAGACCCGAAAAACCCCAGTTCTAACGCGGCCCCAAAAACAATTCTCCATGTATCCTCACATCGAAACTAGAATCTAAACTAATTTTAACAAAAACAAGGCTTACTTCGAAGATAGAAGAAAGCAGTACTCGGAAACAGTGGGAGCCTCGGCAAACATGCAACGCTACACCCGAATATCGCAGAGAAGCCCCCTCGAGCGAAAAGGTCGCTTATTAGGCTTCTAGCGTCCCAGATGTGCATTATCGCGCCACGACTCATCGCTCAAAAGCATTTTAATCCTCGCGACCATTCACTCTGGGCTTCGGCACAAAGAATAGCGTGGGCTAAGCTCAGGCCCTCCAGATGTAGGGCCTGTGCCTCCCCGTCGGATCGCCGGGCCGAACAACCAAGCTAAGTCTAGTCATGAATCATAAGGGTTGATCAATTATAGAATTCATCAAACGCCACAACCGTTGTCCCAAAGAGCAACCACACACAATCGTTAGCCGGCATGAGAAAATAAGGTGAGAAAAATGCAAAATTCAAAGAAAAAACACACTTTCACTGCATCACGCCATGCTCATAGAATGGATTGCAAATAAATACACAACTGCCATCATACTAATAATTACATAACCCGAACAGGCCAGTGATATATCGGAAAAAAAAACAGTCAAGAAAGAGAAAAAGTCGAAGAAAAGAAAAGTAGATCCAAAGAAGACAGAAAAAGCAAAAAGCCCGCCTACTATAGCTCCAAGTGGAAAATGATTACAAGGCCGACCAGGCGCCAAACAGAAAGGACACAGGCAAACGCGTGCCCCCAAAATGATCCTCCTTCAAAGAAAATGGGCCGTCACTAACACGTTTCGCACTCGTCGACCTCAACATCACACTTAGCCCAGAGCAATTCGAAAAAGGCCGTACCCCAGCTGTTTTAGCCACATACAACATTGAAACTCAAACTCAGCAAGCAGCACAAAGAATCTCATTATTTCCAGGCTCTGCTATATGTGCTTCAACCCTGTGGGAAACCCCAAAAGCTCATTAAATATATGCCATCAAAATAGAAAACTCCAGACTGCTAATTCACACAAGACATGGTCCCTGCCCCAACTGATAAGATAGTTAAAGAATACGGGTATTTTTCCCACAAAGCCCCCAAATTTCTGAAAAGTACGCTTAGGTACCGCCAGCCTCGCCCAAACACCCCAATTCAAAGGCCACAGATCAAAAGCCCCACGTAGCAAGCCTCAAGTATCTCTTCCACGACACGACCAAACCACGGCCCAAATCCCGGCTTGTGGACTCTCCGATCATAGCAAAGGCCTGCGGGATTTATCGCTCCTCGGACACATCCTTCTAGCTCACGCTTCTGGCAATAGCATGGCTAACCAATACCAACTCCGACATCCCCTCGCGCGCAAATAAAACACATCCTCCCATGAATCACGACGTAACCGCCTTAGATGATAGCGACGCCCTTAGGCGTAAAAGACTTGATAACCTGGCCATCCGGGCAAGGAAGAACAAATCTACGCAAAATAAAAGGCCGCCCTCCTCCTTTCCCATTTCAAGAAAACCAATCACCCACTTTCCATAAAAGTGGGACCATCCTCCTCCTTCATAACAAGAAGGAATTCGTGTAAATTAAAGGTGGACATACTCACCGGAAAACTGACAGGAAGTTACACATTCAACCATCCAAGATTCTCAAAACTAAGAGACAACAAATAGACAAAGCTACTAAATTTTGGTTTTTTATATATCATGAAACGAGTGAGTTAAGAAATGACATATGCCAATAGTGCTCTTTCTATCAACTTCACAATCAGCAAATACGGCATTCAAAAATACAATTAATTCAATGCTATTACTCTTAGGATACTACAAGCGTCAATGCTTCCTTTCAATTATATAGGACAAGACATGATTTGAATCTAGCACATTATACATACTATCATGTCTATTAGTGGTCTGGATGAGGTGGTTCCTTGATCGGCCAAACAACCTTTCATGAAGAGAGAGAAATGCAAAGCACTTACCATTGGTCCTTGACTAGGAAACCTCAATTGATGACAAGTTTCTCAGTTGAGTAAGCCAGCTAGGCAATCCCTCGTTTTGTCTGACCCAAAAGCTCCATAGAAACTCCCATTTTCAATTCTTTTTACTTCAAACACTTAGTCTTTATCTTCAATAATATAGAGGCTCAATTTCCCTACTGGACCTAAGTTTGAAGGGAGAATTTTTGTGTAGAACCCAAATTAGTATTTTTTTTATTTATTTTATTTTATTTATATGATAATTGTTGAAAACTTTTAACCTATTTATAAAATGACATATGAAAGCATTTGGAGGGCTTGATGTTAGGGTTAGAGTGTCTCTTACTAGGAGAAAGTATAAAAGAAAAATAAATTTGGGAGCACAATCTAATTTTTTTGGGAGAGAGCCTTTTACACGAGGGAGCCCATTTCTTGGGTGGGGACATGATGTTAGGTATCGCATCTAAATAGAATGAAATAGAAACGAATATAGCAGAAGAGATGAACAACAAGGCTGCTCAAACAAAGCATGGCAGAGCTCATACAAAATGCGGAATTGCTCACAGGAAACCGCACAAATATTAAAGCAATCGCTTGGAATCAGGTGCGACAAGTCTTATGTTGACATAATCCTCCTTAAGACAAATATCGCCCCGCAGCTGGTGCTCAAGAACAATGGCAATTGCCTCCCAGATGAATGATCTCCCAAATAAAGAAGAAAGCACTCCTTCATTGCCATCGAACTAAATTCCAAGTCTCTCTTAAACATGAATATTGATGTGGTTCAAAATGCCAGGCCTACTTCCTCAGCCAAACCCCAAAGGAGAGGCATGCCTATTGAAGCATTCACCCTTGGCGCTCAAACTGCATCGAAGGTCCAATCCGTCAGGCCCAAAAAGGTCGATTATGGGTAGTCAAGAAAGCCCATGTTCCGCAAATCAAGCCAAATCCCATATAAGTGGAAATAGAATAATCCTCGATAATATATTATCCCCGCAAAATCCAACTAAATCTCAACAAATGTATGAAAATAAGGATAATTCACGATATAACAAATATCCTCGCGATCGTTTCAGTATTCCATCAATGAGAAATAAGGATAATTCCTAAATAACTCCAAGTTTCTTCAATATCAAATCTGATATCGAGCATAGCAAGAAATATCCCGTCTAATGGGAAAGAATCCTAATCACCACTAACTGGAAAACAACAACAAATACTATAAAATCGTGCCACCCCATCTGAAAGGTACGCAAAACATATGCAACACATTCGCCTCTCGAGCCCATCTTTTTCTCTTAGAAAGAATCCGACTTAGCATCGGAGCTGGCCAAGGGCGAAGCCCTCACCGACCCCTTCTTTCTGTTTAAGAGTGCCACGCCCGTAGCCTTCTACGTGCACCAAAGATCGCAACAATCCAACTTCAGCCCCGACGATCCAGAAAGCCATGCACCAACCGCCGGCCAGCCAGTCAGCCCAACGCACCCGCATACGCCTCCAGCCCCAAATCTCCCCGCTTGAAAGCATCACTGGCGCCGCCTATGGGAACGACAGCTCGATATTGATTTCGCCATCGCTGGTATCAACCGAATACAAGCAGAGCAACGTCAATCCACCAAGGACGCAGATAACCACCGTGTGACGACGCTGCACCACCCGGCACGTTAAGCCATGCAAGCCAACACGAACGAGGCAGGCACTAGCCACCACCATTAACGCCTCGACAGGAGAGTTGCAGCAATCACCGTGCGATACAAAGCGTCTACTGGATGCACGACAAACACAGCGTCACACCTCTCCTCATGAAAGGGTAACACACCCGACATTCCCCAGGCGCCAAATCGGCGTAGTCTAGCCGGAGCTGGGGGCACGGACCACACCATTCTCCGGAGAGGAGGGCAACAAAGCAACACCGGAGGGCATGTCTTGGAAACAAAGAACTGCTTTTTCACCCTCAAGAAGGAGCAAAGAGAGCAATTATGGGAGCAGAGGTTCAAGAGCCTCCAAAGAAGAGCTAGCCGCGCGAGGGGTAAGAGGACGCGCCCCAGACACTATGGACACCTTGGTACAACAAACTGGAGTCACCTTCACAACCGAGGTGCTTCACTTCTCTTCCATCAAAATTTCAGGATGCCAAGTGGAGACCATAGTGTCGTAGATCCGGGCCATCATCTCAACACTTACAAAAACCAATGGTTTTACCGGTGTATCAAGATCCGGCATGATGCGTAGCTGCTATCATATTAAAAGGCCCAACCTTGGCCTGGTTTAACAGGCTTCCGCATTCATCAATCTCCTCATTCAGAGAGCTATCCATTGTGTCTGCCTCTCTCACTTCATCAGCTGTGACGTATAGAAAGCCAAGTTATCATCTCACGACCATCAAGGAGCTCAAGAAAGCCTCGAGGTCTTATGTCTAGGATTCAATGCCAGGTTCCTGGCGTAGATATACCGACGCAGAAGTTCGCGATCACTACATTCATTGTCGTTTAGGGGTTCAACAATGCAAAGACCTGGATGTTTCCATTCTGCAAATCTCCAAGCAAGCATATCGGGTTAATTAAAAAAGCGTAGAAGTACATTAAATCTCGCGAAGAAGCCCTCATATCCAAGCAAGGGAGCCTTCCCACCCATAAAGAAAAAGGACAGACAAAGTGATCACACAAGCCCCAAAAAGACAAGCGAATGGAAAGGTCTCCAAAAAGAAAGCATGCAGAATGGTCCCCGAAGCAAAATCCTGAGATCGCTCCAAGTTCACACGCTACCAAAGAGACCCACGTTGGTTCTCCCCAGCCACCCCCATCGGTCTTCAAGATCGCAGTCCCTGCCCCTGTATCGAATGAATGCAGCTCCTGCAGTGATGGTCAACTCAAACAATAAACCTCGCCACAAGAGGACAACACCGTATATGCGAGTTCTACAGTGGGATTACGCAATCGATCTACTACCTGCGACATGCCAAAGGGCTGAATAGAGCAGCTTAATACGGTGCGCGGCATTCGATCGATTCATACTTTGAAATCTACCATAATCAAAGTTCAGAACTGCTCGTGCCTCAAGAATGCCACTCACCACCTCGACAGACAAACAACTCATCACCAGCCTAGAGAAAACCAATGTGATATCGAGGATCTCATAGTATGTGGAATCCACTGGCCATAGCGCCCCATTCGCGCAGATCAAGTCGGGCAGAGATAGCTGGCAAGTGGCGTGCAGGTCCAAACCACCCTACCGACATTCATAACTTTCCATCAGACTGGAGATGCTACACTCCCACGACACTCCCGGTATTTCTGAGCAAACAGAGCTAACAAAACGATCCATCGGTCCTAATGACAACTAAGTTCAAATGACATCATCTTCGCCTCGACCTTCGATAAGATGCGTACGGGAAGGGAGAGAATGGAACGCTTCAAGACCGACCAGCGAGATTCTCTGAAGAAAAGGTTTTTTACCCCCTCGCTCCTCAATACAACTAAGACTCACCTCGGAGATCCCCATGCCGTTTACCGACGACAAAAAGAAGATTCCCGTCAGGTATTTCCATCTACTTATAATATGCTGTTAGCGCATCTCTCTTAATGCAATAAAGCCATTCCTCTCCGCCACAGTTCTGCATGACTGCTTCACGAAGCGAATAGGAATGTTCTGGTGAGTACTAACTAGCGGCCGTGAATGCCACCAAAGATCCATGAAAGAAAATATCACAACATATCCCCGGATGAGCTCGAAATGCGCGACGGCATTCACCGACCGAGTCTCCCAAGAGCCGGAACTCAGACAGCTTGATGATTCCACCCCAACACCTCGCTACACTGCTCCCGCCAGCCAGGCTATCCCCTCAAAGGCCCTCTCACCCAAATGCTCGGTGATGGCAAAATGCAGTGCCACTTTTCCCGGCTGGAAGGTGCGCACTGCTGGAGGAATCGACCCTACAAAAAGTAATACCCATAGGCCAACGTCACCATCTTTCGCCGTAAGAAAACAAAGAGTGAGGAGCTCTCAGCCTCCCGACGTGCGAAAAGCGATCAACGAGGAGGCGGCCTGGGCAAAACCTCCGCGTGAGCAAATCGTGCAGTGGAATATCCCGAATGGTCGTCACGTCACTGGTCAGTAAGCAACCCGGCAAGTGGCGACTGCGATCGACTTCACGACAATGAGCGCCCAGCGACGCTCCCTTGCCGCGAACACCTGGCCGTAAATGCCACCACCGCCATGAACTCGCGACGATGCCTTCTCCGCCATGCAATCGATCAGCATGGACCCGCCAGATGACCAAAGAAAAGACCTCATCTTCGCCACAGCAAGTGTGAAACCTATTATCGCAGATGCCTGACTCAAGAACGCAAGAGCTACCTACCGCACAGAACAAGATGTTCTGTGGCGACAGAACGAACACGAGGTGTATGAGACACGCCGTGGGTGTAATCCACCACCGCCGAGCCCACATAGCCTAGCCTGGTCCGAGGCGTTCCGCATCTGAGGAAGTGCACAACATGAACGAATCCAAATGCCAAGTGTGCCGAGTATCGTGAAAATTCCCAGGTTTCATAGCGTCAACCACACCGAGGAAATCTCAGCGAAACGCATAAAATAAAGGCCAGGCTCGACATGCCGTCAGCCTCGTGCATAAAGGAGGTCCATCGTCTGATAGGAAGGATTGTTGCTTTAAGTCGATTCGTATCCAGGGCTAGTGATAAATGCCACTTTTCTTCCAAGCTAAGAAGGCCTTTCAATGGGATACCTAAATGTGAAGAAGCCTTTCCGCATTAAAAACATACTGTGCTCCTCCATTCGGGTAAGCCCCATCGAGGGGGAGCTCCTCACCTATACTCTAGCTAAAGATCGCACCCACCGCCGTCCCGTCGTGCATGCCACCCAGCACAACATCCAGCCACTGGTCAGCCGTTCAGGATGGAGAGAAGAGAGTACCCTCGAGGATGGAGAAATTAATCTTAAGACTAGTAATTCACTTAGGAAGTCTCAGCCTTACTTCCACCATGTCATAGAAGTTCCAATGTATCCCATGGCAAAGTGTTACATAAACCAGACCCTGGAAGGGCCGATGAAGGGGCCATAGAGTCGACAGTTCGACATCGATATAAGCCTAAACCCGCAATAAAATGGCAGTGGGGTGGCAGGCTCCTGTAAAGATTGGCCATGGAATCTTCACCTCGCCAGAAGTCTACCGTAAAAACACCTAAGACCGACTCGACCTACCATCCGGGTGCTTACGCACTCCGGGCCAAACGCACAAGGGAAGCAAGCAGCCGACTTAATCCCGACTCCCTGTGGCGGAATAGACATCGAGTATGCGCCGTATTCGGGATTCCAAGCCTCTAACAACGAGGCCGCACAATATGAGGCCATTATAGCAGCCTCAACCTCTCCTAATCATCGAAATCGACCACTTTTAAGGTCCGCAATGACCCTTCACCGGTAGTAAGACAAATAGAAGATACCTACGAGGCCAAAAGTGGAAGAATGATCCTATACCTCAAAAAGGTATGAGATTTATTGAGAAAGTTCGTGCTGGTCCAGGTCAAACATATCCCCAAAGCAGAGAACTCCCGAGCCAATGCCTTGGCAAAACTAGCGATTGCTCTCACAGAAGATCCCGCCAGGTCAACACCTGTCGAATACCTCACAGAGCCTTCTATAGATCTCGAGTCGTCGGCAAACGGTCCGAAATTAAATGATGGACCCCATTTCGGATTACCGATTTAGCTTAAAAGTCATCTATTTTTAATCCATTTTTCTGCTTGATTTTCATCCTAAAAGGAATAATTAATATGCGTAATTATGAAGAAACTCATCAATTTGTTATTACTCGTGGAGTGTGAAAGAAAGAAGAAAAGCGCAGAAAAAATGCAAAGAATCTGGGTGGGAGTAAAAATACGTAAAATGGCAGGCGTAAATGAAAGCACGGGTAACCAACAATGTCGCGTAGCTAGTTTGCATTGTCCGCTATGTCGCGACATTTAGAAAAAATTCAAGGAAACTTGACGCAGTCGCCTGTGCATTACAATGTAGGCAACCGAAGACTAACCAGTGGAGACTTAAGAAATGATGTCGACAACATCGCGGGAGCAAAACGCGACGAAGATCGAAGGGCGACAAGGGATGGAGGTCGACAAGAGTAAAGCACCTTTGGACGCTATGACAGGTTTGAAAAGATGAAACTTATGTGACGGGTCGAAGTCGCGATGCATGACCGACGCCGCTGACACCAAAAGTAACCAGTTTAAGCTGCAAGGCCATAATCTGATGTCGCGACAAGAGATCGAGGTCGCGACATGAGACTTGCTCAGTTGAAAGATGCAATTCCATAAAGTGATGTCGCGATAAGAGATTGATGTCGCGACATCGAACCATCGCTTGAAGGCCGCAAAGACTTGTCATGTCGCTGACAAGAGATCGATGTCACATAAGAAGATACCGGGCCACGCCATAGCCTCAAAGCTCGATGTCACTTGCCGCAAAAAGTGATCGAGGTCGCGACATCGTGAACACCATTGAAGCCTGTGACTAAAGTTGATGTCGCTGAGAGATCGATGTCGACATAAGAAGACACAAGTTCAAGGTCATAGACTCAAGCCATGTCGCGACAAGAGATTGATGTCGCGACACTAGAACGACCACCCAAAGCCGCAGGAAGCCATAAAGTGATGTCGCGACAGATTGATGTTCGGCCATCATAAATCAATACTTGAAGGACTGCGAAGACATGAGCTGATGTCACGATAAGAGATCGATGTCGCGACATCGTGAAAGAACGCTTAAAACCTGAGCCATGTAGCTGATGTCGCGACAAAAGATTGATGTCGTGACATCAGAAACCATCATTTAAAGGTTGCAGAGAATAAGGTTGATGTCGCGACATTGATTCCTTGTCGCGACATAAGGTGCTTGCAAGAAACAAAGGAATATCTTTGATTCTATCGATAATTGTCGCAACAAGTGCCAACTAACCGATGTCGCGACAGTGGCTTGAGACGCGACCGAATTAAGGAACATGGGCCTACCCATCGGGAAACTTAATAAAGATCGCATTGGAATTAGTGGCCCAACTTCAGAACCCTATAAATACCGAAGCTGCTACCACCGTAAAAGCAAATTTCTTGGCGACTTGGAAGAGAGACTGGTTATCAAGGCTCCCGTATTTTTTTATTTTCTTTCTTTCTTTTCTTTCTTTGTTTTCGCTTCTTTCCATTTTATTTTAGATTAGATTAGTGTGTATTTCGTTTCCAATTTGATTTGAACGCTAGCCGTAGCGATTGAGCTGAATGTAGATATATTTGTACTACTGCCCTGCCCGGTTGTTCGACCTGCATAAATTCTGGATTTCTCAACACCCAATTTCCGATTTACAAGTGGTTTTCTTTGATCGAAGAAGTCAATGTATGGTATAATCGCTAGGAAACCCAAATTTTCCATTGAATTGACGTTAGTTGTCGTAAATAATCTTTCCGCAGATTTTATTAATAATAGCCGAACTTCGTAGATGTTAAATCGACTCGTTGGTTTTCATAGAGTTCTTGGAATCGATCCCAATTTCAGTCTCAGATCCATAACGAGGTTGTTTCACTTCACTGTGAGGCCCCTCCAGACACAGAGAAGGCATCTTCAAAGAGTAAGAAACAATTTCGGAAGGTATTTGAACCTAATTTGCCGATTCATCGCGCCGTATATTTAAATCAATACATCCTCTCTTCTCGCCAGAACCGAGAATGAGTTAAGTGAGTTATAAATTCTACATACGTAGAGCTCACTCAATTCGAATAGTTGAATTCGATCCCGTGTTAGCAAGGATCCGATCAAGGAAAGAATAATCAGTTTCCACTTTGAGGGTGAGGAACCAAGATAGTGCACTTCAGAATGACATTAAATTGAAGGAGCTCAGTCTCCATTCATGTCGCTGTGGTATGAAGTATTGAGAAAGAAAATACCTAACAAGGCTACTAGTTTTAAAAGTAGTTATTTCACCCTCTGTGTCTGAAACAGCTTAAGGTGAGATGATGAACTCGGGTGGCTTGGAGAGATTCAAATCACACTTTATTAACTTTCGACTAGTTTTAAAGATCCGTAGTTCGTGAAACTAAAGATGCAAGACAGATCAGAAGAGAATCGATTCTTCACAATAGCCGATTGCCCTAATGTTTTCTTTAGAGATAACTGTCAATCTAAATTTGTTATTTTGATATTTCAATATTCAATTCATTTATTGCTTTTATTCATTTTTCTTTTACATCATTCATTTCAAGCTTTCAAAGCAAAATTCATTATCAGAATATCGCCCAAATAAGATGGAGCTTTAAGTAGTCAGGGGTAGTTGATTGAAAAAATTTCAGATCTCTCAGGGATCGATATCTGTGGACTTAAATCCATTTTATTACTTGTCGATCTGCACTTGCGTATATACTGATCAAACCACACGAAAAATGGTTTACTCTACAAAATATCTTTTAATCAAGTAATACTTAAAGAAACTCACACTAAGTTTAATGGTTTATTTACTGAGGATTAGACAATAGTCCTTGGGTAATAAGTCTCAAATTTGAATAAGTGTTATGATCCATAAATACTCTATTGATGTAGCCTTAACGAGTCTTATGGTATTGCTGCCGTGATTGGGATACGTCCTTAGGTGATAACGTCATAAATTGTGTACATCAAATGTCCAACCAACAAGTCAGATTGAGCCGTCGTAGATTGTGGATAATAATCTTTGGTACTGTGTTATACACTTGTGTACATACTCCATCCGGGCCAACAAGCTTTATGGCGCCGCTGTTTGGGATCAAAAGAATTTAGTAAATCCGATATTCAGACTAAAGAAGGAAATGCTAATTTGACATTTCAAGGAAAGAACAAAATAAATTTTTCAAGCAAAGCAAGGGTTATTTTTAGCCACTAACCTTAACAAACCATATTGAAAATAATTGTCAATGTGACTCATCCTATTAATGTAAGTGTGTTTTGATTTCGTGGACAAAATTTTAATGCATAGAAATGTAACACCGACCATTCCACAGCATACGTAATTGTAGAGAACACTAAGCTTTTCGAGAAAGATAAAGAAGGCGTAAAAACTCAACCACGGCGCATTTAAAGATGTAGATCGAATGAAGCAATATAGAGAAGCGCCTAGAAGGCCTCCAATCACTGATACTATGGAGGACTTCGAAGCTTCATTATTCAAGATGAGTACTTAATCGCAAATTAGCTATTGATGCAAACAATTTCAACTTTAAACCAAGATCATCATAATGGTCCAAAGAACATCGCTTCATCGGGTCATCCTAATCGGGACCCAAACGAGCACTGAAGATTTTCAGATGGCTAACACGTTGAAGTTGAATGGGTGAGACTTAGTTATCAACCGCATCTATTCCCATTCTCTCTAAGAGATACAGCGCCTACGGTATGAATCTTTACCATATGGTTCCTTACTGATATCGGGAGGAGTTAGTAGAGGCCTACTGGGTGCAGATTCTTCCCAAATTTCACCGTAGAGAAGGAGCGTGGAAATCATTGTGTTTCGTGCCAGGGAAGATGAAAGCCCAGGTATGTAGCTCGGGAAAGATTCAAACCCGTTGTCGAGAAGACGCCTAATGCAATGGATAGATCTAAAGACTGTGATGCGGATATCAGATATCATGCCTTGAATGATATATCAAAGGATCATTGATGTTTGGCAAGCCGGGAGCATCTCAAACGAAAAAGTACCGAAGAGGTGCAAGAGAGCCGATTGGAAGACATGGCTAATGCAGATGAAAACTCCTTCCGAAGCCAAAAGGAAACAACAGAGAGTGTGACTTCCATGAGCCGACCAAGACGACACCACGAGGCCAAGTCGATGCCATTATACGCCGGACAAGCAAGAAAGAAGACACACGCCCATGAGATAGGAGCAAGAAAGAGAGTTATTGAAGGAAGGGCCGAGAGAGCTACCGGCAACAATTCTATGATAATCAAGAGATTAAGTATCTCTGGGGAGTCAAGAAATTACCATTTCAAACCCAATACTAACCTCGCAAAGACATTATCACCCAAAGACCGAGGAACCATGAGAACTTCAAAAAAAAAAAAAAAAAAAAAAAAAAAAAAAAAAAAAAAAAAAAAAAAAAAAAGTGGTGAGGGTCACGCGCCTAAGCATGGGATGTAACCCTCAACAGTGGTTATCAACAACCACTCAAGGTTCCAGCAAAGAGGAAGAAGGAAATGAACACGTAAATGAATATCGTGGTCGAGGGAGGCCCAAACTAAGAACATATGCTGCATTTCATGGGGGATAATAAGAAGCTGTTGAACCTCCATGAACAAAAGTTTGCAGAATTGGAAGCAACTACTACCAATTCTCAAATTTTTCAGAACACCACCAATGCATCCCTGAAGAACCTGGAGACACAAGTAGTAGGCCGGTCTTTAACCCCGCAAAGCCGTAGGAAAGATACCTCTCCCAAGTGCCACAAAGAAGAATCCAAAAGACTGCATGGCTGTGCTTTAGAGTGGTAGCGGAGTTAGAAAAGATGAAAGAAAAATGACAAGATCAAAGAAGAAGAAAGCCCGTAAAAGGAAGGAAGCACCGGAGGAAAAGAAAGTTAAGGAGCGGACAGAAAGTGATATCAAAGGCTCTGCACTGCTAGATCCCATTTCCACAAAGACCGCAATCAAGGATAGAGGAGCGCTTGCAAGGTTTTTGAAAACCTTTCGAAGCTGAGATCGCATGCCCTTTACGTATGGTAACTCTGATGCCACTATATGCAAAATTCTCGCGACATGCCGAGCAAGAAAAGAAAGATAGTAAGAAGTGAACAGGAATCTACCTGTTACTTGCAAGGTCGCGGATAAAGAAAGAATTGCTTAAAAGATGAAGGATCCGTGAGCTTTACAATTTCCTTGCATCATCGAGGAATTGAATTCCGCAGTTTCAGGACTCAGAGCTAAAAGATAAACTTGATGCCTCTTTCTCGCTGCTGCTACCTAAGTTTGTAGAGGTTATTCCACCACTGTTACTCTTCAAATGGCATTGTATCGATGGTGAAACCAAGGAGTCTTGGAAGATGTGCCGGGGCTCACCGTTGAAATTTGTTTTCCAAGACTTCCATCATTCTCGACATGAGCCACATTCACAAGTACCTCGCTACCGGGAGTGGCGACCATTCCTAGCTACCGGAGATGCCCCGACGACATGCAAAAAAAGGAGTTCTCACCTCAGGGCTGAGAGGAAAGTCACGCTTTCAACCCGATCAAAAGCATGAATATAGACATGACGTAGAAATTCGCAATGTAAATTGATGATGTCTATACTCCACAACCCTGGATGTTCACAATGATTGTAATGCTCAAATTTTTATCAATGAAAAAGAGATTAAATTCCCAAAGATATTGAAGATGACTACTCGATTGTCCATATACCAAGCCATTCTATAGAAACCGTGTTGAGCCCGAAGAAAAATGTAAAATGACAAAGGAAATTCATCAAGAAACCGGAAGGGCTGGTTGAAAGAATCGTCAAGTCATTCAAGTATGCTTACTTAGAATCACCAAAGAGAAGACTCAGTTGATTATCTCTTAGACTTAGTGATGATGAGAATGTAGGTTGTCGCAAATCTTTAAAGAAGCATAAAGAGTCTATAATCCTGTCCATCAAGAATCAAGGTATCAATCCATCAATTTCCACGCACAAAATTTTGCTAGAAGAAACTTCAAGCCATCCATCAAAGGATAATCGAATCCGTTGATGAATAAAGTGGTCGAAGGAGTACTCAAATTGTCGAATGCCGGTTTTATCTATGCACGATACCCGAGCCCATCTACGTTGCCCAAAGAAGGGTGGGCGATCGTGATCCGCAATGAGAAAATGAATTGATTCCAACAAGAACAGTGATAGAATGGAGAGTATGCATTGATTACGTGAAGCCGCAAATGTTTCGCCTAATTAGAAGATCATTTCCTTTTGCCCTTCATTGACTGTAAATGTTGACGATTAGCAGACAATCTCCTCATTTTTATTATGTGGGTATTCGTGGATACAAATCGCATTGTTATTGCACCTCGAGGACCAAGAGAAGACCACATTCACATGCCCCGCGGTACCTTTGCCTTCAGAAGGATGCCATTTGGGCCGTAATGCCCCGCTACATTCCAAAGGTGGCGATGTCAATATTTTCAGACCGTCAGAAGAGGTGTTATGGAAATTTTTATGGATGATTTCACCGTGTATGGATCCAGCTTTTGATCGCGTTTGAAGAACTGGAAAACAAAGGCTTCAAAGATGCCAAGACAAACAGCTAGTAACAATTGGGAAAAACGCCATTTTACAGAATGTATGATTGTTTCAAGATAAAAACTTCAAGCATCGGATCGAAGTGTAATCAATCCAAAGGTATCCATCATCAAAACTCTGCACCACCTACCACAAGAAAAGGAGCATGAAGCTTCTTCGGGGCATCGATTTATAGAGATTCATCAAAGACTTCTCAAAAAATAATAGCCAGGACCACTATGCCGACACGAGAATGATGCTGTTTAATTTCATGACTCCCCAAGGTCGCTAAGAAATCAAGATCAAATTGGTTCAAGCACCTATAATGGCTGCACCGTAATGGGATCGTGGATTTGAAATAATGTGTGATGCCAGATTTTGCAATGGAGTCGTCCTAGTAAGTAAAGAAAGGAGAAAATATTCAGACTGATATACTATGCTAGTAACCTTCAATGAAGCACAAGAAAATTACCAACAACCGAAAAGGAGATGCTAGCCATAGTATTTGCTTGTGAAAAATTCAGCACACATTTTGGGATCCCGTGTTATTATCTGAAGTACCGATCACGCAGCAATCAAGTACCATGTCAAAAGAAGGAAGCTAAACCAAGATCGATAAGGTGGTGTCATATCGTAAAGAGTTTGACTCGAGATCATGATAAAGGGTGTGACAATGTGATAGTCGATCACTTGTCAAGAGTAGAAAGAAGCACCAAGAAGAGAAAAGTAATATTGACAGAGAACTTCCTGTGGATGAAGAACTGCTTTTAAAGTTTCCTTCCCAACTTCCATGGTATGTCAGATATTGTGAACTATTTAGCTTTGTGGAGAATTCCTTCAGAATTCAGCTACCAATGTAAGAGAAACTTTAACCGGATACAGTATTATATTTGACATCCACTCCTGTTATTTAAAAAGGTGCTGACATGATAATAAGAAGATGTGTGCTTTAAAATGAACAAGGGAAAATTCTCAATGAACGCCATGCATCACCATATGGGGGTCATTTTTCAGAGAAAGAACAATTATAAGATACCTAACTGGGTTTTATTGGCCTACCATTCAAAGATTGTGCCGAGTGGGTGAAATTGTGTTATAGATGCTAAAAAAAAGATTGGAAATATCGCCAGTTAATGAAATTCTTTCTTCCCTAAGAGGTATAACGGTGTAAATTACGATGGGGAATAGATGCCTTACGTGGATCATTCTACCATCATTCGGGAACCTATACATACTACTAGCGCTGATTATGTTTCCAAATGGCTGGAAGCTCAGGCTTGTCCAAGGAATGATGCTAATACACTGTGAGTTTTTGCAAAAATATTTTGGAGCAAGATTTTCCTGTGGAACACCTTAACCTTCTCATCATTATGATGGGGAAGCCATTTGCAAACAAAATATTTGGTAAAACTCATGAACAGTATGGATCACATGTAATGAGTTTACTTATCATCCCTGCATCAATGGACAAGCGTAAATTTCAACAAAGAGATTAAAAGAATACTTGAAAGACGTGAGCTCAAGCAGAAAGTGACTTGGTCTCTCCGCTTGATGATGCACTTTCAGGCTTATAAATCGCATACAAAAACTCCATTGAATGTCCCCATACAGAATTGTTTTTGGCAAACCATGTCACCTACCTCTAGAATTGAATTATGGGCAAGGCAACGTGGCCATCAAGAAGTTAACTTCGATTTTAAATCGCAAAGGAAAAAGAGAGATCATTTCCAAATGTCTCGAACCGAAAGACTGAGGAAAACAAAGCCTACATAATGCTAGAATTCATAAGGATAAGACAAAGAAATGGCATGATCAAAGGATCCCGAGGAAAGAGTTCGTATAGGAATGTGCTCTACTGCCAATTTCCCCAGATCAAATTGTTTGCGAGTTGAAACTAAATGGAGGGGCTCAAGTACACAAGGTGTTACAAATAAGCATTTGAGCAGAATATTAAAGGACTGATAATGGAGAAGAAATTCAAAGCCACTTGACAAAGACCAAGCACTATCTAAGGTGGAGGAAGGAATGTGAAGAGCTCCAAACAGGTTATCTAGAAGTTGTTGTAAGAACCAAAACAAAGAAGTCCAAATTTAAGGACTCAAAACTGAGCACTGTGATGGGAGGCAATCCAAAAGACTTTCAATCTCTAATTTTGAATTTATTTGTGAATTCACTTGATTTTTTTTTCTCTAAAGTTTTATTTTTATATAGTGACTATTCGGAAATCTGGCAATTAAGGTGTAACTGTAAATCCTTCCCAGAATGTTGCAGAGTGATTGTATAAAATTGGCGAGGAAAATGAGAGAAGAGACACCGGAACGACTCCAAGAACACTCATGAAGGAGATACAGAAAAGGGAAGCATTTCTTTTCCCTATACAAATTTTAAAATTTAATTGAATACATACGAATCGTGCAGGAATCAATTATTTTTGATGCTTCCTAGGATCGAGAGTTCCTGATAAAGAATGAAAAACCCTCTCTGGCTCATTAAATATAAAGGCACACTCATTGAAGTTCGCGATGCTTAAGATTGACATGTCGTGATCACAAGATTGAAGGAAGAAAGACGTAAGTCGCGACAAGAGCAATTCTCCTAGAGTGGAGTCGTGCCGGCGACATCATCATACATGAGGAAATACTGTCGCCAGAGCTGAAAAGGACGACTTGTCCCACCAACAGATTATGTCATGACAAGAAATTTTATGTCGCGATATCATTGAAATTGTTACTGGTAGTTTAAATTTTGCCCCACTTTAATGATTAAGATATAATTTCAAACTCTCTTGCGGCTAAGCTCAACATGCGAATTTCTCTATGGAACAATAAGTGTACCACAAAAACTTGGATTGTCTGCAACTGGTTGGAGAACTTCTTCCCACTCGCCTCCATTCTCCGTAAACCGTTTCGTCCTCCTTTCCTTCGATTCTCACCTCGAAACCCCAGCTCTCGACTCTCCAAACTTTCCGTTTCAAATGGCTGAAACCTCAAACCTCAGACCTAACCCGAAGAGATCAGCTGAGTGAATATAGCAACCGTATGAAGAACCGATCAGAAGAATAAGATGGGAAAGAGATGCCTAGTTTGCGCCTGTGAGGCACCTCAGCATTTGAAGAAAGGGACTACAAGAGAAAGTCAAAAGAAGAGAAGAACAGATGAAAGAGGTTCTTCAGCAGCAAAGAAAGAGGACTTCAAGAAAGAAATGAAGGAAAGAGATTCATACCTTCTACGTAAAACTCAGCCGAGTCATAATCTTTTATAACAATCGCTTGAAAGCAAAAGTGATTTTCACGCCTCTAACCATCATGAAGAAAAAGGAGGTGGTGAACAGAAGCCAAATCGTGGAGAATAACCAAAGGATTCAAATTTATACAAGTCTCTACAAAAGATTTCTTCTTTAGAATAAACCGATGATGTAGACACAAGAAGCAAAAAAAGGATGTGTCAATCCTACAAAGTAAGAAGAATGGCTAGAAAATTTGGACTGACACCAACAATCTTTCCAAATTCTGAAATAATGACCTAAATGGAAAACACAAACGAACGGTTTGGGAAGAGTAATAAAAGATGAGCTAAACAAGAAGGTTGATCTTTCCCAATGAGATCTTCTTCATTGAAGATCGTTGAGAAGGAAATCATAGAAGAGAAAGGAAAGAAGGGAAATGAAATTTCCTCCATTCTAAATTTCCCTCATTTGAATTCTAGACCTCGATCCCTAATATCTTTGTCGCCTCTTCCAAAAGAAAAAGATGCGACTTCTTTTCCCAAGTCGACCTTCCTACCTTCCAAAGCCCATACCGTGTATCCAACTGTTGCAATTGAATCAGAAAAATAAAAATGATAAATTTGAAATGAAATTATTGTGTTATTTCTGTTTGTTAAATTTGTGTTGCTTTTGTGGTCAGACAGTCGGGAAAATAAAAGTAGGAATTGGCTTCAAGAATAAAAAATCACGAGATGTAATGAGATGAATCAATGAAGCAGCTTAGATTAGAATGTAAGCTTCGAAATGTAGAATAAGGGCCAAAATGAATACGCTTACTGAAACAATAAAGGCAAAGGGACTTCAAGTCTAACCTATAAGTCCGTAATGGGAGAAGGTAATACAATAGAAGAACAAGACATATTTTTGAGTTTGTGGTACGAACAATAAGTCAAGGAACCTGTTGAATATCCAGAAATTTAACTACTCATCAACAAAAATGAGTCAATATGGTTAGTCACAACTGTTCAATCCAAATTCTAGAATTTGTTAGATTATTGATTGAGGCGAAATTCTAGGTGATACAACTGACAAGAGATGATGCAGGCCATTCTTGGATAGTTTGAGCCATTCTAGCTATCCCTATTCATAGTATGTCGATGCATACACCTTAGTTCTAGAATTGAGCCAACAAGCTTATTTTTCAAAAAAAATAAACCAATAGAAACCCCAACCCATCCTAAGAAATCAATCCTTCAAGAAAGAACCCATGATTACCTGGGGAGTTCAAGGAGGAAGAAAAGAAATGAAGTTTCCTTGGGAGTATAGGTTTTCGAGGAACTCATGAGGAAAATGTAAAAATAAAAAGAAATAAGGGAAATGAAAAGAAAAAGGCAAAGTGTTTTAAAATGCAATAGAAAAGAAAAAGCTTATAGATAAGTTTTATCTGTGGCCTAACTCTCAATTAGTTCTTGTGGGTGTTTCAACACCTAGCACCTTAATGCCATCTCATTGTGGCGGGAGCTACTAACCCAAAGTTCGCAAGAGTGTTAAAAGCCTAAAAGTTAAAACATTGCACTATCCCCGACTCAGGATAAACAAAGGAAATTTCCGCTTGAATTACAAGTGAGAAAATAAAGGCCCGAATCAAGAAATCAAAGAATGTCCCAAACATGAAGTTTAGGGGAGTTTATTAGAGAAACTACAATAAAGAAAGGGTAGAAGAGGAGAGAAAAGGTTCAGGGTAATTTTAACCTAAAAATTCCTTCCATCCTACCCATTACCCAGGCCTAACAATATAAGCCCAAAAGACTCCGATTGATCTCGCGCCGAAATCACCTATACATTGCTGGAGATCAATATGAAAACAAACCTATGGAATCGGAAATATGGAAACAATCAAATCGTGAAGGACTTTAGGAGTTAAGTGACTCAAGATGAAGATGAGAAAGGAAATAATCTATTATTCAACAGATCTAATGATGCAAGTGTGGTTCAGAACAATTTCACGCTTTTAGTTTCAGATAATTATAAAGATTAAAAACTAACCTTTGAATTGACTCGTTAGATGTACGTAAACAATGCATTTCAGATTTTCAACTAAAATTGATCGCATCGCAAGATGTAATTAAAAAATGTACTTTTGTTAGAGGACAAACAATTCTTTCTTTCCTTTGCTTGAGGACAAGCAAAAACTTAAGTTTGGGGGAGTTTGATGAGCTTAAAAGTCATCTATTTTTAATCCATTTTTCTGTTTGATTTTCATCCGAAAAGGAATAATTAATATGCAGAATTATGAAGAAACTCACTAATTTACATAGTGTGGAGTGTGAAAGAAAGAAGAAAAGCAAGAGAAAACGCAACAATCGGTGGAGTAAAAATACTGAAATGGCGGTGGCAGAAATGAAAGTACTGGTAACTACTGTCAGTAGCGGCTTGCATTGTCCAGCTTATTGTGTCGCGACATCGTGAAAACATTCTGCGGAAAACTTGATGCAGTTCGACAGTATTACAATGTGGCAAATCGAAGACTAACCAGAGACTTAAGAAATGATGTCGCGACAATATCGGATGTCGCGACGAAAAGACTGATGTGGGCGACAAGGATGGAGGTCGTGGACAAGAGAAGCACCTTTGACGCTATGACAGTTTGAAAAGATGAAACCCTGGCAGCTTAAGCCAGAAGTCGCGACAGAGGACTGACGCCGCGACACCAAAAAGCAACCGCTTTAAGTTTAGTTATAACTGGCTGTCGCACAAGAGATCGGAAGTCGCTGGACATGACTCGCTTCGCTGAAAGTCGCAATTCCATAAAGTGATGTCGACAAGAGATTGATGTCGCGACATCAAACCATCGTAAATAAGGTCGCAAAGACTTGTTTCATGTCGCTGATACAAGAGATCGATGTCGCTTACATAAGAAGATACTAATACGCTATAGCTTTTAAAGTTGATGTCATCACAAAGTGGATCGAGGTCGCCACATCGTGAACACCGCGCATTGAAGCCTCTGCAGACTAAAGTCGATGTCGCGACAGAGATCGGCTGTCGCCAGGGCTACAAGAAGACACAAGTTCAAGGTCGCAGGAGACTCAAGCTGATGTCGCTAATAAGAGATTGATGTCGCCGACACTAGAACGGCATCAATTCAAGCCGCAGCCATAAAGTGATGTCGCTGCCAAAGAGATTGATGTCGCCGACATCAAAAAATCATCGGCCAAGGATCATAAGACATGAGCTGATGTCACAAGAGATCGATGTCGCAAACATCGTGAAAGAACAATTAAAACCTCGTGGAGACATGTGGTGCGATGTCGCTGACGTTACTGATGCGTCGCGTGACATCGTAAAACCATCATTTAAAGGTTGCGCAGAATAAGGTTGATGTCGCTATTATCGATTCCTCAGTCGCTGACATAAGGTGCTTGTAAGAAAACAAAGGAATATCTTGGGATTTCCCATCGATAAATGCCGCAACAAGTTCTGAAAACTAACCGATGCGATAGTGGCTTGAGAATGCGACTCGAACAAGTATCACGGGCCGCCCATCGGGAAATCCACAAAGACTGCATCGAATTAGGCCCAACTTTAACCCTATAAATACGGTCGCTACCAATGTAGTGCACTTCGCGACTCTGGAAAGAGAGATCTCGGTTGCTGAAGGCTCCCGTATTTTTTTATTTTCTTTTCTTTTCTTTCTTTCTTTTTTTGTTTTCTTTTTTCTTTTCCATTTTTTATTTTAGATTAGATTAGTGCGTATTTCGCTCTAATTTGACTAACGTTAGCCGAAGGATTGAGCGAATGTAGATGTATATTTCTTAAATTACCGCTCGTTGTTCACCTGCATAAATTTCGGGATTTCGAACACCTGGCTTCCGATTTGCAAGGGTTTTCTTGATCGCCAGCTTCAACGTATGTATAACAGAATTTAGAAACCCAGCCTATCAATTGACGTTATTATCGAAATAATCTCTTCCCGCAAAGATTTATTAATAATAGTTGAACTTCGATGTTAAATCGACTTGTCGTTTTCATGTTCTTGGAATTGATCCCACTTCGCCTCAGATCCATAACGAGGTTGTTTTAGCTCGATTTGTGAGGCCCCCTTCTCAGGACACAGAAGGTATTCCCCGGTGAGTAAGAAACAATTTCTCGAGAAGGTATTTGAACTTGAATTTGCCGATTCATCGCGCTCTCGTATATTTAAATCAATACATCCTCTTCCTCAAGCCAGAACTCGAGAATGAGCTGAGGAGCTAAGTAAATTTAAGACAGAGAGTTCACCTCAATCCGACGTTGAATTCGATCCCGTGCTGGGGCAAGATCTCGATCAAGGAAAGAATAATCTATTCTAATTTTGAGGGTGAGGAACCGCATAGTGCAAACCCTCAGCTAATTACTAAATCAAGGAGCTCGTGTCCAAGAGCACCATGTCAGGTATAAAGTAACAGAAAGAAAATGTGTACCTGCATCAAGGCTACTAGTTTTAGTTGTTTCAACTTCCTCAAATTGAGAGAACAAGGTATGCAAGTGTGATGATGAATGGGTATTTGGAGAGATCCGCCACACTTTATTAACTGACTAGTTTTTGAAAAGATCTCAGTTCGTAAACCAAAGACGCAAGCATTGCATCGTAGAATCATTCTTCACAATAGCCGATTATTCAATGTTTTTTAGAGATAACTGTTCAATCTAAATTTGTTATTTTGATATTTCAATATTCAATTCATTTATTGTTTATTCATTTTTCTTTACATCATTCATTTCCAAGCTTTCAAAGCAAAATCTCATTATCGTAATATCATTCAAATAAGAGGGAGCTTAAATAGTCAGTAGTTGATTGAAAAATTCTGAGGATCTCGCGATCGAGCCCGAATTTAAATCCATTTTATTACTTGTTTCAAATCTCGTGCACTTGCAAGATACCGATCAAAACCACTACTTCAAAATGGTTTACCTTTTACAAAAATATCTTTTAATCAAGTAATACTTAAAGAAACTCACACTCAAGTTTAATGGTTTATTTCATCGAGGATTACAATAAATTCCTCGTAATAAGTCTCAAATTTGAATAAGTGTTATATCCATAACAATTTATTGATGTAGCCTTAACGAGTCTTATGGTATTGTTGCCGTATCAGATAATAGTCCCAAAGTATAAACGCCATAAATTTGGTGTACATCAAATGGTCTACCAAGTCAGATGACGCTGTCGGGGATTAGATAATAATCTTTGTAATTGTGTTATACACTTGTGTACATACTGATCCAACAACAATTACATAGTAGACTGACGCCTACCCGACGCACCAAAAGGAATCTAAAATCAGACGCAGGTGTCGCCTGTGTTCACTATCATAAGGCTTGTACAAGCTTAGGTTTCTTCACACCCATCCTTAAGTGCATTATGAAAAACACCGAATACGTATGGGTGCGGGAAGTACACGAAGGCATATGGAATCCTA
Source organism: Tetrastigma voinierianum (assembly GCA_016808115.1). Taxonomy (NCBI): domain Eukaryota; kingdom Viridiplantae; phylum Streptophyta; class Magnoliopsida; order Vitales; family Vitaceae; genus Tetrastigma; species Tetrastigma voinierianum. The sequence goes on from JAEQBH010001875.1 coordinate 731,392, forward strand.
TCGGAGTTTGTGCATTAGAAGGAAAGCCCAAGACAGGATATCGCGCCCACAATACTCGTGAGACGCAACCGACCGTCAGAAATGCAAGATTTGCCGAGCATGCTAAGACGTCCACGCCTCCCATCGAGCCCTCGACATCAATTACAAGCCCTCGCCTTTCCAAATGCGTTTTCGATACCGGGACCTTGCTCTCGGGAAAGGCCAATGAAATTCATCATCGCCGCAAGACATTTCCTAAGCGGCCGCAGGCCGAATCCCTTTGGTCACGATTACAGAACGTAAGATACGTAATTTTGTGTGGCGAGCCACTCCAAGTATGCGGGTTTGGTATCCCAAGAGCCCTGGTATCAGACAATGGAAAGCAATTTGACAATGCCAAGTTCAGGGATTTCAATGCCGAGCTCGAAATTAAGAATTATTACTCGTCCCCGAAGACACCGCAGCCTAATAGTCAGCCGGGTCACCCATCGTAACCCTTAAGGCCGCTTGAAGACCAAATTGGAAGACCTTAAAGGCAAATGGGCAGAATTCTCCCCGAGGTGCTACGCCCACAGATTCACGCCAGAAGTCAAAGAACCCTGTGAAACCCTATTCGCCTTAGCCTCTGCACCGGCAAGAGACTCGTCGAGGTTGGATTAAAGTCCTGGCTGCTGACTGAGTCAAGCATGCTGGAACACAATGACAAGGCTCTCCGTCTAAATTCTAGACCTCCCGATGAAAAACGTGAGCAGTTCTAAGGCGCGGAGGATTACCGCAGGAAGCATTCGCGTGGTGGTATTACAAACCAAAAAGGTCAAACCTAGAGCTACATGCCAGCGGCCTAGTTTTTGAAGAAGCCCTGCTAGCAAGGTAAAGCAAATCCAACAAGATGGGAAACTAGGGCCCCAATCGGAGCCCCTACATCATATCCCGCGTGATCGACCAGCAAAATTACGAGCCCGCATGCAGGAGGGAAAATTCCCACATCATGCTTCGAACGCGAACACCTTAAACGCTTTTATCAAGAGATCTCTGCTTGTAATCTAAATAAAGCTTTATCAATTTTTTAGATGACGTATTTGAACGCGCATCGGTTATCATTAGACGCCTCAATTACCGTATATAATGTTTAAAAATTACATGCAAATGTAACGAGAAAGTTCATAGTCATAAAGAAAAGTCTCTCTTTATTCCAATCATATTACATTCAATTACAATCGAGTCGATCCTTACATCTTGGAGATACATAGTGCTGCCAGCTCCTCAAAAAAAACCCCGTGAAGAAAAGAGGAAAGGAAAAAGAGATGAAAATAAAAAAGCAAAGCAAGGGCGTAAAAGGGTGGAAAATAGAGTAAGTGAAAAAGTGGACGAAAGAGTTTCAGCGAAGGAAAGAAGAAAAAGGAAGAAATGAAGGAAGAGAGAACGAAGGAGAAGGAGAAAGAGAAGAAGGAGAGGAAGAGAAAGAAGAATAGAAAATAGAGAAAGCGGCACAAGAAATGTACCGCCCTCTCCAGACACATTCCCTAGCACAAAGCTAGGGAATAATATGACTGGTTAAAGGGACACTAGGGAAAACACAACTCCATGCTGAGTCCAATCAAAACCGAACCAGACCTTCAAGTGATCCCCACGAAGATAATCAAGCTCGACACTTCATCTCGCAGATCTCGCCACGCACCGCAAGAGGCGTATCCAAAGATAAACCCATAGCAATGAAGCCGCCATTTATAAGAAGGCCAAAACACTCGGAAAATTAGCTGAATCGCTTTCAAATTCTCCATAAATCAAAGATTAAAGACACTGCATCTTTCCAAGAAAATCGGCAGAATGGTCGCACGCTATGACCCACTACCTCTCGACGAAAGCTCGACTACTCAAGAGACAGTCATGCAACCTAAGAGTCGATCGCCAGCTATATCGCCAACAAGGCCTCGCCGGAGCTTCCAAAGTGGTGCAGTTCATTTTGACGGGGAGCTCGACTACTCGCACGTGTCATACAACCTAAGAGTCGATCACCGTGTTATATCGCTCAACAAGGGCCTCAGCGCCGAGCCCAAGAAATGTACTTCTCGACGAGCGTTCGACTACTCAGACATGTCATGCAACCTAAGAGTCGACACCAGTTATATCGCCATCAAGGCCCGCCGGCCTAGTAGCTCACTTTGACGAAGTTCGACTACTCTACATCAGTCATGCAACCTAAGAGTCGACGTTTTAAGCCATATCGCCAACAAGCGTCTTCATCGCCGAGCCCGCATCACTGACTGCAGCTTGACTACTCGCACAGTCATACAACCTAAGAGTCGATCAGCCAGTTATATCGCCAACAAGTGCCCGCCGCTCAAGCCCAAGAGGCTCACTTGACGAATTGATCACTCTCCACGTGCCAATGCCACCAGATGTCGATCACCAGCTATATCGCCATCAAGGCCTGGGCCGCCTCGGAGCCCAGAGCTCACTTTGACAAGTTCGAACCACTCGCAGATAAGTCATGCAAATCCTAAGAGTCGACGCCAGTTATATCGCCAACAAGGCCTCGCCGGAGCTCAAGATCTCACTCGCATGCTCGACCATCGCACAGTCGCAACCTAAGAGTCGATCAGCTCGCACTCCGCCCGCGGTTCCTACGCCCGAGCCCAAGATCACTTTGACGAGCTCGACCATCAGACAGCCACGCAGCCTTAGAGTCGCATCGTACCAAAGCTATATCGCTAACAAGGCCTCGTTCGGAGCTCGCGAGCTCACTTCGACGAAGCTCGACTACTATGCATGCCACGCAGCCAGAGTCGATCGCCAGGGGCTATATCGCCAACAGCGCCTCGCTCGGAGCCCAAGATTTTGGCTTTGATGAGTTCGACCATTTCGCGACAGCCACGCAAATCTCAGGAGTCGATCAGCTCGATATATCGCCAACAAAGGCTCGCCGGAGCCTAGTACCAATTTCTTGATGAGTTCAACTACTCGCACGTGCCACGCAGCCTCTAGAGTCGATCACCGCTATATCGCCAACAAGGTCTCGCCTCGAGCCCGCATTTCACTTCGACGAGCTCGACTACTTTACACCGTGTCACGCAATCCCAAGAGTCGACTGCGCCTCAGCATCGCCAAGGCCTCGCCGAGCCCAAAGATTCACTTTGACGAGTTCGACTTACTCCGCACAGCCACGCAGCCTTAGAGTCGATCGCCAGTTATATCGCCAACAAGGCTCAATGAACCCAAGAGGGCTCAATTTTAACGAGCTCGACTACTCGCACAGTCATGCAACCCAGCCGACAATTTAGCTATATCACTCAACAAGGCCTCGCCACCGAGCCTAGTAGCTCACTTTTGACGAGCCCGACTACTCGCACGCCGTGCCACGCAGCCAGAGTAAGATCAGCTCACAGTTATTTAGCCCGCAAGCGCCCTCAGGCCGTGGAGCCCAAAGAGCCGCTTGACGACCTCTACCACTCTACTCAGCCATGCACTTAAAAGTTTGTTCACTGTGCAGAGCTGTCCATGAAGCCTGGGCCTGGGCCTAAGAGCCCAACCGCTTCAATTTTACATCCTACGAAGCCGCTTCAACTCGTGACGATGTAGCCAAGAAATCAATACACTCGCGAACAATGGAAAAAGCAGCGGTAGACAAAAGTGGTAAAAAGATCGATTATTAAGGAAAAGATTACATATGTCCTGGGTCCCAGGCCCAACAAAAAATAAGTAAAACAAAAATCGACGTCGATACACGCCGGCGATCAAGCGTCAAAAGGAGGAGCAGAGGGTGAAGAAGGGGAGTGGACCCCGCCAGGTGCCCTAAGCCTGTATCAGCCGCCAGAGAGGGATCCCCATCCTCCTCGTCACGGAAGGTCAAAGCTGGAACTAAGCCGAATAGGCATTAACAACCTTCTTCCTCGAAAGGCAAGCCACCCGTAAACCCATCAGTACAAGCTCTACTCAATCTTCCTATAACCTCATCCCGCCGAGTAAACCGGTTACTATTTGATGGAGGTCCCCATGCGCACCGCGCATCTCTCATCAGCGTTTCCGGCCGAAGCTTACAACCAGCCTCACGACGAGCCCCGGTCTGCAGGCGCTGCCTTATCGCAGGTCATCTTTGACCACACGTAGCTCTTCCTTAGACTCCGGCAGCTCGCCCTGGGATGTAAGAAGCTCATCCCTAACCATCTAAAGCTCATATCATGCATCGCAGTCCGGTCCCAGCCTCTAGCAGTCACTTCCAGGCGCTCAGAGCTCATCTCTTCAACCTCCCGGGTTCCCTCCCTGCCGCTTCAAGCTATTCCGGCCCGCCCTCTACTCTGATCAGCTCGCGGTCGACGTGGTATGCTTCTGAAATCAGATGGCTTCACCGCTTCCGGCCATACGCCGCAGCCGATCCCAGCCTGGTCCGTCGATGTGGGCAGGAGGCCACCCTCGCGAACCTTCCGAGCCGCTTGCATGGCCTTCGTCTCTAACTTAGCCTTAGCCAAACTCAAAATGAGTAGCCACCTGCCACATCTAACGTAAAATCAGTATCCGACACAAGATCAATACTCAACTAATGGAATCGAAGAGAAGATACGAACTCTACAGAGGCAACCTCGCAGGATAATAAAAGTTTTATCAACGGCCAGCGCTTCGACTCTTAAGGCTTCCGAATCCCAAGAATGACTGGCACGCCACAGCCGCAAGCTTCGGTGATTTAAGCAAGGAGTCGCCATCTTCGCCAGTTTCGGAGTCCTTCTCTTTAATTCTTCCGCCCTCGGAGAAGGTGGTCTAACACTCTTCGTAGGCGGATTCTAGATAGTGATGGGCATGACCGCTAACGGCTGCTCAACGGCCCCGCCCGAGGTACCTTTCGACTTCGCGACAGATCCAGAACGAGGCCGCGAACTCAAAATTTTAGGAACCTTGGCCAAAGGCGATAGGGCTTGCTCCGACTTTCGAACATGAGTAGACGGAGAAGATGAAGACGCCCCCAATTTCGGAACTTTAACCAAAAAGCCACCTGATCTTCAACTGAGTCTAGTGGTTTTTCGCTTCACGCTCCCGGCTTCCGAGACAATGCCCAACTCCGAATAAGTAGTTCTCCTAGTGGGTTTAGCAAATGAGGGTCTCGACTAAGAGACTGTGGTGGAAGGAGGCGAAGGCCTCAAACGCAGCGGGTCGACCTCGAGCCCGAAGGGCTGAATATCCGACTTGATCAGCTCAACAGAGGGCGAGAGGACATTCACCCAACGCTTAGTACTATGACGTATCTCTAAGACCGAGATCGATTCGAGCACCTGAGAGGCATGTAGACAATGCGGAATTAGAAATACCCAATAACCCCATAAAGGTTATACCAAAACAAAGCGAACACTTACGTAGATTCTCTAGCGGTCCGCTTAAATCTGAACGCCTGTGTCATTATCCTGTCAAGAGGGTCATATTCACAATTACGGCTGCTAACAAAGAAGTATCGCCCTTCCAAAGCCCGTGGGAAGAGTAAGATCTGAATCACCGTAGGAGCGCCTAACGCCGAGGAATATGGGCCTCGAGGTTTCCTTCGCGCTAAAAAGATAAAGGAACAAAGCTATACTGGGAATACCAAGTCCCATGTCCCTAAAGAAAACCAATAGGCCAACCAAAATGCCCCAACCATTAGGCGAGAGCTGAGAAGGACAGACATTGAAGTGTTGCAAAACCCCTTTCGTGAAGGGATGAAGAGGAAAGCGAAGACCATTATCGAAGGCCACTTCAAAGAAGCACACCATCTTAGGCACGGAAACCACATAGGAGGTCAAAACGTCAGGGGACCACACTCGAATGCCAAAAGGAGGTCGATAACGTCTAGCAAGGTGGTTCCCATAATAGGACCGACTCAGCCCCACAATTAAAGCATGCCGAATCCGCTGATTTGTATTCTCGAATTCTCCTGTGATATTTAATCGAAGTTTATTTTCCTTACTCCTTATCCATGGAAAAGGAGGCGCCTCGGGGGCAATCTCTAAAGTTCTCAAACCCCCGCCGAACGGTTCGAGAGGCGCCGCTGGGCCTCGCCTTAGAACTGCAGTCGCTGAAGTGCCAAATCTCCAATACGCAGAAGAAGAGCGACCCACCCATGATGAAAGCGAATAATGAAACAAAACTCGTCAACCTAATCCTGGGCCGCCGTTGTATCTACAAAAGACCAAAGAGATAAGGACGCAACGGTCCCAGGAATAAAACAAAACAAAAAAAAGCTACCTCAGGAAAAATGCCAGGAAAAGCTGAGAGCAAAGAAGAGGTCTCAATATCAGGAGCACACAAGACAGAGGAGGTCTGCGAAAGAAACAGAAGGAAACTGAAAGAAGTGGGAGAGGTGAGCACGAAAACCAAAGAGTCATCATTATCGCAAGACGTATGACGGCGATCAAGCCTTAACTAACCCAGCCCCGACCAGACACGTGAAAATTGCATCCGATACGAGAAACGTTACAGCCCTTGCCCATGCACGCCGTACACAAGGGCTGGGGGGCAACTAATAGGGTTTGAAAAATGGGCTCGCAAGCCCACTCGCCAAACCCCAAAGGAGAGGCATGCCCATTGAAGCATTCAGGCCTTTTGGCGCCAACCCGCACGAAGCGTCCAACCGCTTCTGACCAAAGGTCGATTATGTGGTGTCAAGAAAGCCCACGCTCAGAATCAAGCCAAATCCCATAGATAAGGGAAATAGAATACCTAGCTAATATATTGTCCCCGCAAATCCAACTAAATCTCTAATGTAAGGAAAATAAGATAATTCACGATATAACGTTTCATCTCAAGTGATCAAGCCGATCCCATCAACGAGAAAGAAGGATAATTCCTAAATAAACTGGCTTTCAATATCAAACTGATACCTGAGCACAAGAAGAAATATCTCACATCCAATGGGAAAGAACTTAATCACCATCTAACCGGGAAAACAAATACTATAAAATCGTGCCACCCCATCTGGTGAGTGCAGCGCAAAAACATATGCAACACATTCGCTCTCCGAAAGTACCCATCTTTTCTCTCAGAAAGAACTCGACTTAGGCATCGAGTGGGCCAAAATTCTCGTGCCAAGCCTCGTCGATCCCCCTTCTTCTTTGTTTTTGCAAGAAGAGTGCCACGCCCAAAGCCTCGCAGACCAAAGATCGCAATAATCCAACTTCAGCCCCGACGATCCAGAGCTCGCACCAGCTCACAAATAGCCCACGTCCACCCAACGACCCCGATGACATTCCTAAACACCATGAAAAAGCATCATCAAATATGAACGGATGAATGAATGAATTTTTTTTTTTTTATGTAAAAATGAAAGAAATGTGTGGCCTATAGATTCGTCATGATTTGTTCGTACGCCATGAAGCTTAGGATGGGTCGTGTGTCCCCGGTTCGCTCATGGTGAATCGCATTACGCGCTCATGCGGAGAAGACGCCAAATTCATAATGGTAACTCACGCCATCGCAAACGCACAACATTTCTCGACGCCAAAATGAGTTTGCTAGCTTTGAACCCGACCGCCCGAGCAAGTATAGCAGGCCGAACTGCTACGAAGCCAGGTCCTCCTTCCATTAAAAACTGTGGTGCCCTCGTGGCCCAAACCCAACTATAAGGTGGGTGTATATATATTCTTTGAAAGCTCCCTTGTTCCCATCCGATATGGGGACATGTGCTTTTCACTTTCAAACTTAAACTTTTTAGTTACAATTTTCAAGGGGTGATTTGAGGCAATTTCTAATTCACTCAATAGTTTCGAAAAATCAATATATAATTCATCTCCTCAAGGAGGAGAACACATTCCCATGTGGACCCACCGAAAAAGGTTTGTGGGACCCATTGTAATTTTAGCTCAAATATAGCTAATTTATTGTGCTCAAACCCATTTTTCCAACACATGAGCCTTCTCTTTGAAATTTTTTTTAGAGAGAGAAAGGGAGAGCAAAGTGACTAACCTTCATAGCTGTTTTTCTATATTTTCTATCTAGGCTTGTTCTTGATCGGAAAAACATACAAAACAGGGGCATTCTTTTAGAAGGGGAAAGAAGGAGCAACCAATTGCCTTTGTTAAGGTATTCGTTGGAACATAACAGCACATCCATATCTCGTTTTTGGAATTACCATGGGATGAAGCTTTCTTTCATTTCTTTGCCCTTGAATTATTTAATGATTCATTCTTTGTTTTACTTTTTCGGATAATACTCTTTGTTTTACTCCTCTCTTTGATAATTTTTTCCATGTTCTTGTTGTTTCGCTTGATGTTTTCTTTCCTTGTTTTTGCTGCTTCACTTGACGTTTTCTTCCTCTCAAAACCATACGAGATGGTAGATTTGAGATGCAGCTTTGGTAAATATTTTACTATTATCCCTTTGTTATGAATCCGGATTTAGGTTGCAATAGTGGATAACTTCTACTGATTTGCTCTTAATATGGGATCGAGATTTTGGTTGTCATATTGAACAAACCATCGTTTGCTATTTGGATGTAGCAATTTTTTTTCCTACTGTGGTATGTGGATCCTTATAACAAATACAAATCCGGTGGTGATTTTTAGTGGGGTAATAGAAATCCTAAAATTCCAATGATTATATTCCTTACAATTAATGTCAAGTTCTTGTGGTGATTTTCAATAAGGGTGGTGAAGTGTGGGTGTGCAACCCGATTTCATGTTTGGATGCATATTTATATTCTTAACTTGGATTCCAAATATTTGTTTCATTTATTTATTTAGCTTTCCTTCCATATTGCAATGTATTAGAGCAACTCCAACGGGAGTTGCTATCAGGGGCGTCATCCCCATAATCACTAAAATAACATCTCAACGACAAAAAATCAGGTTCCAATGGAGGTGACATAAGAGGTGGTAAAATGCTATTCAGGGTTTTAGGGTGGCATATTTGGTAATTTTGGAAAGAGAATGAAGAGGTTGCAAAATAGCGGTTGGTGGCTACTGTTCCTCTCAACGGTTATATTTCATTCCATATTTGACAAGTTTAATTATATTTTTTAATAAAAAACATTGAATTATTAAAATGGCACCCCATTTTAGCACTTATCATTGGAGTAAAAACACTGTTCAGGGGTGTCAAAACACTGTTCAGGGTTACAAAATGACATTTGATACCCCATTTTTTACAACTCCCATTGGAGTTGCTCTTACTGAGCTTTCCTCTCATGTTTCTTATTTAAAAAGTATTTATACTTCAAATCCCACTTATTGAGCTAGCCATGTACGTATGATGCTCCCATATTTTCTTATTTGTTTAACCATTGCAATTAATCCTCATGTAATACATTATGTGTTAAATTTGTTATTCCCAGATTTCTATATTTGTCATTCCCATATTTACATAGATTTTCATGTAAAGTTATAATTCATTTTACTTGTAGATTATTTGGTGGGATAGTACATGAGCTAAGTCCTTGGCTTCCAATCCTGTATTTCTCTCAAAAACGAAACATATAGAGGAGCGGTTGATGTTCCATTGTGCATGGGAGAAAGTTGCAGCATGTTAGATTATGTATATTTTACATTTTCTAAGTTGTAATTTGTATTTTCTTAGGGTTATATTCTTCTCCTCAAGGTCTCCTCTTGTACTTATAATTTGTAGTGTAACAGTATAAAAGGGCTAAGAAGTCTTTCTTCATGAGTATGTGACTTGAGTTCTCCTAATTTTTTTTCTTGCTCTCCATGGTCTAGGCATTGTAAACCAGTAGCAGCTTCTTTTGAAGGGCGTTATCATGTAGTTGCCATGTTACAACGATTTTTGGGCGAAACCCGCTGACCCGTGCCTGCTAGCTAACTGCACCACGTCAGCCATTGACTTTGCCACGTCATCCCGTTGACTTTGCCACGTCAGCCATTAACCGTTGACCGAAAATTTGATCAGGTGCATTATAACTTATTTTCGTGTCCTGATTTCATTTTTGCTATCTGTTTTCTTCCAAACTCAGAATGGTTTATCTTAAATCACCATGAGTTTGAGGGGATGTTAGATTATTTATTTTGTATTTTCCTAGGATTGTAATTTGTATTTTCCTAGGATTATGTCATCTAGCCTATATAGGGACCTCCTCCTTATACTTGTATTCGGTATATAATATATAAAGACTCAGTCTTTCGACTTTCCCGATTAGAATGGGAAATAAGAAGTTCAGTGGACATGTGTATGTTTGCAGATGACGGTGTGCATCTTTGAGCCATGAGTCTGAGACAGGATTTATTCTCTTCGTTTGTGCAAGCTTCATACAGGGCAATCTATGTTCGACAGCTCGAGGGAGAGTATTATTTAGGGCTGACAAATTTTGACATGATACGTGAACACGACACGAACCCAACATGGTTTTTACGGGTTTAGGTTGAGTATAATCGTGTTTTGGTTATATGCGTATTGTTTCATCGCTTTATGTTTAATAAACAGGTATACTTAACGGCTGGGAAGGGAGGAGTGTGTGAATTAATTGTTCTCTTCATAAGTAATATCATCTCTCGTTCTTTCTCATCTCAAACAAGAACTTCGTTATACATGGACGAAAATAGTAAGTGATATATCGTCGATGGCCCAGAGTGTGAGCTGTCTGTGACATGATTTTGCAAATGAGAAGGATCATTTGAGGAAAAATCGAAAAAATCGCCCAATATCGACAGTGGTTGGTGGCGGGCAGTTTGGCGCAGTGGATATCATAAATCAAAATAGGTAAAAGTTGCAACCATGCGCGAGAAAAGTGCAAGTTAAATCTACATTTGGCTGATATGTCAGTATATATTAACCCCATTGTTGATTTTTGAGAAAGCTCAAAAAAAAAAAAAAACAATATGTAAGATGGGTGTCTCGTTATAGAGCAAATAAATAGTAAATGAAGAGATGTAAGAGAGCAAATGAAAAGTCTTTTCTTAATAATTAATATTATTTACTGTATGTCTTCCTTAATAATTAATATCATTAATTATTTGTAGAAAAGAGAATCAAGAGATGATTGTAATTCTCATGTCTTCCTTAATAATTGTTATCATTAATGATTATAAAAAATTAGAGAAAATCAAAACGGTAGGTAAGAACATGAAAGGTCATCATTTCATATACCTTCAAACTAATTTTGATATATAAATTAAATATATATTATTTAAAGTGTTGAATAATTTGTAGCAAATACCCGTGTATCCGTAAAATCAAAATACTAGATATATCAGTAAAAATGATATTTTTATCTATGGTTTTTCTGATCAGTATACAAGTCAAACAAATGAAAAAATGGTTCATGTGGATGGATCTAAGATGCTGGATCAAATGGCCACGGGTGGGAGAGGAACATTTAATATGTCATCAACCACGATATACAAAAGCACAAAAAGAGAGAAGAGAGAGAAGTATCATTTGATCGATCAATCAAATATCATATTTACCTAAACTTCAAGATCCCAATGGAGTCTCATTTTCTCATCTTCTCGGCCACTAAGTTCTGTAAGAAATAAACAATTTTTATTTTTTAATTCTTTAGACATAACCATTCAATTGAATTTTTTGTGATCGATCATTTATAATTGATTTGAACTCTCCATGTCAGAGCACCTAGTTAGCACCTATTTGAATAATTTGTATATATTACGTCTATTCACGGTCAGGAAGAAAGACTGATTTGGGCAGAAGGAGGGAATTTAAATGGGGGTTAAAGTTCATTTTTGTTTCACGAAGGAACTGGTATCAGAGGTGCGGACCGGCCCGACAATTCTATGCGCTCGATCCGGTTCCGTTGAAAAAACATCATCTATTTCTTTGCAATCATTATCATCTATTTGACTTATAGCTGGGAAACGGGCTGGCCCAGCCCATTCGGGCTGTGGGCCAAAATGGGTTGAGCTAGTTTTACCCACATTTTTTTATTTCTTTTGACCGACCAGTCTTGACCTTGATCTTGTTGGAGCTCTGCGGGCCATGATCAAGTTTAAAAAATCCTAAAACTTGTAATTTATAATTATGTAATATTGAGTAAAAAAACAAAACACAAGTGTTTAATGAATAGTTAATGAATAAATGATGGGCTTAGACAATATAATAATATTTAAAGTCATGAATAGGTTTAGTAAATAATGCTAAACATCATTATAAATTTATAACCAAACCTAACTAGTAGCTATTAAGCAACTAACTACAATCATAATAATTAGAATTAATGAAGTACCAACCATTTAAAAGTCAAGTTTCAAAGTTTCATGATAAAAATGGCTTATTAAATCATAAACATGTCAAAAGTGTAATAAACAAAACTAATTACATGTGCTCATAAACTAAAGTACTAAAAAAATAAGATGACAAATTAATAATATCTTAAAAACTACAAATCAAAAGTTTCAAATAGAAATCCATATGTCCTTAATCTTAAATGTCTTCATTAGTATGGTGTTACTATACAGGATTTAGAAAAAAAATCTCAATAAGTCCATATATATATATATATATATATATATATATATATATATATATATATATATATATATATATATATATATATATATAGCCAGACTTAATTACTAAAGGGGATGAATAATAAGAATGTTTAAAAAATAATAATTAGACCCATTGGGCATGTTCGATCCTAACGGGATGGAGTTCTGCGGGCGCAGTCGAAGCCCGAATGAATAAGCTCAGGATTTTTATAAATTTCTTCAATTTAAAAGTGAGCTAAAATAGCATTTTGATTTGGTGGGACTGGGATTCGTGAATGACCAATATTAAAGGTTCTTTTGACTGTGCGTATTTAATCTTAGAAGGTATTCGACAGTTACATGAACAAATCAATCTCCTATGAGAAGCTGCGCTAGATTATAGATTTAATGTGGCTTTGTGTTATAGTCAAATGGAGCATCAGACTGGGCAGGCAGGCAGCAGTGGCAGCATAAAATATGTATATGATAAGCAGGTTGCTCTCATTGAGGAACTTTAATTTTCTGAAGGAAAGCTTATTCTTTCAGTTGGGATGTTTTTTATTATATGAAAGCTGTTGGAACTAAACATTACCGTAGTATGTTTACCAAAAATATTCTGGGAAGAACGGAAGTGCTTCTGAGTAAGGAGAAAAGAAAAGGATAACTGTAAACTATTTCTTCATTTCATTTTCAGAGTAATATTACTAAATGAGGTATGATAATCTAAAAACAATGACAATTATTTCAATTGAGTTACATTTTTAAACAATTTTCAAGAGTTTTCTTCATAAAAAAAAAAAAATCCGATGTCCTCAATTTGGATGATGTTGTAAATCATTTGAATATCTTCTGGATATTTTTAAGTAATCAAAAAAGGTTAAATTAATATATCCTATTTTAAATATTTTGGAGTATTCTATAGTAATAGTCAAGGGAAAAATAATAATTCTTTCTTTATATATAAGAAAAAAAAAAAAATTTCTTTCTTTTGATATTATGGTATAAGTAAGAGAAGTAGAACATCCTAAAAAACAATAGCATTTTTTTAATTGAATAGACTTTAAGAATGAATCTCTCCAAATCTAAATAAAAATTCGGATGTCATTAATTTGGATGACGTTGACAAAGTCATCATTTGACATTCGTAATATTTTTATAAATCATTATTTTGTACTCTTTGGTAAGAAAAGGAAGACCTATAATACATATTTACAGGTTGCTCAAACATTTTATTTCCTGATTTAGGATATGGTTTGTAACATTTTTGAAATCTGATAATGAAACTTGTTGTGTGGGACTTTAAAATTTAGAGTGCTTTAACTTTTTATGTTTCTCATTTATAATTTGGAGTGTCAGGGTTTTGATATATGGACATGTTTTACATAGTTGTATAAAATAAAAACCTAGCTAACATTTTACATAAATTTATAATAAATAAATAAAAGATTATTGCTACATGACACCATGGTGTGAAAAAAGTCTGGAAGAAAGTGTGTAATGGGTATTTAATAAAACTTTCCTTTTTTTAAATGGTGTATTATTTTATGAGAGGCGGGGACTCATAAAATAGAATATTTGTAAAAAGTGTATAAGAACCTAAGTGTATGTTTATGAAATGGTGTATAGGCATTTTAGATTTTAGAAAAAAAATGCAAACAATTAATTAATTAATTTAAAATTTTTGTTGACCCAACAAACTTGCCCTTCATCTAAGTTGTATCTTCTTAGAGGATGAGATAACTTATGGGTCTCTTCTTTGAAGGAGACAAAAATAAAAAAGATGATGAGAAGTAAAATAAATAAGTTCATGCGAAATTCAGGATAATTTCAATGGCTAGTGTGAGACATGAGATGATAGATGGATCCTTCGGTTTTTACGGAGCTCAAAACCAGTTTATTGAAAGAATATATAAAGTGGTTTTTAATCTAGTAATGTTTAAAATAGTGCGTTTGTGTCACGTAGAATTAAAAGATGATAAATGACATTGTGAGAGCGGACAATGACTGATTGAAATTTACTTGTCGAATGTGTCGCTGTAAAATGAATGAATGGCTTGATTAGAATTTTATCGAGAATACGGGTTGTTCGTGACAGCGGTGTTTTGATAAAAATTCCGATTGAATAATGATACATGTGGCTTGGCATTTTACTCACTACGTATTCATGTAGCTGCTGCATCATTAGTTAAGTTAATGATTTTTATAATTTTCTTTTAAATAAAGTGTTTTAAATCTAAACTCCAATCATAGTATGTTTTTCATATGTAGCACAGGGGAGACAGATGATTAGCTTGTTCTCTCCAAGTTGAAGTCATTGTCCTCACCTTTCATTCAAAAAATTTAATGCCTGTTTTTTCTTTCGTTTTTCCCTCCATTATTGTAGAAGAATCTAGATAAATTGCCACATGGGATGGTTTCACTACATGACAATAGCGATTAAAATTTTTATCAAAATCTTTATCTAATGGACAATGATGAATTAGAATTTTTTATCAAATATAGTTGTTCATGATGTCTGAATCCGATCGACTAGTGAGGAGACCCATGATGCGAATTGGCTCGGAAGAACAGAAATCTGTCTTGGATGGATGACTACTGGGCAGATTTGAACATATGAGCAGAGCCTTAGGTATATGTGAGGGCATACAATCGGTGGAGATGGGAGATCCGGATTGAGATGAGTCTTGATGAAGACGCCCGCGGAATAACAGAGTCAAGTTCAAGGAGTTCTTTAAAGAACCAAAGAGAGAAATTGAAAATCTCCAATTTTATAAATGCTTCAAACTTGAAGAATATAGGGATAATAAAACTAAATAGGCCCAAAAATATGAAGAATAGAAACTAAATGTTCGGCCCGTAGAAAGTAATTATTTGGCCAAAAAAAAGGAAAAACTAATATGGCTTTCTAAGTGAACACACTAAAAAAAGGAAACTAGATAATTCTATATGATTGGAAGAACGAGGGCAGGATTTCAATTTTGCAATCTAGAATAAATCAAAAGCAAATCAGCACAAATAGGGACTCCCAAAATATAGCGACAAATCGAAATTAAATCCAGGTCAAATCCAGCTCAAAATAGCGGCAAATCAACACCGTCTGCGACAAATTCGACTCCAAATGTGACAAATCAGTCAAAGACTCATTGACTCTTGGTAGAGTTAGGATTTAATTTGGTGATGTGGACCATCTTTTGATGGCATTTCCTTTTGGAGTTGAACACTTGTTGCTTCTTCGTGGCATCTCCGGATTAAGCAGGCGACTGAAGAGACCTTACTGAACCTTTTAGCCTTTGGCTCGATGTCATAGGGCTTGATGGGACTTCGAAGCGAGGTCACACTCGGCTTCCCTTATGCCTTTTCCATCAATAACAGTGGTATTTGATAAAAGTTCTAATTATCGTTGTCCATAACAACGATATTTGCTTATATATAACCCAAACACATTACTTTAAACATTATTTTAGGTTTCAAATTAATTTTAAAATTTTTTTAAATAAAGTATTTCAATCAAAAACTCTTATCCTTTCCTTATGCCCCGCCTTTGGGGGGGCAATTGAGTGCTTGTCCTCCGAGTTGAAGTCATTGTGTTTATATAATTGTAACACTTTATTAAAATGATTTAATATATATATATATATATATATATATATATATATATATATATACTATATATATATACACAATCAGCTATCATCTTTGACTATATGTTTAATTCAATATGTGGAGTTTCTGAAAGTTGCATGAACAAATCAATCTCTATTTTCCTTTTACATTATGATTCCGTAATTGTTTGGGGTGAGACAGGATGTATTATATTTCGTTGACGACAATGCAGAAAATTTTATGAAAGAAGAAAAAAATACTCTTTATATTTCATGAGATATCTATATCTCATAACACCTCTGCTCTCTATAGGTGTCTCATAATATATAATTAAAAATTACAATTAATTTTAATTTTATGTCAGGAAACCACATTGCCAGGTTTTTAATAATTTTTATTATCTTTTATTTGACTAAACGCATGTTCTTGTTTTGCATGTATCTTCTAGAAGCTGGAGTTTCTAATGGAAGAAAGAAAAGGATCAAAGCTATTTGTGACTTGCACAGGTGTACATAGTGATGATGAAGTAATCTAGACTTCTTGCTGTTCTTTAAATTGGTGGCACACTAAGCTGATTTCACATTGTTATAAAAATGGATATATTGGAACTTTGGAACAGTGTTGACAAGGATGTCGGTTTTAGACAAATCATATAGATCAGTTAAGTAATTAAAAAGGTGTAAAATTAATAGAGAGAATCTATTTTTAAATATTTTAATTATTCTATATATAGTGGAATATTTAAAAATAGGAAACAACCACTCTGCTAGAGTTACAAAATAATAGTTCTTTCTTCTCATAAAAAAAAAAAAAAGACCCCAACCTGATGTTATATTACTAAAGCAGATATCAGTAGTAATAGTATTTTTTTAATTGAATGAACTTTTTTAAAATGAATCTCAAATGTAGAAAAGGATTCGGATTGTGGATTATTTGGATGACGTTAACTAAATTAATCATACGGAGGCCCATTCATAGCTTCATTTTAATAACTCTTATTTTATTGCTCTTTTGGATATAACATATTCAGTTTTACAAGAGTTCTAGAAACAATTTATTGGTTTTGGTGCGAAGCATTTGAAATGTAGTGACTGTAGAGATAAGTATTGTTCAATATTTATGTTCTGGTATCAACATTGATGTGGTTGGACTTCAAATGTTATTGGGCTGTTTTTATGAGTCTTTGAAGTGATGGAGGGTTCAATCTGGGGATGATGTTTAAGTGCCTCTTTGAGTGAGTGATTGGATAAATCTCGTAGTTGATTCAGAAGGAAAAACAAGATCGACAGATCGAATCGAATCTCCCGCTGATAAGGATGGCGATAGTGCAAACCAGATAACGCTGTTATCTTGTCAATTGGTGACAATAAGGAAAGAATCATCACCGTAAGAGAGAGTCAGGTATCAGTTCAGTTCAGGAGAGTCATTATTATGAGACCACGGGTCACGTGGTGAAGGTGCGCGCAAAAATTCTCTTGGCCGATTAGGTGGCCTGTTCTGGGAGGGCCGGCCGGGATCGAGGGAGAGGCAGACGGGCGAAGTCACGTGATTCTTTTGCTTTGCATGTATGGCCTTCGTGGGACGGGCAAATCAGAGTGTGGTTGTGAAAACCAATTCAGTGCCATCAAGAAAAAGTATTCAGATTGAACAGTATATTCTCAGTTTGGGTGATGTGGGAGGCTACTGTTCAGCACAAATAAAATTAATCTCTCAGTGGCGGTGGATGTAACTCTGAGGCTACAAGCGAGAACCGCCGCCTGGTATACGAGACCTGGCAGGAGTGTGCTAGTGGCGGGCCTCCTGGGCCGGCGCCTTGGAAAGTATATCTGATAACCTGAGAACAAGATGGAGCACTCTGTCTCTGACCAATGCTTGATAAGGGGAATTTAGAGCAAGCTCACAGACCAGATCTGCGGCTCGCGAGAAGTGCGACAAGCCCAAGAAGGCCACAATACCACCCCTCAAGAAGAACAACCACCTCGACCCCCATAGGGCGAAATAAACGAAGTCATAGAGCCATGGGGTGAGCGCCGCCTCCTCGAGAGGCAGGCGCAACAAAGCAATACTGCGGGAACACTACCGGAAGTTGATGAGCCAACTCCTCATCGGTAAAGGAATAGGGGAGGCGATCATGGGAACCGAGGTTCAGGGCATCAACGGGGCTCGGCCACACATGAAGGAAGTTGTAAGGGCCGGGCTCAGGACTCTATGGACACCACAGTCGACAAAGCTGAGTCCCAGTTCCGCAGTAGGAGTGCTCACATTTCTCCCGCTTCCCGACAAAGTTCCGGGATCTTGCGAATAGAGCGTTCGATGGAGCAGAGGATCCGTTGACCATCTTAATACTTATAAGAACCCGGATGGGCTTCATGGATATCAAGACCTCGTATGATCTGAGCCTTGGCTATCAGCTAAAAGGCCCTGACATTGGCTTGGTTTTGCGAGGCTCCTGCCATCGTCCAGATCTCTTCATTTAGAGGAGCTCTCTGTCGCATTAGATCTCACTTCATTGGGCCGAGGACATACGAAGTCGAGTTATCCTTGTTGTCCATAAAGAAAAGCCCACAAAAGCTTGAGGTCTTGTAATCCAGGTTCAGCAGGAGTCATTAAAGGTAGATGTTCGAAGCGAGAGTTAGCCATCGCACGCATTCATCATTTGGAGCTAGAAGATCTGATCCAAAAGACTTAATGTTTTCCATCTCAGAATCCTCGAGCCAAAGCATGGCTAAGGTGCTCGCTAAACGAGAGAAATTACATTAGTAGCCAAAGAGCCCTCGTATCCAAGAGGCTCTTCAACCTGAGGAGAAAGCCGAGGGTAGTGAGCTTGAGGCGAAGCCACACAGAGGCAAGGAGGCCCAGAGATCCCCGAAGGAATGAAAGAACTGATCCCCGGAGGCGAGGCAGCGTCGAGCTAGCTGGGACCACCTCAGCCTGAGCTACGACAACAGTATTCACCTCTGCAGTTCACCCCCCTGACAACCACAGTATCATAGGTCTTGTGCGAGGTACAACATGAAAATTTTTTGAGATGCCCATCCTAGATGAGGTCGGACTCAACCAAAAGAGATAACACAGATCTTTTGTAGGTTACACTGGGACCCACGGGCATGAACGAGACCCGATTGCACTCTGACTCGGGGAAGAAATAGAATACTTGATTCGAAGGGGGTATCTTCGCCACTACATAGCCTCACGAGAAGAGGTCGGGATCGGGGCCCATGTTTGCTCCACCACCTCGGTAACTGACCCTGATTTCAGCCTGACGGTAGTAGGAAATCCATGTGATCCTCAGAGGATTTGCGGGAGGTAGGGAGTCGACTCGACCGGGAAGGCTCATTTGCGTAGTATCAGGTTAGGAGGTCTTGGAGGTGCAAAATTAATCAAACTCCCTCATTGGACCACTAGCCATAGCCTTCTTGGATTCGGACACCGGAGGATGTCAATGCCCCACGGCTGACCCTTTGGTGATAGGCGTGGCAGTAACAAAACTCCACTTACAGGGTCCTGGTCTCGTGATGGGAGCTCGGCAGACATCATCTCTGCATCGACTTTTACGACCAGATGGGCATCGGAAGGAAAGTGGAAGCAGTCAACACCCACTGGGAGATTCTACGGAGAAAAAAGTGCTACCTTTGGAAATTCGATACAATTAGTGCTCACTTTAGGAGACCCCCATGCGAGCTTGACCGCAGCGATAAAGATTTCTCATAGTAGATGCCCCCTCGACATAACTTGTTATTGACCCTCTCTCTCAAAGCCATAAAGGCCATCCCTTCCGCCTATCACATGGTGATCAAGCTCCCCACCCCATAAGCGAATTAGGAATGGTTCCAGGGAGACGGTAGCGTGGCGGGAATGTTACTGGCATTGTAGGCAAAAAGCGATTGACAACATATATGTGGGCCAGACTCGACATGCGAGGCCCAGGGTGAACACTCCAACTTGAGCCCTCGGAAGAAATTTAGGAGCCTATCTGGTTGGGTGATCATACTGAACACCTCGCCCTCGTTGGTTCGAGCTAGGAAAATTCGAAGCCTCCTTATCCGCTTCTTAAAATAGAACAGGGATGCTTTCGCATGGAAGTAGGAGGACATGGGAGGGATTGACCCCGCAATAATCACTCACAGACTAAGTGTCATTCTATCCT
Organism: Tetrastigma voinierianum; assembly: GCA_016808115.1. Lineage (NCBI taxonomy): Eukaryota > Viridiplantae > Streptophyta > Magnoliopsida > Vitales > Vitaceae > Tetrastigma > Tetrastigma voinierianum. The sequence goes on from JAEQBH010001875.1 coordinate 751,510, forward strand.
TCAAACAGGTTAAGAAAAAAAGAAGTTTCGCCCTAGAAAGACAAAAATCAATTAATGAGGAAATTGTGAGCTCCTCAGGCCAGTGCGACCGGGAGTGGAATACCACTGAATGGTTGGCCCAGTCGTGTACTCGTCAAAAGCGAATGGAAATGGCAGCTCTACATGATTTGTGACGTCAACTTGAGCATGCCCAAAGATAGCTTCCTCTACCTCGGATCGACCTCATAGTATACGCCACAGTAGGCTATAGACTCTCGACTTCATGGATGCTTTCTCCTTCTGACAGATCGGCTATGGATCCAGACGACCCGAAGACCTCGTTCGTCAATGGGCAGGGACTATTAATATCAGTGTGCCCTTTGGACTAAAAAGCGCCAGAGCTTACCTACGGAGGTTGAGTAGCGGGATGTTCAAAACAAATAGGGACATCCATGGAGGTATATATAGACGACATGTTAGTAAAATCAACTATGGCCGAGCTCCATATAGCTCATATGGCCGAGGCATTCCAGATCCTGAAAAAGTACAATATGAAGTTGAATATAGCCAAATGTGCTTTCAGAGTCTCAGCCAGAAAATTCTTGGGTTTTATAGTCAACAACCGAGGAATAGAGGCAAACCCAAACAAGATAAAGTTGTGATCGACATGCCGCCGCCATCAAACATAAAAGAAGTCCAACGCCAAATGGGAAGAATAGTTGCGCTAAGTCGTTTTGCGTCCAAATCCAGCGATAAGTGTCAGCCCTTCTTCCAGGTTCTAAAAAAAAGCTTTCCAATGGGATGCACACTAACAAAAAAGTAGCGTTCCTTCCAATACTTGTGGGAAGACGGGAGATCCGAGATGATCGACGAGAGTTGGAGCAGCAGATAAATAAAAGAAAGCCCTCGTGCTTCCTTCACGTGAGGTCGGAAACGAGAGCTATCTTGGGAACACCCAAGCCACTTATCCACACCAAGACAACTAACAACCCAGCCAGGAACACCCACGAGTTGGGCGAAAGGTAAGAAAGAATGGGCGTTGAAATGCATAAAACCCTTTTATAAGGGATGTGAAAGCGGAGGCGTTCCTGAACCACCTCGAAAAACACACCGTCTTGGGCACTTGAGGCGACATAGAATTGATACGTCGAGGAGACCGACTTGAACACGAAGCGGGGCACATATCGTCTTGCGAAGACTCCCCGAATAAAGGCTCAACCACACTAGGACCCACCGCCAAGGCGGGTCACCTGTGCGACTTGGATATTCGGAACCCACGGTATTAATCTCATCAATTTTATCTTGCAGCTGCAGTGGGAAGGAGGTTCCCCTGGGGCATCTCGACTGACCATGGCTAAGCGATTAGACTCACCACGAGTCCGGACTCAGCGAGGAGTCACCCCTATGCGCAAGCGAGAACGGCCCGGACCCATGGGAAAACATATTGGACAAAAAAAAAAAAAAAACGAGGGATGCGGGGACATAACAAAAACCTAGCAGATTTAGCCACAATGCCTCGCAATACCTCTCGAAAATGAAAAGAAGGAGAAAAGGCGTGCAGTCCTAGGAACATAGCAGAAAGGGACCCCAGTAGATTATTACAAAACACGAAAGAAGTTACGAGACAATGATCGGACAAGTTTCAAGAAAAAGAAGCGAACTCGCGAGAGAAGGGAAAAGCCAATATCGGAGACCACGATACTAACGATCGGAGGATGTTCTCAAAAAAAAATGGAAGAGACTAAGAATAAGCGCGAGAAAGTCGAAAAGTCATCATTACCACGGGACATTTGGCTGACAAAGTACTAATCAAACCCGATACACAGCGCGACCGTAATGGAAATCCTTTTAGATCGAAAGCGATACAACCCTTGCCCACGCTCTTTGTAACCAAGGGCTGGGGTCCAACTGATTGGGTTTAAAAAGTAGGTGCGCAGGCCCACCCCCAAAGTCCGAGAAGTAGGATTAAAAGAAAACTAAGCGGAGCTCAATTAAGGCGGCCGGCCTGACCACAGGCCACAAGCGGAAATTGGTTTGTCCCTCCCGAGGGCTATAACGCAAAAAGCCTAAGAGCCCATATCTATAAATCAAATCAGATCTCCGCAATAAGGAAGTAGAATAATTCCCAATAGCCTTTATAATTATCCCTTATTAATCGTGATAAAGAAAAGAAAAATCCTCATCCGATAAGAGTCAGTATCACAATCCAATTAGGAAAGTCACCTTATAAATACCGGGTTACCCCATCGGTGAAGGTCACGCTAAAAATTCATCCCTAAGCGATTGAGTCTTCTCTTCCATCGGAAAAAAATTGGCTTAGGCATCGAAGAGCAGCGAGGCGAAACCAGCCAGATCCTTTTTGTTTTCTTGTTTCGTAGAGTCGGTAAGTCGAGTGTGAGATTGGCCCAGCCAATTCCAGTACGCTCGGCCAGTTCGATTGAAAAACATCATCAAATGAGATTAAATATAATTCCCTTTTTTAATTTATAAAATAAAAATAGTAACAACTTTTACATAAAATTATAATAAATAAATAAAGGGTCTTGCTACATGACACCACTAGTGTAAAAAAAAAAAAAAATCGAAAGAAAGTGTGTAATGGTGTTGATGAGCTTAAAGGTCATCTCTTTTTAGTCCATTTTTCTGTTTGATTTTCAGTTAAAATTGAATATTTAATATTGACCTATGAAAACTCACCAATTTGTCATTAAGCGGGAAGAGCGAAAGATGAAAAATGCGACAATAAGTGGATAAAAATGCGTCAGTAGTAGGCGAAATAAAAACAATTGGGTGAACTATTGATGCCGGTCTTAAGTCTACCTGATCCGGTTCGAGTTGTGACCTCGGAAGATTGAAGACATTGAGGCATGTCGTGGCGGGAACAATATAGGCGCGGAAGAAGGAGCGAAATTAAAGGTGATGTTGCGACAGAAAATTTCGATGTCGCGATATCAAAGAACCAGCCCCAGTTTATTCTGGGCGGAGACTATCTTGAAATCGTGACATCGAGGAGATCAACTAAAGGCTTGAAACTATAGAGTTGAAGTCACGACATGTCGAGGGACTGCAGATTCGAGGAAGCAGTACCGATGAAAGGGTGCGGGAGACTTGAGCCCATGACAACATCGATGTCGCGACATCGAGAACTGCTCGTGAGGAAGCTGCGAGGAACTAGAATGGATGTCCGCAGCGAGGCCGTGATGTCGCGACATCACAGCGATCATCACGAAAAGCAGGGCAAGAAACCGACTCGATGTCGTGACGCTGAGAGCAGGCCAGGTGGAGCTTGCGAAGTCGCGACGCCGAAGCAACGGTTGAAATCTGCGGATCCTTAAGGCGAGGTCGCGGCGAGGTTGATGTCGACATCAGAAGAAATTAGGCTATGAAGACTTGAAGTGATGTCGCGACGAGGGATTGAAGTCGCGACATCAGGAATCATCGATGGAAGCACAATAAGGAATGAAGTGATATCAAACAAGATGGTGATGTCGCGACATCAAGAATGACTAAATAAAAGCTCTATAGTGGACACTGAAGTCGCGACGTGAGATCGAAGTCGCGACCTCGATGATGTCACGACAAGGAAACTGAAGTCGCGACTTAGGCGATGGCAGGCTGTATTTTGGGATCCCACGGCCCGGTACATTGGGATTAGGGCCCCGATTGAAACCCTATAAAATACCACAGGCTATCATTTCGATGAAGTAGCTTGGCGGCCACGGGCGAGTGCGGATTCTTTGGCTCATTTTCTTTTTCTTTTCTTTTCTTTTCTTTTATTTTATTTTGTTCTTAGTCGTTTTAGAATGATTATGTTTCGTATTTTTCATTTTCGTTTGTATTTTTACGAATCACGGATGTTATCGTTTTAAGCGGAAATTTGAATCTGATTTCTATTTCTTTTCAAATTACTACTGAAATGTTTGAGTTGAATGATGCGGAATTCGATTGTTTAGTTTCAACTGCGAGTTTTCTTATGATCGGAGGAATCTTGTATCGTGTAATTTAGTAATTGAGGAATCGGCTTCCATTAATTAGGCGATATAGTCGAATTTATCTTTCTGTAGTCGTTCTAGCGGTTTGTTAATTTCAGTTCTGAATTTACTTGATTTTGGTTTATTTGATTTTGGATCGAATGCAGAGTTTCTTATGCAGATTAAATTGCGTCATTACCACTGATTTCAAGAGTCCTCTGCGTGACACGGAAGAAGACAATCCACAGGGAGTAACGTCTAGTTCTTTGAAGATATACTAACTGCTTATTAGGGATCCTTTTTGCGACTTTCTGAGTTCTTGGATAAATCCTCTTCTCATGATTAAGAATGAGTTGGGAATGAGTTATCCGTAGAGCAAGAGAGTTCACCTCCATTCGGATAGTGAGACGATCAGTGTTAGGCGAGATCTAATCAAGGAAGGTTGATTATCTAATTTCGAGGAGGAGAAATGCGGAAGTTGTATATGTATGACCCGATAACTTAGGAGTTAAGGTTTCTGATCCATAAAATGGGTATAGTATTGTAAAGAAAAATGCCCAGTTAGAAGTCCTTTTAAAATATAGTTATCTAATTCCACTGTATTCGAGAGAATCGGGTCATAAGAATGAATAATGAAATGTGGAGTGTGGAGATCGTTTGCACTACAATTGCCTTAAACTGATTTTGAAACTTGAGTTAATCGAAGTGTCGGTTAACTACGAGGAATTGATAGTTCACTATAGCCCCATTTTTATTGATGTGTCTTTGAGGATAACTATTCGATATTCATTTACGTATTAGAAATTCATTATTCTTTATTCTTTATCTCGAGTTGTTGGATTATTTCGAGTTATTTCCTTTGTTCTTCAATTTTCCGGTATCTGAATCTTTGGACTCCATATCGTTTATTAAGTCCAAATAGTATGGAGCTTGAGTAGTCGGGGTAGTTGATTTAAAAATTCTTGAGATCTACGTAGGATCGATATACGAGACTTAAATCCATTTTTACTACTTGTTGACTGTGCGCTTGCGAATAGCAAATCAAAACAAAGCTTTGAAAATGACTTATTTTAAGAGATTTACGATTCTACACATTATAATTTCCGCTTTGATTTATGCTTAAGGTTCTTGAGATTAAGACAATAGTCCTTTGGTAATAGTGTCATAAATTTGTACATGTTTTGATTTGTCAACAAGTTTTATGGCGCAGATGTAGAGTTCGAAAGAATTTAACAAATCAATATTGGATAGAAGAAGAATCACCCAATTTGGACATTTAAAGAAAGAACAAAAATAGTGTTTAAGCGGTGGTTCATTTTTGTCAACGACCTTTAACAAACCATATTGAAAATGTTTGTTGACTAGGCTAATCTGATGATGCGAGTGTATTTGATTCCGGGAAGGCCTTTAGTCTGACCATGATAGATAAAGGATCGGACGGGGAAGGGCTGACCCGGGGAGATGTGCGAGAGCGATCCTCGAGGAGCGGGATACCATGGAAAATTTATGGAATACATTCATTCACAATAAATATTCAGCAATAAAACAACCAGCAGTCGATGCTAATGATTATGAGCTCGAGCCAGCAGTGATAACTATGGTCGAAGCGGGACAATTACATTTGGGCCAGACCCGCGAAAATCGATGAACACTTGGGGCGATTTAAGGCGGAATTCAACTCAATTTAATGGAGTGAAGCCAGAAGTTATTCAACTGCAGTTATTCCCATTCTCCTTGCGAGACATGGCTATAACGGTTTAACTCCTACCTCGAAAGTCTACGGTAACACTTAGGAGGAGGCGTGAGGCTTATTTCAACAAATTCTTTATCCCATCCCTTGATCCGAAACGAGGAAAAGAAATTATTAATTCCAAACTGAAAGAGATGGGGATAGGCATATTGCTTGGAGGATTTTCTTTGAATACAACATAAGGTCATACGGATCTTGGAAAGAATATGAGCTAAGGGAACAAAATGAATGTGATGGACAAGCATGCGACCATAGAGACGAAGTGGATGAATTGATTTATTTGATAAATACAGGGAAGCTCCACTGAAGGCTAACAACGAAGCAGACTTGTGGAAAGAATGAAGAGTGGACAGATGGAAGAACCTCCTAAAGCAGAGTTGAAGACAGCTGAGATTATATGGCTGGAAACAAAAAGGGGAGTTCTCACTCTTTTTCCTACCTTTTATTTTAATTGCATTTGTGCTGAAATAATTGATTAGGATATCAAATTTAAAATCATGAATTGCAAGTTTGAAATTTATTTTTATCTTATCACGAATGCTTAACTATTAAATAGGAGGAAGTGTCTAATTCTGTAGTAAAATAAATTGAGCTGTAGTTGTTTTGAGAGACATTGCATAAGCGAGAAATGTTAATTGGTTTATCTGCTATTTTGGGGATATAACCAGGGTTTAAAGGAGGATAACCGGGGAATGGTGGAGTGTAGAAGAATAGTAAAGGAAAAGCCAAATGGAATGAAACTTGGTCCATCACCCCCCCAGATAAAGAACATTCATGTGTGATTACAATTTTCATGTCACGACATAAAAATCTGATCGGGACATCCATAAATAATCCCATTGAGTTAATGACCCAATAATGAATATCTTGTCTTTAGGGATGATTCCCTTACCTTGAACCAGTCTTCGAATCTCCTTAAGCATCAAATTACAAGTCACCCAAACTTGTCAAATTGGAAGAAATAAATTGTCATGAATGCGAGAAAGCAGAATTTACATCTTGATCTAGCCAAATAGTAGAATATTTCGGTTCAGAGAATAATTAGAAGAGAATAAAAGAACTGGAAGGAAGCGATCCAATTCCCCATCAGCCAAAAATCTGAGTGAAAGCGTGGGCCAAGGCGTGAAGCGAGGAGTCTCATTTAATACTTCCTAGGAAATTGAAGTGAGTAATAAACATTCCCATTCTTCCCAGGGACGCAATGCACTATAAAGGAGGAAGAACAAAGGAAGGACTCGAAGCAATAAGAATGGAGGAAGGAGGCGAGAACAAAGAAGCGTCTAGAAGGATGAAAACCTTGTTTTATGGAATGAAATTCGGAAAACAAACCAGTTCATTTGTTTGTTCCATAAAAGCGTGGCTTCATCAGGAGCGGTTGATGGGAATATCGTTAATTAGAATCCATCGACAGCTCCGAAAAAAAAAAAAAAAAAAAAAAGTGGAGGCTAACCCCGATTTGTTGAGCGACCTTATTCACTTGACCCGAATCGCTCACTAGGGCTCAAAGGTCACAGTGAGCCAAATTTTGGAAGCGGGAGGCTGCGACCCTTTGAAGAAGATATATAGGTTTTTGGGATAGGAAATAGAAAGTTTTCCAGTCGAGATACCGGAGACATTGTAAATCAATAGTTCTTTATGTCTCAGGAAATCGTTTTGATATTTGAATAAAGTTTATGTTGATTTCAGTTTGTTGATCATGATGTGATTTAGTTTTATAATAGTTTATTTTGATTTAACATCAAAATAACATTTCGATTTGTTAGGTTTATCCTAAAATGAATAAAGAGCATGAATAGTGGCGGAATGTAGAATATGCACTTGTTCGAGGTTAGTTTAGGTTGAAAAATATAGAAGCGGTTACTTATATAACAAAACTTTTGGAAGCTAATGTATTTATCGGTGAATAGCACAAGTCTTGAAGGAAATAATACACCTCGGTCTGACAGCACCGCGAAATTTTGTTTGAAATTAGGAGGAAAATTTTAAGAATTCGAATTATAATCCATAGTCCTAGAACTTGTTTGAATATTGATTAAGGCGAAATCTAGTTGAAAACAGCAAATAAGAAATGTCTGGAGCCATTCTTGAGCAGTTTGGAAGGCAATTCTGGCTATCCACTATTCATATCTTTGATCGTATCTGATGATTCAGCCAGTGGTAAATGAAACTGTTCTTCAATGAAAAATAAACGATGGAAACCAAACTCATCCTAAGACACCAATTCTTCAGTAAAAAACCTATGATTACCCAGGAATTCAAAGAGGAAGGAAGAAATGGGGTTTGAGGGTATATATTTTGAAACTGAAAAAGGGAATGAAAAGAAAAAAAGGCAAAGAATGAGAAGAAGCAGCCGAAAAAGAAGGCTTAGGGATAAGTTTTATCTTGTGGCTAACTCTCTTGAACAATTAAGTTCTTAGGGTGTTCCAGCGCCTAGTACCCTAATGCCATCTGGTATGGGAGCTCATAACGAAGTTCGCTTAGAGTGTTAGAAAGCAAAGGTTAAAAAAAGCATTTACCTTATCGCCCAAATGGTGACCAATAGAAAAATCCCCGGTGAAATTACAAGTGAAAAATGAGGGGCATACGGGTTACGAGATTGAAGTAATCAAAGAGATGTCCCCGAACATGAAGGCTGAGGGAGATATTTAGAGAAACTATAAGGAAGAAAGAGGCGAGAAGAAGGAAAGAGATGGGGGTAATCTTCCCACTAAAATTCTTCCATCTACCCATTACCCAAGCCTAACATTCCTGAGCCAAAGACTTTGAATTGATTTTGAAGGTTGGAGATCACCTACATTAGTGATGGGAATCCCGATATAGAAAACCTGACATATGGGACTTGAATAAAAAGTTTGAAAACCTCCCGGAGATTGGTAAAATCCATCTGAATTGAGAAGGATTCTTGACATACACACGAGCAAGACTTGAATAATGAGCTGTTACATACATTAGTTTATCGAGGTGATTTTGTAATAGAAGTATACCATGCTCTATTCACAGAACTTTAAATTGAATTTTGAAATAATAGTGATATTTTTAATTCCAGTTCGAATGTCCTTTTAAGTTTAAATTGAATAATACTTCTAAACAAAAGCAGAAAAATGTCCTTTTGTTTGAGGACAAGCAAATCTTTCTTTTCCTTTGCTTGAGAATGAGCAAAATTTAAGTTGGGAGTTTGATGAGCTTAAAGGTCTATGCTTTTTAGTCCATTTTTACATTTGATTTTCGAGTTAAAATTGAATATTTAATATACGGAAATTATGGAAAAACTCACCAATTTGTCATTAAGCGAGGAAGGAAGCGAAAAGATGAAAAATCTGTGATAAGTGGGATAAAAATCGCGTCAAATAGTAGAGCGAAATAAACAATTAAATTTGAACTATTGATGCAGTCTTGAAGTCTACACAGTCCAGTTCTGAGGTTGTGACCTCAGGAAGATTGAAGAGACATTGAGGCATGTCGTGACCAGGGGAACCTGATATAGGCGGCGGAAGAAGGCGAAATTAAAGGAGTGATGTTGCGTAAAGAGGCGTGTCGCGACATCAGAACAGTGGTTATTCTGTTGAGAGACTTATCTGAAGTCGTGACATCAAGAGGAGATCAACTAGAGCCCGAGCTATGAGGTTGAAACCGCGACATCGGGGACACGTTGAGAAGCGGTACGGTGAAAGGGTGCGGGAGACTTGAGCCCATGTCGCTGACATCGATGTCGCGACGCCGAGGCTAACCATTGAAGGCTGAGAGCTAGAATGGATGTCCGCGTGAGGCCATGATGTGGCGACATCCTGGCGATCATCGAAGCGAACCCAGGGTCGACTCGATGTCGTGACATCAAGAGCGAGGTAGTGGAGACTTGCGAAGTCGCGACATCGGGAAACAACGGTTAATCTGCGGATCATGGTAGGTCGACAAAGAGGTTGATGTGCGACATCAGAAGAAATTAGGCTAGAAGACTTGAAGTGATGTCGCGATGAGGGGATTGGAAGTCGCGACATCGGGGAATCCTCCGGTGGAAACATGTAAGGGAATGAAGTGATGTCGCGACAAGATGGTGATGTCGCGACATCAAGAATGACTAAATAAAAGCTATATAGTGGACACTGAAGTCGCGACGTGAGATCGAAGTCGCGACCTCGATGATGTCACGACAAGGAAACTGAAGTCGCGACTTGAAGCAGTAACTTGGGCTGGCTGTTTGAGTCCAATGAGAGGCTACATTGGGATTAGGGCCCAATTGAGAAACCCTATAAATACACAGCTATCCAGCTCAGTAAAGTAGCTTGGCGGCCACAGACGAGAGGTCTGGATTGCTGAAAGCTCATTTTTTCTTTTTCTTTTCTTTTCTTTTCTTTTATTTTTATTTTGTTGTTCTTTGTCGTTTAAACTGATTATGTTTTATTATTTTCATTTCGTTGTATTTTGAATCCGGATGTTATCGTTTTAAATTTGAAAATTTGAATCTGATTTCTATTTCTTTTCAAATTACTACAGGAATGTTTGGAAGTTCGAATGAGTGCGGAATTGATTGTTTGAGTTTCAACTTGCAGTTTTTCTTATGATCAGAGGAATGCTGTATCGTGTAATTTAGTGATGAGAATCCGACTTCCATTAATTGAAACGATATAGTCAGAATTGCTGCTGTGGTCGTTCTAGCAGTTTGTTAATTTAGGTTCACAATTTACTTGATTTTGGTTTATTTGATTTTGGATCTGAATGCAGTTTCTTATACCCGTTAGAATTGCGTCATTACCACGATTTCAAAAGTCACCTGCGTGACCTGGGGAAGACAATCACAGGGGTAACGTCTGGATTCTTTGAAGGTATACTAACACGCTATTAGGTATCCTTTGCGCTTTGCAAGTTCACTTGGATAAATCCTGCCACCACTTGAAGTCAAGAATGAGTTGAATAGGTTATCCACTTAAACAAGCAAGAGTTGCACAGTCGGATAGTGAGACCAATCAGAGTGTTAGGCGAGATCTAATCGAGGAAAGGTTAGTCTATCACAATTCGGAGGAGAATCTGGAAGTTGTATATCCTTGCTTGACAATAACTTGGGAGTTAAGGTTTATAGTCCATAAAATGGGTATGAAGTATTGTAAAAGAAAAATACCCCGGATTAGGAAGTCTAAGCACTAAATATAGTTATCTAATTCCACGTATTGAGAGAATCGGTCATAAATAGATAAATGAAATGTGGAGTGTGGAGAGATCGAGTACACTTTACAATTGCCTTGGACAGATTTTGAAACTTGAGTTAATCGAGAAATTCATCAGATTTAACTACGAGGAATTGATAGTTCACTATAATTTGTTTTTATTGATGTGTCTTTGAGGATAACTATTCAGTATTCATTTACGTATTAGAAATTCATTGAAATTCTTTATTCTTTATCTCAGTTGTTGGTTATTTGGTTATTTCCTTTTGTTCTTCAATTTTTTCAAGTATCCCGAATCACATGGACTCCTATCATTATTAAGTCGAAATAGTATGGAGCTTGAGTAGTCGAGGCCAGTTGATTTAAAATTGAGATCTACGTGGGATCGATATCACGGGCTTAAATCCGTTTTACTACTTGTTGACTGTGCACTTACTTGAATAGCAAATCAAAACAAAGCTTTGAAAATGACTTATTTTAAAGTTTACGTTCTACCTATTATAATTTCCACCGGTTGTAAGCGAGGTTGCTAAGTTAGACAATAGTCCTTTGGTAATAGTGTCGTGAATTTTATGCATGTTTGATTTTGTCAAGGTGTCGAAATTATAATTCCTTTTTAGTGAAACCAGTGACCCTTTCATCGCGCACCACGTCAGCCATTGACTTGCAACGTCATTTCATTGACTTTGCCCGTCAAATCATTGGCCAGATTGGCCAGAAGAATTTGATCAGGTGCATTCTACTTATTTTCGCGTCTTGATTCCATTTTTGCTATCTGTTTTCTTCCAAACTCAGAATGGTTTATCTTAAATCACCATGAGTTTGAGGGATCATTAAATTATTTTTTGTATTTTCTTAAGATTGTAATTTGTATTTTCCTATGGTTGTATAGCCTAGCCTATATAAGACCTCTTCTTATCTTGTAATTCACCGGTATATAATATCTGGCTGAGTCATGCTTAGGCAAATGAAATAAAAGTTCATTATGTCTCATTTGAGGAACAAACTGATGGCATGCATATTCACCAACCCATGATCTAAAACCAAATTTTATTCTCTTCATTTGTGCCAAGCTTCATCTGGAGCAATCTATGTTCAACTTAGCTCGAGAGGGAGAGTATTATTTAGGGCTAACAAATTTTGACATGATACGTGAACACGACACGAACCCAACACGGTTTTTACGGGTTTAGGTTGAATATAATCGTGTTTTCGTCATATGCATATTGACCCATCTAACACGTTTAATAAATGAGTTATATTAACTTGAGAGGGAGGGTATTATTGAATTAATTGTTCTCTATATCCATCTCTCGTTCTTTCTCTCTCCAAACAAGAACTTCGTTATATACATGGACGAAAATGTTGCGATATATTGTCGATATTTCGGGTGTCGGGCCTTACCGACATGATTTTTGCAAACGAAAGTCGTTTGAGGGAAAAATTGGAAAAAATCGCCCAATATCGGCAATATATCGCCGATATATCAGTTATGGCCGACATATCAGAATCAAAATCGGTAAAAGTTGCAACCATGCAGAAAAATGCAAAAAAAAAAAATCATTTTGGCTGATATATCGGCCATATATTGGCCCCATTGTTGATTTTTTGAGAAATTTTTCAAAAAAAAAAAATAATCAATATATAAGATGGGTGTCTCGTTATAGAGCAAATAAATAGTAGATGAAGAGATCGCTGAAATAGATGAAAGTCTTTTTTTTTTTTTTTTTTTTTTTTTTTTTTCTAATGTTAATATTATTTCTTTGTATGTCTTTCTTAATAATTAATATCATTAATTATTTGTAGAAAAGATAATCAAGAGACAGTTGTAATTCTCATGTCTTCCTTAATAACTGCTATCATTAATTATTATAAAAAATTGGAGAAAACCAAGACGGTAGGAAAGAACATGAAAGGTCATCATTTCATATACCTTCAAACTAATTTTGATATATAAATTAAATATATGTTTAAATTTTGAATAATTTATAAATACCGATATATCCATAAAATCAAAGTACCGATATATCCGTAAAAACCGATATTTTTATCCTTGGTTATATACAATCAACATGTTAGAATCGCAAATGAAAATGATTATCATGCATGGATCACAAAAAGTATAGTATAACACATTGAAGTTGTGGTCATATTCGCCATTGACACTCGGGGGTACCCTTGGTGGGGCGAGCCATGTAGGTGCTGATGCGCCGAGGTCCCAGTGGCGCACTAACTGGCGCCAGTGAGGAGAGTGGAAGCGTGATCAAGGGACTCTTGCATAGCGATGGGGAAGCCCGGCTGCCGGCTGCAAGTGAGTGCTTTCGTTGGTAGTGAGAGGGCTCCCCGACCTCAGGCTGATACGTGAGCCAGCGTAATAACGTGGGTTAATTTGTGTTTGTCTATGAGGTGGGCACCCTGGCTGGCGCGAGTGTGGTTGCAATAAGCGCCTTTTATTGTGGGTTCACACCCGCCGTGACCCTCGGGGTGCCACTTCGGGTGGGTCTACTCATAGGATATCCTCGTGTTTTGAGTTCGCTTTCGCATAAGGAGGGTCGGGCAGGGCCCGCAGAGTGCTTTGTTCAAATGGGAAGCATCTGCAGTGCCGTGAGCTACTCCTTTTATTGTGGGGTCCACCCGCCGTGACCCCTCGAAGTCTGCCGCCAGGTGGGTCCCGCTCATAGGATATCCTCGTTCCTTTGAGTTCGCTAGCCTCTGGAGGTCGAACCCCGGGACACAGGGTGCTGGTCGTGAGAGCGTCTGCAGTGCCATGAAGTGAGCTCGGTTGGTGCGAAATGCTACAGTGTTTAAGGAACCCAGGTGCAGGATGACACAAAAAGACTCGATGGTGAGGCTATCACATGATGTCAGGCTCGAGTTGGTGCAGGAGATCTTCCGTCGACAAAACACTATCTGGGTTCGAAATCTCTGAGAAAGGCTGCGGTGGGGAAATGGTGATGGGACTACGAAGAGCCACTACTGGTCACCGAAAGAATGTGAACCCATCAGCTTTATTAATAAGTAATGCTGATATCTGAAAACACAAAGAGATAAAAAGAGAGAAGTGTCATTTGATTAATCAATCAAAAATCATATTTACCTTAACTTCAAGATCTCCATGGAGTCTCATTTTCTTATCTTCTCGGCCACTAAGTTCTGTAAGAGATAAACAATTTTTATTTTTTAATTCTTTAGACATAATAACCATTCAATTGAATTTTGTGTGATCGATCATTTATACTTGATTAGAACTCTCCACGTGCATTGATTATTTTCCCCACAATCTTATATAATTATGCCCTATTAAAATGATTTATATATATATATATATATTTGCAATCATTATCATCTATTTGACTATACATGTTTAATCTTGTAGAGGTATTCTGAAAGTTGCATGAACAAATCAATCTCTATTTTTCCTTTAGATTATGATTCCATGTGTTTATTTTTGGTAAAAACGAATAATATTATATTTCATTTCGACAATGACAAGAAAAAAAGTACATAAAAGAATATGTATATATAATTAAAAATTTTAATTAATTTTAATTTTATGTCAAGGAGAAACCACGTACCAGAGTTTTTAAATAATTTTTTATTATGTACTTTTGTTGAAACTAAACGTACGTAGTATGTTTACCAAAAAAATATTCTGAAAAACGGAAATTTCTAGCAAGGAGAAAAGAAAAGGATATAAAACTATTTCTTCATTTCTTTAGAGTATATTACTATAATTATGATAATCTAAAAACAATAGCAATTATTTCATTTGAGTTGACTATTTAAACAATTTTCAAAATTCATTATAATAAAAAAATCGGATGTCCTCAATTTGGATGATGTTGACAAAGTTATCATTTGAATAACATCATATAGATCATTTTAAGTAATTAAAAAGATTTAAAATTAATAAATCTATTTTAAATATTTTAATTATTCTATATATAGTCAAAGGAAAAATAATAATTCTTTCTTCTCTCTCTCAAAAAAAAAAAACAAAATTTCTTTCTTGATATTATATTACTAAAGTAAATCATCTAAAAAGCAATAGCATTTTTTAATTAAATAGACTTTTAAATGAATCTCCAAATCTAGAAAAAATTCGGATGTCATTAATTTGGATGACGTTGACAAAGTCATCATTTGACATTCATAATATTTTTATAAATCATATTTTGTACTCTTTAATTATGTCATGTTTACAAAATTCTGAAACATTTTATTTATGATTTAGATACAATTTTTTTAATACAAAATAATATAATAACTCCTATATAAAGACCACTAAAATTTAAAAGTAACTTAAACTTTTTTATCATTTTATATTTATAAAATTTTTAAGCATTAATGTGATTAAATATAATTCCCTTTTATAATTTATAAAATAAAAATAGTAACAACTTTTACATAAATTTATAATAAATAAATAAAGGGTATTGCTACATGACACCACTGGTGTCGAAAAAAAAAAGTCTGGAAGAAAGTGTGTAATGGGTATTTAATAAAACTTTCTATTTTTTTTAAATGGTGTCTTACATAATGGTGTCATCAAGCATTTTCCATAAATAAAATGTTACAAAGGGTATTATAAAACAAATTATACTAATTTATAAATGGTGTATGGAGGCATTTTAGATTTTAGAAAAAAAAAATGCAAACAATTAATTAATTAATTTAAAATTTTTGTTGACCCAAGCAACTTGCCCTGCATCTAACTTGTATCTTCTTTAAGGATGAGATAACTTATGGGTCTCTTCTTTGTAGGAGACAAAAATAAAAAAGATGGTGAGAAGTAAAATAAATAAAAAGTCATAGAAATTAAGATAATTTCAATGATGTGGCAAGCATGAGATGATAGATGGTCCTTTGAGTTTTAGATTCAAATAGTTTATTTTAAAAAAAAATTATAAAATTAGTTTTTAACCAAAACTAATGTTCAAAATAATGTGTTTGGATCACGTAAGATTAAAAGATAGTAAATGTTCTTTGTCATGCTTGGCAACCAATTGAAATTTTATCGAAATATTGTTATAAGCAGACGTAATGATTTGAATTTTATCGATGTCGTTGTCATTATGACGGCGTTGTCTAAAAATTACGATATCGTTAATAGCTAACAACGGCATTCAATACTTATATAATCATTGGCCTGCACAAGCGTAATTTAGGTTTTAAATTAATTTTATACTTTTTTTTAAATAAAATATTTCAATCAAAAACTCCGAACCGTCCTTATGCCCCCGCCTTTGGGGACAAGTGAGTGCTTGTTCTCCAAGTTGAAGTCATTGTCCTCACCTTTCATTCAAAAAATTTAATCTTATGTTTTTTTCTTTTTCCAGCACCATAATTGTGCTTGAATCTCATACCACATAGGATAAGATTTAACGAATATAATGTGATGTGGGGGTGGAAATTTTATCGAATATCGTTATCATTGAATGATATGATTAAATTTTTATGAAATCTAGTTGTTCGTAATGATAACGTATATATTTCCAAACCTTGGCTATTTTAAGCATTAATTTAGGTTTCAAATTAATTTTATAAATTTTTTTTAAATAAAGTATTTTAATCTAAAACTCTGATCCTTTCCTTATGTCCCGCCTTTGGGGGGCAAGCGAGTGCTTGTTCTCCAAGTTGAAGTCATTGTCTTCATTTTCCCCTCTATTATTGGTTGGAAATCTCTTACCACATAGGATAAGATTTCCACCAATATACATGACTTTTTGGAATTAAGCATTCACATGGAAGAAATTGTGGTCACCACACGGCCTTACATAGATTGATGTTTTTTATTTTCACACTAACCCTTCTTTTTTTCTTTTCATAAAGTCTTAGCTTCTACCGACTCCATCATTAGAAAGCTAGAAGTCGTTCCGTAATAGTATTCTTGGGGGAAAACCAAAAGCGTTAAGTTAACCAATCTACTATTCAAAAGAGTAATGTGGGCATATGTAAAAATAAAATAAAATAAAAAATCAGCTCATTTGTTTGACAATAATTGTAAAGAATATATAAAAAATGTAAAATATATAGTTTAGTATGATATTTCATAAAAACAAATAATTTTATTTCAAGGTACCTAATTAAGTATTACCTTAATAAACTATACAAGTATGATCTTGATGTGTTATATACTATCATAATGAACAAGGTCAAAGTGTATCTAGATACTTTCATACTTCAAATACAATTATTTGCAATGAAATTATTATGAACCATATATTTTTCATTTTATGTATTCTTAGCAGTGTCTAATCGATGAGAATAAACGAGTTTTGAGGAAAAAAAATGGGTGTATCAAGATGAATATAATAATATACATGGTTCAAAATATGTTAGAGAAAAATAATTAGCGGCTAAATAAAGATCTGCATGTTAAATGGCCAGAAATTTCTGCTTAAAAATTGACTTATTAAAGATTTTGGTTTAATATGAATATCGTGTTTTGCGCACGATCATGTGCATGGCCCATCACCGCATGGCGTAAAGAGTCGAATCAATTTATAGATTTTGAATAAACTGAAGATTAGAATTCTGAGGAGATGATTAAACTCGGGGCGCAACATGTGCGTGCGATGTCGTATTAAATGACGAATCTCTACAAAGATAAAAGGCACTAAGATTTGGGTTTAATATGAATATTGATATACCTTATCTAACTAATTGTAAGTACTACCTTAAATCAATTGGTTAAGATAAAAGCGTCTCAGACCGATTAATAGTAGCATCTAATTTATATTTCTTTCTAAATCGATTTTGAGATTTGAAACTACGCTAAGGGTGTAATTTCCAGCAGTGAGTATCTAAAGCTAAATTTATCATAAATCTGATTAAATTTCTTATTCTCTTAAGCTGTATTCGTCGTATCATAGCCCGTTCGTTTATATCCCGACCGTATGCAAATGGAAGTTACATCGTATCTGATATTCTTTGTGAATGGCTGGGTAATATTTCTTCCGAATATTGATGGCATTAAATTTAAGCTAGCAATCCATTCTTGAGATAACAAGCTCTTGAAGACAGTTTTTTGTTTGACGTATTTTCTTTATTTCAAATGCTGGAGATGCTCTAACAACTCTAAACGAAAGCTAATTGTTAAAAACCATGTATTTTCCTTTTTTTTGTACTTTATTTTCAAATATGTAGCATGATATATGCTTTTTCCCTTTAAAAAAAAAGAAAAAGAAAAGAAAAAGGAAAGTGGTGGGTAATGGGCATAGCGTATAGGGTATAAATATAAGCATTCTGTGGCTGTGCATCAAACCATCGACGACTTAAGACTTTACAACCATGGCTGCTTCTTCTTCATCTTCTTCATCTTCTTCTTTTTGGAGATGTAATCTAATACTGATTTTAGTTGGGTGTTGTGTTCTGGTGGTTTGTTCTGAGGGTAATGATTATAATTCGAGACCAGATGTGGTGAAGGGACTGTCATGGAGCTTCTACAAGAACTCATGTCCGAAAGTGGAATCCATAATCAGAAGGCACCTCAAGAAGGTTTTCAACAAAGATATCGGCAACGCCGCTGCCTTGCTTCGCCTCCATTTCCATGACTGCTTTGTTCAGGTTCAAAATTTTCCACTTTCTACTTTCTCCTCCTCCATATTCAAATTTTCCTTTCTCAAACTTTTTAAAATCTTTAGATAATGGAGAATCCCACAAAGAAATTAAAAGGTGGATCTATCATGAATCGATGGGTCCACACTGTTTATTAGAAATATGAACTTTGATTTTAGATTTTGGGTCTTAGTTGAAATGATTTTGAGTTATTAGTTTTTTGGGCTCTAATTATCTAAAATCTTTAGATAATGGAGAATGCCACAAAGAAATTAAAAGGTGGGTCTATCATGAATCGATGGGTCCACACTGTTTATTAGAAATATGAACTTTCATTTTAGATTTTGGGTCTTAGTTGAAATGATTTTGAGTTATTAGTTTTGGGCTCTAATTTTAAAATCTTTAGAAAATGGAGAATCCTAAAGAAATTAAGGTGGGTCTATCATGAATCGATGGAATTCCACACTGTTAGAAATATGAACTTGGATTTTAGATTTTGGGTCTTAGTTGAAATGATTTTGAGTTATTAGTTTTTTGGGCTCTAATTTTCTAAAATCTTTAGAAAATGGAGAATCCCACAAAGAAATTAAAAGGTGGGTCTATCATGAATCGATGGGTCCACACTGTTTATTAAAAATATAAACTTGATTTTAGATTTTGGGTCTTATTATAAATGATTTTGAGTTATTAGTTTTTTGGGCTCTAATTATCCAAAATCTTTAGAGAATGGAGAATCCCGCAAAGAAAAAGGTGGGTCTATCATGAACTATTTCCCATGAAATCATGGTCCACACTGTTAGAAATATAAACTTGATTTTAGATTTTGGGTCTTAGTTGAAATGATTTTGAGTTATTAGGTTTTTGGGCTCTAATTTTCTAAAATCTTTAGAAAATGGAGAATCCCACAAAGAAATTAAAAGGTGGGTCTATCATGAATCGATGGGTCCACACTGTTTATTAGAAATATGAACTTTGATTTTAGATTTTGGGTCTTAGTTGAAATGATTTTGAGTTATTAGTTTTTTGGGCTCTAATTTTCTAAAATCTTTAGAGAATGGGGAATCCCGCAAAGAAAAAGGTGGGTCTATCATGAACTATTTCCCATGAAATCATGGTCCACACTGTGAGAAATATAAAATTGATTTTAGATTTTGGGTTTTAGTTGAAATGATTTTGAGTTATTAGTTTTTTGGGCTCTAATTATCTAAAATCTTTAGAGAATGGAGAATCCTGCAAAGAAAAATGTGGGTCTATCATGAACTATTTCCCATGAAATCATGGTCCACACTGTTAGAAATATAAACTTGATTTTAGATTTTGGGTCTTAATTGAAATGATTTTGGGTTCTCTATTTCTAAGAGTTTATTCTATATATTTTTTATAAGTGGTTTAACCTTTAAAAATGAGGATAGATTTGAAATTATAAAGAAAATTTTTATACAACAATTTATAACCATTATATTAGAATTGTGTTGGTACTGCTATGAGCATTTCATTGAATTTGTATCAAGCCAAAAATAAGAAATATTTAATAATACCCCTTTTCCTCTGAATCATCTATTCCCTCACATTTCCAAAAAAGTTGGGCTCTTGGTGGAGATAATTGACGTACGTAACCATTTTGTCTTTTGTGCTAACTTACGCGTTGTGCGCAAGTTAGCAGAAAAATCTTACTTTTGTGTTGGTGGAAAAGTAGATACTTTGACACACAGATACGATAGCGTAAGAGCCGAGCCGAGGGTGAAATTAAAAAAAAAAAAAAAAAACTTAAACCCAAATATAAAATATTAATATTATAAACTTGAATTTTATTAATAGAGAATGATCCTATGTCGTATTTAATTTAATATTAAAAGTAAGTATTTGATTATTTATTTATAATAGTATTAGTGAGGAATATTTGCATGTTGTTTATAAGGCATTAATGTTATTATTATATTGGCTTTTGGAAGGGATGTGATGCTTCAGTATTGTTATAAACTTGAATTTTATTAATAGAGAATGATTTTATAATAAGTATTTAATTTAATATTAAAGTAAGTATTTGATTATTTATTTATAATAGTATTTGTGAGGAATATTTGAATGTTGTTTATAAGGCGATAATGTTATTATTATATTGGCTTTTGGAAGGAATGTGATGTTTCCGTATTGTTATAAACTTGAATTTGATTAATAGAGAATGATTTTATGTCGTATTTAATTTAATATTAAAAGTAAGTATTTGATTAATTATTTATAATAGTATTTGTGAGGAATATTTGAATGTTGTTTATAAGGCGTTAATGTTATTATTATATTGGCTTTTGGAAGGGATGTGATGCTTCAGTATTGTTATAAACTTGAATTTTATTAATTGAGAATGATTCTATGTCGTATTTAATTTAATATTAAAGTAAGTATTTGATTATTTATTTATAATAGTATTTGTGAGGAATATTTGAATGTTGTTTATAAGGCGTTAATGTTGTTATTATATTGGCTTTTGGAAGGGATGTGATGCTTCAGTGTTGTTATAAACTCGAATTTTATTAATAGAGAATGATTCTATGTCGTATTTAATTTGATATTAAAAGTAAGTATTTGATTATTTATTTATAATAGTATTTGTGAAGAATATTTGAATGTGGTTTATAAGGCGTTAATGTTATTATTATATTGGCTTTTGGAAGGGATGTGATAGCCCGGTATTTATAAACTTGAATTTTATTAATAGAGAATAATTTTATGTCGTATTTAATTTAATATTAAAAGTAAGTATTTGATTATTTATTTATAATAGTATTTGTGAGGAATGTATTTGAATGTTGTTTATAAGCGATAATGTTATTATTATATTGGCTTTTGGAAGGAATGTTGATGTTTAAAGTATTGTTATAAACTTGAATTTGATTAATAGAGAATGATTTTATATCGTATTTAATTTAATATTAAAGTAAGTATTTGATTAATTATTTATAATAGTATTTGTAATATTTAGATATTTGTTTATAAGGCGTTAATGTTATTATTATATTATTTGGCTTTTGGAAGGGATGTGATGCTTCCAGTATTGTTATAAACTTGAATTTTATTAGTGAGAGAATGATTCTATATCGTATTTAATTTATTAAAAGTAAGTATTTGATTATTTATTTATAATAGTATTTGTGAGAATATTTGAATGTTGTTTTATAAAAGAAGATTAATGTTATTTATTATATTGGCTTTTGGAAGGGATGTGATGCTTCAGTGTTGTTATAAACTCGAATTTTATTAATAGAGAATGATTCTATGTCGTATTTAATTTAATATTAAAAATAAGTATTTGATTATTTATTTATAATAGTATTTGTGAGGAATATTTGAATGTTGTTTATAAGGTTTTAATGTTATTATTATATTGGCTTTTGGAAGGGATGTGATGCTTCAGTATTGTTATAAATTTGAATTTTATTAATAGAGAATGATTTTATGTCGTATTTAATTTAATATTAAAAGTAAGTATTTGATTATTTATTTATAATAGTATTTGTGAGGAATATTTGAATGTTGTTTATACAGGCGTATTATTATGTGGCTTTGGAGGGATGTGATGCTTCAGTATTGTTATAGCTTGAATTTTATTAATAGAGAATGATTTTATGTATTATTTAATTAATATTAAAAAGTAAGTATTTGATTAATTGTTATAATAGTATTTGTGAGGAATATTTGAATGTTGTTTATAAAGGCGTTAATGTTATTATTATATTGGCTTTGGAAGGGATGTGATGCTTAGTATTATTTATAAAGCTTGAATTTTATTAGTGAGAATGATTACATGTAAGTATTTAATTTAATATTAAAGTAAGTATTTGATTATTTATTTATAATAGTATTTATGAGATATTTGAATGTTGTTTATAAGGCGTTAATGTTGTTATTATATTGACTTTGGAAGGGATGTGATGCTTGAGTGTTGTTATAGCTTTCGAATTTTATTAATGAGAATGATTCTATGTAAATTGTTGAATTTAATATTAAAATAGTATTCTGATTATTTATTTATAATAGTATTTGTGAGAATATTTGAATGTTGTTTATAAGGTTTTAATGTTATTATTATATTGGCTGGAAGGGATGTGATGCTTGATGTTATAATTTGAATTTTATTAATAGAGAATGATTTTATGTCGTATTTAATTTAATATTAAAAGTAAGTATTTGATTATTTATTTATAATAGTATTTGTGAGGAATATTTGAATGTTGTTTATAAGGCGTATTATTATATTGGCTTTTGGAAGGGATGTGATGCTTCAGTATTGTTATAAACTTGAATTTTATTAATAGAGAATGATTTTATGTCGTATTTAATTTAATATTAAAAGTAAGTATTTGATTAATTATTTATAATAGTATTTTGTAGGGAATATTTGAATGTTGTTTATAAGGCGTTAATGTTATTATTATATTGGCTTTTGGAAGGGATGTGATGCTTCAGTATTGTTATAAACTTGAATTTTATTAATTGAGAATGATTCTATGTCGTATTTAATTTAATATTAAAAGTAAGTATTTGATTATTTATTTATAATAGTATTTGTGAGGAATATTTGAATGTTGTTTATAAGGCGTTAATGTTGTTATTATATTGGCTTTTGGAAGGGATGTGATGCTTCAGTGTTGTTATAAACTCGAATTTTATTAATAGAGAATGATTCTATGTCGTATTTAATTTAATATTAAAAATAAGTATTTGATTATTTATTTATATGTATTTGTGAGAATATTTGGATATTGTTTATAAAGGTTTTAATGTTATTATTATATTGGCTTTTGGAAGGGATGTGATGCTTAGTGTGTTATAAATTTGAATTTTATTAATAGAGAATGATTTTATGTAAAATTATTTAATTTAATATTAAAAGTAAGTATTTGATTATTTATTTATAATAGTATTTGTGAGGAATATTTGAATGTTGTTTATAAAGCGTATTATTATATTGGCTTTGGAAGGATGTGATGCTTGATATTGTTATAAACTTGAATTTTATTAATAGAGAATGATTTTTATATCGTATTTAATTTAATATTAAAGTAAGTATTTGATTATTTATTTATAATAGTATTTGTGAGGAATATTTGAATGTTTTATAAGGTTTTAATGTTATTATTATATTGGCTTTGGAAGGGATGTGATCTTGTGTGTTATAAACTTGAATTTTATTAATAGAGAATGATTCTATGTCGTATTTAATTTAATATTAAAAATAAGTATTTGATTATTTATTTATAATAGTATTTGTGAGGAATATTTGAATGTTGTTTATAATTATTATTATATTTGCTTTTGGAAGGGATGTGATGCTTCAGTATTGTTATAAACTTGAATTTTATTAATAGAGAATGATTTTATGTCGTATTTAATTTAATATTAAAAGTAAGTATTTCATTATTTATTTATAATAGTATTTATGAGGAATATTTGAATGTTGTTTATAAGGCGTTAATGTTATTATTATAGTGGCTTTGGAAGGGATGTGATGCTTGATTGTTATTTATAAACTTGAATTTTATTAATAGAATGATTTTATGTCGTATTTAATTAAATATTAAAAGTAAGTATTTGGTTATTTATTTATAATAGTATTTGTGAGGAATATTTGAATGTTGTTTATAAGGTTTTAATGTTATTATTATATTGGCTTTTGGAATGGATGTGATGCTTCAGTATTGTTATAAACTTGAATTTTATTAATAGAGAATGATTTTATGTAAATTATTTAATTTAATATTAAAAGTAAGTATTTGATTATTTATTTATAATAGTATTTGTGAGGAATATTTGAATGTTGTTTATAAGGTTTTAATGTTGTTATTATATTGGCTTTTGGAAGGGATGTGATGCTTCAGTGTTGCTAGATGGATCAGCAAGTGGTCCAAGTGAACAAGATGCTCCTCCAAACCTGAGCTTGAGAGCCGCCGCTTTTCGGATCGTCGGCGAGGCTTAGTGACCTCGACCGAGTGTGGCCTTGTCGTTTCACAGTGCCATTTCATCGTCATCATCATTGCCAAGTGACCTCTAGTTCATCTGGTAAATTATAACTTTTTTGATAATTAAGCATTTTGTTATAATATAGTAATGATAAATTATATTTAAATCATAATCGAATTCATTAATTTATCTTCTTTAGGGTGAATTCAAGTGACATGAAATTAGAAAAAATAAAATTAATGAAGTTAATAAGATATGAGGGAGGTAGGATCTTCAATTTTAGGAGATGAATGATTTGATTAAAGAAACTTTTGAAAAATATAAAAATAACAATTTCTTTGTAAAGTAGTAATTATTTTTCAAAAAATGACATGGGAAAGGGTTAGATTTACAAATATTACCCTTTCGAATTAAGTTTCTTGTAGAAATATTTAGCTAAATGATATCAAATAATTCAAAATTTGTAAATCTAAATGATATCAAATCCAAAATTTTCAAAAAAACCTTTGAAAAATATAAAAATAACAATTTCTTTGTAAAGACGAAGTTATTTTTCAAGAAATGACACGGGAAAGGGTTAGATTTACAAATATTATCCCTCTAAACTAAGTTTCTTGTAGAAATATTTGATTAAATGACATCAAATAATCCAAAATTTACGAATCTAATTCTTATTTATTTATTTTTTTAAAAACTAATAACCTTTTAAGTGTTTACACATGTCTTAGAGCATATCTAACAGTTAACAAAAATTCTTAGCATCTAAAGCTATCTTTTGCTCCAAAACGCAACTTTTTGAGATTTATCTTAAAGCTAAAAGGGTGTGAGCTCTAACAATGACCATCTAAAGTTTTATTTATCACAAATCTATTCGATTTATCGTTTTCTTCTTAATAATTCTGTCATATCACCAGCCGTTCATGCATAATAAACAAATACAGCTATAAATTTGTTTAAAAATATAAATATAAATATAAATAAATATTTAATTAAAAATAAAAATAAAAATAAATATTTAATTAATAATTTTAGTAGTTGAAAATTATTTTTATTACAAATATAAATAATTTTTGTACTTCAAATATTAAATATTAAATGATTTTACGTGTTTGGTTGTTGAAGATCTTGACAAAATGCCTAGAAACACTTATCCAATGGTCATATTGTTGAGGGTAAAATGTAATTTTCTATCATTAATCACGAAAGATTCTTTAGTGAAGCAGTTCCTAATGTTGCTCAAATATTGATAAGAAGCGTTATTAATATCCTTTTCTTGAAAGATTGCTCCACTTCTTTGGAAAATGTTTTTTTCAAGTGAGTATCACATAGTACAACTTGCTCAGCTCTTTGGAGATCTTTCTTATGTGAAAGAATTATTTAAACAAAAAATGATGTGGGTATTCTTTTTGTGAAAATATGATTGATAAAAAATGGATTAATGTTTGAAAGTTTGTTTTTAATCTATATATTTTCTTATATTTATTTTTATAAAAATAACAATTTCTTTGTAAAGACGTAATTATTTTTCAAGAAATTACATGGGAAAGGGTTAGATTTACAAATATTACCCTTTCAAACTAAGTTTCTTATAGAAATATTTATCTAAATGATATCAAATAATCCAAAATTTACAAATCTAAATGATATCAAATCCAAAATTTTCAAAAAAAACCTTTGAAAAATATAAAAACAACAATTTCTTTGTAAAGACGTAATTATTTTTCAAGAAATGACACATATTACCCCTCTAAACTAAGTTCCTTGTAGAAAGATTTGACTAAATAACATCAAATAATCCAAAATTTATGAATCTAATTCTTATTTATTTATTTTTTTAAAAATTCATGACCTTTTAAGTGTTTACACATGTCTTATGAAAGAAAGAATTATTTAAAAAAAAAGAAAAAGTGATGTGGGTACTCTTTTTGTGAAAATATTATTGATAAAAAAAAGGATCAATGTTTGAAAGTTTCTTTTTAATCTCTATATTTGTTGATTTGTGTGAAATACAGTCAGGAGGAGTTGACTACGAGGTGCCATTAGGAAGGAGAGATGGACTGGAGTTCGCTTCAAGAGACGCAACCCTAGCCAACCTCCCTTCTCCGGCCACCAACGCCAGCACCCTCATAGAATTCCTGGCCACCAAGAACTTGGACGCCACCGACCTCGTCGCCCTCTCCGGCGGCCACACCATCGGCCTCAGCCACTGCTCCTCCTTCACCGGCCGTCTCTACCCCACCCAAGACCCCACCATGGAGGAAAACTTCGCCGACGACCTCAAGCAGATCTGTCCCACGCCGACCACCAACGCCACCACCGTTCTCGACGTCAGGACTCCGAACCGTTTCGACAACAAGTACTACGTCGATCTGGTGAACCGGCAGGGGCTGTTCACCTCCGACCAGGACTTGTACTCCTACAAGAAGACTCGCGCCATTGTCAAGAGCTTCGCGGAGGACGAGGCGTTGTTCTCTGAGAAGTTCGTGCATGCTATGCTGAAGATGGGGCAGCTGGGCGTGTTGACAGGGAACAATGGGGAAATCCGTGCCAACTGCTCCGTCAGGAATTCCGATAACGTTCAGTTGAAGACTGTGGTGGAAGAGGAGAAGGAGTCTGCTGCTGAACTTTAAGGATATATATATATATGCATGGGTTCGTTGTTAGCTTAATTATGTATAACGTTCAACAATACGCTTTAATTAATTAATAAAGACATGGTTAATTTAATTATGTATAACCTCGTATTTATTTAAAAAAAATTATTAGAGCACGTTTAGCGACATGTCTATTAATGGATTAAGGGAAGTCGCGATACGGTGCGAGCTACGATTCAAAGCAACACGGGTTTCGATTGGAGCAAGAAATTTGGTAGGACCGACTTGAATTACTACGTCCGTTTGAAAATAACCGTCGTTTAAGGTTTTTACATATATATTAAAAAAATAATTATTAAAACACATTTATTTAATTATTAAAGACACAGTTAATTTAATTATGTATAATTTATAACTCACAATTTTAAAAAATTATTAGCTTCGTTTAGCCGACATGTCTATTAATGAATTAAGAAGTCATGATCAGTGGAAAAACTACGATTAAAAGCCGCTTACGGGTTTCAGTGGAGGCAAGGGGTTGGTAGGACCCGGCTTCGAATTACTACGTCCGTTTGAAAATAATTGTCGTTTAAGGTTTTTACATATATATTAAAAAAATAATTATTAAAACACATTTCTTTAATTATTAAAGACAAGGTTAATTTAATTATGTATAATTTATAACTCACTATTTTAAAAATTGTGAACCGTTTAGCCGATATGTCTATTAATGGATTAAGAGAAGTCATGATGGAGTCAGGCGAGCTACGATTCAAAAGTAAACAGGGTTTGAGTGGATGTAAGTGTTTGGTAGGACCGGCAATTACTACGTCCATTTCAAAATAACTGTCGTTTAAGGTTTTTACATATATATTAAAAAAATAATTATTAAAACACATTTCTTTAATTATTAAAGACACGGTTAATTTAATTATGTATAATTTATAACTCACTATTTTAAAAAATTATTAGCTTTGTTTAGCGAGACATGTCTATTAAAGTTAAGAAGTCATGATCGGTGGGCGGAGGCATGATTCAAACGCTTACGGGTTTCGGTGTGGAGGCAAGGGTTTGGTAGGACCCGGCAATTCTGCTACGTCAGTTTGAAAATAGCGTCGTTTAAGGTTTTACATATATGTTAAAATAATTATTAAAACACATTTCTTTAATTATTAAAGACCTGATTAATTTAATTATGTATAATTTATAACTCACTATTTTAAAAACTTTTTAGCTTTGTTTAGCCAAGCGTACTCTATTAATGGATTAAGAAGTCATGATCAGTGGCAGAGCTACGATTCAAAGCCGCTTATGGGTTTCAGTGGAGGCAAGGGGCTGGTAGGACCCGGCTTCGAATTACTACGTCTGTTTGAAAATAATTGTCGTTTAAGGTTTTTACATATATATTAAAAAAATCATTATTAAAACACATTTCTTTAATTATTAAAGACACGGTTAATTTAATTATGTATAATTTATAACTCACTATTTTAAAAAATTATTAACTTTGTTTAGCCGACATGTCTATTAATGGATTAAGTCATGATCCCGATGCTTTACGATTAGCTAGCAAGGGTTTCGGTGGAGGCAAGAATTTGGTAGGACCCATTGCAATTACTACATCCGTTTGAAAATAACTTTCGTTTAAGGTTTTTACATATATATTAATAAAATAATTATTAAAACACATTTCTTTAAATTATTAAAGACACGGTTAATTTAATTATGTATAATTTATAACTCACTATTTTAAAAACTTATTAGCTTTGTTTAAGCGAAACATGTCTATTAATGAATTAAGTCATGATGCGGCTACGATTCAAAGCATTACGGGTTTGAGTGGAGGCGAGGCTAGTAGGGTAGAGCAGTTACTACGTCAGTTTGAAAATAGTAGTCGTTTAAAAGGTTTTTACATATATATTAAAAATAATTATTAAAACCGTTTCTTTAATTATTAGAACCACGGTTAATTTAATTATGTATAATTTATAACTCGCTATTTTAAAAATTATTAGCCTTGTTTAGGCGACACATGTCTATTAATGGATTAAGTCATGATCGTGCTTGATACATGATTCAAATAAACACGGGTTTCGGTGGAGACGAAATTTGGTAGGACCCGGCTTGAGTACTAAGTAAGTTTGAAAATAGCTGTCGTTTAAAGTTTTTTACATATATGTTAAAAAAATAATTATTAAAACACATTTCTTTAATTATTAAAGACACGGTTAATTTAATTATGTATAATTTATAACTCACTATTTTAAAAACTTTTTAGCTTTGTTTAGCCGACATGTCTATTAATGGATTAAGAAGTCATGATCGTCGTGAGCTACGATTAAAGCAGCTACGGGTTTCGAGTGGAGGCAAGGGGCGGAGTGGGACGACCGAATTACTAAATCCCAGTTTGAAATAATTGTCGTTTAAGGTTTTACTTATATATTAAAAAAATCATTATTAAACATTTCTTTAATTATTAAAGACAGTTAATTTAATTATGTATAATTTATAACTCACTATTTTAAAAATTATTTAGCTTTGTTTGGCCAGAGCATGTGCAGTAATGGATTAAGTGTGATCGGTGCTAGCGAGCTACAATTCAAAGCCGCTTACGGGTTTCAGTGGAGGAAAGGGGCTGGTAGGACCCAGCTTCGAATTACTACGTCTGTTTGAAAATAAGTGTCGTTTAAGGTTTTTACATATATATTAAAAAAATAATTATTAAAACACATTTCTTTAATTATTAAAGACCACCAATTTAATTATGTATAATTTATAACTCACTATTTTAAAAACTTATTAGCTTTGTTTAAGCAGGCATGTCTATTAATGGATTAAGAAGTCATGATCGAGTGGCGAGCTGCGATTCAAAGAAACTTAAGCTTACGGGTTTCGGTGGAGCGAGAAATTTATTAGGACAAACCCCAGTCTCACGTCAGTTTGAAAATACTTGAGTCGTTTAAGGTTTTTTACATATATATTAAAAAATAATTATTAAAACACATTTCTTTAATTATTAAAGACACGGTTAATTTAATTAAGTATAATTTATAATCACTATTTTAAAAATTATTAGCTTTGTTTAACCGACATGTCTATTAATGGATTAAGAAGTCATGATCAGTGGAAGAGCTATGATTCAAAAGCTAGCTTACGGGTTCAGTGGAGAGCAAGGGTGGTAGGACCGGCTTTGAATTACTCGTCAGTTTGAAATAAGCTGTCGTTTAGGTTTTACATATATGTTAAAAAAATAATTATTAAAACACATTTCTTTAATTGTAAAGACCGCAGTTAATTTAATTATTTATAATTTATAACTCACTATTTTAAAAACTTATTAGCTTTGTTTAGCCGACATGTCTATTAATGGATTAAGAAGTCATGATCAGTGGCAGAGCTACGATTCAAAGCCGCTTACGGGTTTCAGTGGAGGCAAGGGGCTGGTAGGACCCGGCTTCGAATTACTACGTCCGTTTGAAAATAACTGTCGTTTAAGGTTTTTACATATATATTAAAAAAATAATTATTAAAACCACATTTCTTTAATTGTAAAGACACGGTTAATTTAATTATGTATAATTTATAACTCACTATTTTAAAAACTTATTAAGCTTTGTTTAGCCGACATGTGTCTATTAATGGATTAAGTCATGATCGTTAGCGAGCTCACGATTCAAAACAACACGGGTTCCCGGTGAAGCGGTAGTAGTACGACTTGAATTACTCGTCCGTTTAAGAAAAATAACCCGTCGTTTAAGGTTTTATATATATTAAAAAATAATTATTAAAACATATTTCTTTAATTATTAAAGACACAGTTGAATTGTTATGTATAATTTATAACTCCTTTATTTTAAAATTATTAGCTTTGTTTAGCCGACATGTCTATTAATGGAGTTAAGAAGTCATGATCGATTAGGCGAGCTATGATTCAAAAGCTTAGCTTACGGGTTTCGGTGGAAACAAGAAATTTGGTAGGACACAGCCGAATTACTACGTTCGTTTGAAAGTGCATCGTTTAAGGTTTTTACATATATGTTAAAAAATAATTTTAAAACACATTTCTTTAATTATTAAAGACACGGTTAATTTAATTATATAATTTATAACTCACTATTTTAAACTTTTTAGCTTTGTTTGGCCAGAGCATGTCTATTAATGGATTAAGAAGTCATGATCGATGTGAGCTACGATTCAAGCAGCTTACGGTTTCGGTGGAGAATGAGGGCGATAGGACCGGAGCTTGAGTGCTCGTCAGTTTGAAAATAAGCACATCGTTTAAGGTTTTACTTATATATTAAAAAAATCATTATTAAAACACATTTATTTAATTATTAAAGACAGTTCAATTTAATTATGTATAATTTATAACTCACTATTTTAAAAAATTATTAGCTTTGGTTAAGCCAGACATACATTAATGGATTAAGAAGTCATGATCAGTGGCAGAGCTATGATTCAAAGCCACTTACGGGTTTCAGTGGAGGCAAGGGGCTGGTAGGACCCAGCTTCGAATTATTACGTCCGTTTGAAAATAAGTGTCGTTTAAATTTTTACATATATATTAAAAAAATAATTATTAAAACACATTTCTTTAATTATTAAAGACACGGTTAATTTAATTATGTATAATTTATAACTCACTATTTTAAAAAACTTATTAGCTTTGTTTAGCCGACATGTCTATTAATGGATTAAGAAGTCATGATCAGTGGCAGAGCTACGATTCAAAGCCGCTTACGGGTTTCAGTGGAGGCAAGAATTTGGTAGGGCCCGGCTTAGATACTCACGTCCCAGTTTGAAAATAACTAGCCGTTTAAGGTTTTACATATTATTAAAATAATTATTAAAACGCATTTATTTAATGTTATTAAGACACAGTTAATTTAATTAAGTTTAGAAATTTATAACTCACTATTTTAAAATTATTAGCTTTGTTTAGCGAGCATGTCTATTAATGGATTAAGAAGTCATGGTCAGAACACGGAACTATGATTCAAAGCGCTCGTTTCGGTGGAGGCAAGGGTGAAACTAGGACCCGACTTTTTAATTACTACGTCCGTTTGAAAATAACTGTCGTTTAAGGTTTTTAAATATATGTTAAAAAAAATAATTATTAAAACACATTTTCTTTAATTATTAAGAACACAGTTGAATTTATTTAATTATGTATAATTTATAACTCACTATTTTAAAAACTTTTAGCTTTGTTTGGCCGTATGTCTATTAATGGATTAAGTCATGATCGATTAGCGGAGCTACGATTCAAAGCAGCTTAGGGTTTCGGTGGAGACAAAGGGTAGTAGGAGCAGAGCTTGAATTCTATCAGTTTGAAAATAATTGTTGTTTAAGGTTTTTACATATATATTAAAAAAATAATTATTAAAACACATTTCTTTAATTATTAAAGACACGGTTAATTTAATTATGTATAATTTATAACTCACTATTTTAAAAACTTTTTAGCTTTGTTTAGCCGACATGTCTATTAATGGATTAAGAAGTTATGATCAGTGGCGAGCTACGATTCAGTAAACTACGGGTTTCGAGTGGAGCAAGGGGTGGTAGAGACCGGCTTGAATTACTTAGTTTGAAAATAATTGTATCGTTTAAGGTTTTACATATATATTAAAAAATAATTATTAAAACACATTTCTTTACATTATTAAGACACGAGTTAATTTAATTATGTATAATTTATAACTCACTATTTTATAAAACTTGTTAGCTTTGTTTGCCGACATGTCTATTAATGGATTAAGAAGTCATGATCGGTAAGCGACTACGATTCCATTGCCACGGGTTCGATTGGAGGCAAGAGTTTGGTAGGACCGGCTTCGAATTACTACGTCCGTTTGAAAATAATTGTCGTTTAAGGTTTTTACATATATCCTTAAAAAATCATTATTAAAGCATTTCTTTAATTATTAAAGACACGGTTAATTTAATTATGTATAATTTATAACTCACTATTTTAAAAACTTGTAGCTTTGTTGGCCAAACATGTCTATTAATGGATTAAGAAGTCATGATCGATTAAGTGACTACGATTCAAAAATTAAACTGCGGGTTTGATGGAGCAAAGGAAATTTGGTAGGACCAGAAAAATTGAATACTATCCATTTGAAAATAATTGTCGTTTATGGTTTTACATATATATTAAAATCATTATTAAAACACATTTCTCTAATTGTAAAGACAGTTGAATTTAATTATGTATAATTTATAACTCACTATTTTAGAAAATTAGTAGCTTCGTTTAGCCAACATAATACATTAATGGATTAAAGTCGCTGATCGATTAGGCGGGCTCACGATTCAAGCGCTTACGGGTTTCGATTGGAGACAAAGAAATTTGGTAGGACTGGCTTGGTGCTCGTTCGTTTGAAAATAACTGTCGTTTAAGGTTTTTACATATATATTAAAATAATAATTATTAAAACACATTTTTTCTTTATAAAAAAGACTAAATTATCATTTTTTTTTTCTCATTAACTCTTTATCTTCTCCCAAAAATTATCATTTCCCAAAAAATGTTTTTCGAATTACTCCCTCCCAAAAATTGAAAGCCAAAAATTTCAATTTAAAATTATAGATAATTTTATTTCCCACCAAAAATTGTGTATAAATTAGTGGTATTAATCATGAGGGTTAAAACAACAACCTCAGTTGAAAAATGATTGCAAGGTAATGTCACCATATGCCTTTAGTTGAAATAGATTTAAACCCACGATCCACAAACAAATTCAACAACTTTCTTTTTTTTCTATGTTCCGAAACAAACTAGATTTAGATAAATGTTTATAATCCAAATCTATGGAGTCTTTACCTCTCTCCATTTTTTTTGTTGGAGATATTTTTTTTTTTGCTTAAAACAAATTTATAAAGCATATGTGATTAGAATATTAAAATTATTAGTAATCCATATTGGGAAGATGTAAAAAATACTTTGTACTTGTTGAAATAACTTAAAAAATTGAAAAATCAATTAACGAGGTAATTTAGTAGAATAATGATAAAATTGAAAAAAGTTAATAAATTGTTTCTTGATTTTTTAAAATGATAGATAAATAAAAACAAAACAAACTCTTTAAAACTTTCAAACTGAGGGAGTACTTTATTATAAAAGGGATTTTAAAGAAAATAAATAAATTTCAATGGGGAAAATGCTAATCTTAAGCAAATTGAAATTGATTAAGTCAGGGGTTTGCTTGTGCTGTGGGATATGGTTTACCTTTTCTAGTAGGAGTCTCTTGGTCTTTGGTCTTTCCCCAAGACGGTGAAGGAGGCTCTACTTAGTTAGTGAGGATACATTGTGGGGAAAAAGAGGATGAAGATTAATTTAGAAGAGAGAAATCGTATGGCTTTTAGGGATGAGTGTAGACCCCTTTATAATATGTCTTTTTATTTTTATTATTTTTAGTATTTTAATTTTCATGGGTTCATCTTGTTGGGTTATCTCACATCGGTTGTGGAAGGGGTTGGTGATGAGTTTATAAGTGTGAGGGGCTTATCTTATAAGCTGGCTTTGGGATTGAGAAAGTAGAATCATCTACCATTGTGTCGAGTCAGGGTTATCAAACCAGTCACCGTATCGGGAGAAATTGGGTTGTCGCTCCTCCAACCCAAGGTCCGATGTGTGAGGGAGAGATTGTTGGATTATCCTACATCGGTTATGGAAAGGGTTGGTGATGAGTTTATAAGTGTGAGAAAAAGCATAAATCTTATAAAACATTTTGGGATTAAGAAAATCTGAAATCGCTGCTTGGCATCCCCAGTAGAGGCACGTAGAAGCATGTGGTGGTGAGAGATTAAGGATGGTAGGACAAAGATGGAAAATGGATGATAATGGGTAAAATTGTTGTTGGTCATGGTTTCTGACTCTTGTGGGTATTTTATTTTATGAGATTTGCCTTGTGGGTGAATGCATTTCGATTTTGGGATTGGAAGACCTTGTTTCTTTCATATTGATTTGTTTTTCCCATAGTTGTTTCCTAGTTTCTTGTTGGGGTCCGCCCTTTTGTTTGGGCTGAACTAATGGGCAAAGCGTATTGTTTGAATAAAAAAAAAAAAAAAAATCACAAAAGGGTTAATCATTTTATAAAATGAAAGGCCAAACAATATCGGTTTTGGCTTAAATTTGACGTGATGACTCTTTGCAAGGTAATCTTTAATTTTAGTGGTTTCGATCTTTAATTAGCTCTCCATAATATCCGTTTAAGTAGATTCAACATTTGGTGATATTTTTTGCTGCTTTCTGCTTATTTTGCTCGAAAAGTGATAGGATGATGTTTGTTGTTTGGTGTTCGAGAATAAAATGATGTCGTTTATAAAATGAAAGGCCAAACAATGTCGGTTTTGGCTTAAATTTGACGTGATGACTCCTTGCAAGATAATCTTTAATTCTAGTGGTTTCGATCTTTAATTAGCTCTCCATAATATCTATTTGGCCATTTCACTATTTGGTGATATTTTTACTCTTTTCTCTTATTTTATCCATCATTAGGATGATGTTTGTTGTTTGGTGTTAAAATGATATTAACTTGATATGTGTTTTGTTATAAGCGCCCAAATTCTTACATTAAGAAGCTTGATGCTTCATTATTGTCATTATTGAAGTAGTGGAAATTTAAGTAGCTTACGAGTCCTGTGGTTTTTTACCTTTTTTATTCGAGGTTTTTCCATATAAAAATTGTTGTTTTATTGTTGTTGGCTCTTTGTTGAACCTAATTTTGGCACACAAAAATGAAAATATCATTTTTAGAATAATTGCATATGATAGTATTTTCCAACATTTTTGTAATAGGTTTACGGATTACCCATTTTAATGGGTCAGTTGGGACTGTGATGAGTCATGGGTTGTTGGATTTATTCATCGAAGATTAGTTTGATGGTTTGTTGAAAATTTATTATGAGTTGATATGAGGGTCCAGGTAATTAGGCGTGGTCGGTCGTGTCCCATTCTTAGTTCTGTTGCTTGGATTTTATTATTTATTTGTTTATTATTATTTTTTAATAAAAGTAAAAAAAAGAAGAAGAAGAAGAAGAAAATGTTTGTTTTCTTAAATGTCTTGTTTGTTGTATGTTCCAAAAATCAGGTTTTACTAAATTGGATTTAAGTTTCTTCCTCGTAAGTGAACGAAGTTGTGGATGGAAAGTGTATAGATAAAGCTCTTTTCGTGAAAAAAAAAAATTGGAGTAATTTTTTTGCTTATGGGGGGAAACCCATTTCTTAAATGTTCTTTGCAATGAAATGCATGTTTGTAGTGCAAAACGATGTTTGAAAAATCGTGAGCTCGGATCGATCGCAAAATCGTCAGGTCAATCTGCATCGATTGTGAATAATAGGATGAAGCCAGTTTAAATCGATGGTCGGGCTGGTGAAGCCCAGGATGAATCGATCGATTCTCCAGCAACCAGAGCGGTTGGCTCACTTGTCTCTATATATATAATGTTTTTTACATCGAAATGACGTTGTTTTACTTAGGGTTATAAGATTTATAATTAGAAAAATTGATGAATCTTCTGTGTGGATTGAAAATAGGAAAGAGAGATTCTGAGGCAAGCTGTCTATTTTATCTTTCTTCATTATAGTTATTTTAGATATTAATAAAATTATATATCTCTAATTAAGTATATATTTATATAAATAAGTTTTCTTCCAATTTTTAATATATTTTATATTTAAACATTATATATATTTTCAAAATAAATTTTAAAATACTTTATTTATATAAAAAGTAATAAATAATATCTTAAAAATTATTAATTATATATTTTAAAATTTAAATAATATATTTATTATATCATCGATTCAATTGCGGTTCTACCATCGATCCGATTAATAAACCGTGAATCGATAATTTTTTTATATAATTATTGATTCGATTTTTAAAATATTGAGCAAGATAAGAAGGAAGAAACAAAAGGGAGGGAGGAAAGAGGGAGTGCTCCCATTTTTAGGTGGGGACCACCATTTGGCATACTGTAGTTTCTTTAATAGTGGGGACCACCATTTCTCCTCCTACTTCTTCACGTGACTTTCTTTTTCACTTTCTTTTTTTACCATTATTTTATTTATTTAAAGTTTACTTTATGTCCTCAAATATATATCATTCAAAGTTTCATAACTCATTTAGTCATTTATTACTACTAACACATCATTATTACCTTAAACATCACGTGACCACATCATTTAACTAACCTATTTTGATATTAAGTTCTCATCTTTAATTTATTCAAATCCCAAAATTTAAAAAAATTCAAGTTTTAAATTTTTATTTATCAAAATTTAAGTGTCCAAATTTTAAAAATTGAGTGGTTCTCATTTAAAATTGAATCCTTTAAATCACAAATTTCAAAATTGCAATTACAATTTACTTGAATTCAAATGTCATGATTTCAAAATTCAAAATTTTCTAATTTCTAATTTCAATTTTTTTTGAAACCCAAATTTCCAAATCTCAAATTTATAAAATTCAAATTTAAGTTTGCCCCCTTTCTTTCTCTCTCTCTTTTTTTACTATTATTTTATATTTAAAGTTCACTTTAGGTCCTCAAATATATATCATTCAAAGTTTCATGATTCATTTGTTATTAACACATCATTATTATCTGTCAAAAAAAAAAAACACATCATTATTACCTTAATTATTATGTATCATTAGTTATTACCTTAAACTTTATTCATTATTAATGTCCATTTATTATCAATTGTCATTATGCATTAATCTTTGTTTGTTACTAATATTAGGTAATCATGTTTGCTAATCATTTATTTCTTTTATTAATATTATTACTTCCTCTAATACGTATAAATAATAAAAATAAAATAAAATAAAATAAAGCCAAATAGAAATAACTCCCATCTACTTAATCATAAATTGACACCATAAGTTTTTATTATTGTTATTATTATTAGGGTTGAGCTTATTAGCTTGCAAACCCATCTTCCTATTTAAGCCCAACTTATTCGAGGCTCATTAACTCAAGATCTTTGATTGGGCCAATAGGTCCTTTGACCCATGCCTTTGACCACATCATTTAACTAGCCTATTTAGATATGAGTCCTTATCCTTAATTCATTAAAATCCTACAATTTAAAAGAATTCAAGCTTTACATTTTTATTTCTCAATTTTTAAAATTCAAGTGTCTAAATTTCAAAATTTAAATTCTAAGTTTCTTATTTTCCAAAATTTAAAATTTCAATTTAAAATTCAAATAATTTAAATCCTAAATTTCAAATTTTCAAGTTTTCAATTTCAAAATTGCAAATTTCTAATTTCATAATTCAAGTGTCGTGATTTCAAAATTCAAGTTTTCCCAATTTTTAATTTCAATTTTTTGTTAAACCCCAAATGACACATTTCCAAATCTCAAATTTATAAAATTCAAGTTCTTCATTTCAATATCCAAATTCAAAATTTTCAAACTTCAAATTCATTTCAAAGTTCTCAATTTTCAAATTGCAATTTCAAACTTCTAATTTTTCAAAATTTCAATTTTAAATTAGTTTTCAAAAATTTCAATCACATGATTAATTATAGAATTCCAATAAAATGGAATACCGTGAAGTCAATTTGTGGAAAAAGTAAATGAAATTTGGGGGTGAGACCCTAACATTATATACATCATTGACATAATATCGCCGTTTAATTAAATGTGAATATTCTATTTTTTTTTATTGCACTAACATTGTTTCCTAATTGATAATGCTTCCGATATACTCTGAAATCGCATTTTCCCATATGACTGCCTTGTTTTATTTATTTATCAGATGCATTCCATATACATATGGCCCCGGGTGTCTTGTTGTATTGTTAGTACTTGTCTTTGGTATTCATTGATCGATTAGCCAAAAGTCGTTTTTTCCTTAATTTTTTTAGTAGAGACCCTACTTTAGGGGCTTAGGAACCTCCCACTTCCATTGTATATTCGATAAGTAACGACTGCAGGCTAGGCTGGTTTTTCCCGGACACCTTTTCTTATCAGGAGTCACATTTAGGGTTTTTCTTTTTATTTTGTTTTCCCTTTTAAAATAAAACAAAAATAAGTGGCGACTCCAAACCATTTTTAAAATAGTTTTTCAAAAATAAAAACGAGTATCGCCTCCTAAGTGAGAAACACATAATAGCAAAAAATGTGGGGTCTACAAAATGATGACTCCGTTGGGGATAGTGAGGCTTCAGATTGAATACAAATTGGGAAAATTGTGGCATTTGATTGATAAATACCTCTTTTTGTGGTTTTTGTGTACTTGATTGTTGGTAGCACATCGAGAGTTTTGACTAGCTGATTATATCTTTCATATGTCTGATTGTTGTATCATTATTATTGGTTGGTTGAATTCATCGGTTGATTCTTTTGTTCATCTTGTTATGTCACTTGTTTCTCATAGTTTGTTATATATTCACCTTTTTCATCTTATAATTCTACTTAGATCGTGTGTAGATTTGGATGGAGGTATAGCATTAGCTGCGCGGCGGTGTTAATGACTATCCCTCTCTTGCGTAATTTGCCAAGTTGCATGTCATGAATTCCATCCTTATCCCTTATCTCTAGATCCTTAATCTTGGTAGATCTATCTTTTTTGGTTGTATGTTTGGTTAGAGACTTGTTGCTCCTTGCTTGCTTTTCGATCGATCTAGTAACTAGAAGTAAGGTCTAGTGCTGGGCTATATCCATGTTTGTGAGCATTTTGGAGGTGGTTGACATATTGATGTTGAGAAGTCCGATCTTCGAAGACTTTTATAGCTCAGTGCTAAATTTTAGGATACTTGTGTGACCAGTGTGCCTTTTCTATTTTAGATGTCATTTAGTTTTTTCGGATGCAGTCACACATACACTATACACATAGTTTATTCCTGAGCGCTGAGAGTAGTGAGAGCCTTTGCCAGAGGCCACCCTCCGGGATGTTGAGGAAGTGCATGTGTGGAGGTGATGATCACATTGCATGGAAGTGCCCCGTCTTTTTTAAGGCGTGTAGAAGGTTGTGTACCATTGGAGGGTACAATTGCTCCTACTAGGGACCCCTTAAAAGCCCCCACCTTTGTCTTTTAGATCTACCATGACCTTGTAGGTTCATCTTAGACCATATGAATTAGCACTCACGTTGTGGCGTGAGTTTCTCACGTTATAGCTTTCCTTTGGCGTCCTTTACTCATTCCTTCATGACTTTTTCATCCAAACTCTGAATCACGCGATCTTGGTGTCGTTGGAAAGCTCTTGAAGTGTAGAATCCATCCATATAAATTTTGATTCCAATTGAGCTCATCTTATAGCTAAAAATGCCAAAATACAGTAGCTATTGATGTATGTTGTAGCAGTGTTTGTTGATTTTCCATTTTTTTCACTTTTTCTCTCAAATTTCACACAATTCTGCCAAATGATTGACCTAATCATAAATATGAACATTTAGAGCACTTGTTTGACATTAAAACACTAAAAAACTAAGTAAAACATAGGGATAAAATGAATATTTAAGATACTCATCACACCCTTAAACTTAAATCTTTGTTTATCTTCAAGCAACGGAAAAACATATATATATATATACAAAACATTAAAACAGATATAAGTAAATAATGGTGCTAGCAATAAGTTAGGAGAATACCATGACAAAGTTCTATGGAAACAATATAGCCTACATGGGATCCCAACACATTTAAAATCTTTAAAGGAAAGGCATCTGAGAACATGGTAAATAAAAGTGACTTGCCCAAATTTCTCAATGAATCCTTCCTAAAGAAACTCAGTGAAAATGGTATGTTAGATCTCAAATGTAGATGGAGGTTCCAAGCCACTTTTCAACCAAACTCAACTCACTCATTCGAAAGATGATAACAAAAATAGGTTAAGAATGCACCTTTCATTTAATATTGAAACTAGAAAGTAAGATGCAATGCTAAGGTGCTCTAGAAGAGTGTCTATGTAGCGGGGATCCGTTGGTGACTCCATACTAGTTGGTTAAGGGCACCAGACATTAAGTTCCCCTCAAACTTCACCCCGAATACATAACTAGAAAACCAAAGCACCTACTTATGAGACTGAACCATCCTCTGTCCCATGTAACAGACAGTGAAGTCAATGACTCCCAACCAGTTGGCTTAGGGCATTAGGCTTTGAAATGCCTCTCAGATTGTGCTCGGGATTCCGATTAGGAACAACTCCTTGTTATCTATTTTGCTCTTTTTTTGTATATATATATATTCTTTTCTATTTCATTTTCTTTCATTTTCTTTTTTTTTTTGATAATGTGGGGCTCATTGACCTCTTTATTGGGAATTAATCACACAACTTATGGAAGTTAAGGTCTCTGAGGTAAAGTTTATTTGAGAAGAAGAGCCGAAACCTCAGTGCTAAATGAGATTTAGTGTGTGTCAAGTCTTACGAGTTCACCCTTCAGAAGTGGTTCATGAAAAACACAAAGGCTCTACAACCAAGCCTCCCGACCACTAGATACACTTTCGATCTTAGATCACATAAATGTGATGGTATCCTAAGTTTTGCTAAATAAAACAAACTTTTGGCTTACAATGTCGAGCATTCTCCCAGGCAGTTGTTAAGCACCAAACCAACTCATATGAGACACAAAACACATAAAACACAAACACAAACATGTATAACCCAATATACTAAAAAAATCCAAAGCTGATTCTACCATAATTTGCCCCCCCAAACTTGAACAAAACATTTCACTCAATGAAATAAAGCATGATAAACAAAGAGGGAAAGAGACGACTCCCCTGAAGTGATTATCCCATTGCTCCTGATTTAGAACCAACTTTAGAACTTGCAAAAAACCTAAAATCCACAACTAAAACAAGGAAAAACAAAATTAAGTAGAAAAATCCATTAAACAAAACAAACTTAAAACTACTACGAAATTGAAAAAAAAGAAAAAAGAAAGGAAAGTAAAATTTTACAACTTATTAATTTGCCTCCCGAGAAAATTTGCTGTTTTGAGTCCAGTGGAGCTCTACCCGACTCTGGATAGGTTGGTCATTTCAGCCTCCATCCTTCTCTAAGAGGTGATAGTTGTGCTCAATTAGCAACTTGAGCACATAGTCTTTCACGATCTTATTATTTTTTTAATTTTTTTTGTTCACAACGATTGCTATATTTGTATTCAAGCCCCGAGATAATG
This sequence comes from Tetrastigma voinierianum, assembly GCA_016808115.1. Classification (NCBI taxonomy): domain Eukaryota; kingdom Viridiplantae; phylum Streptophyta; class Magnoliopsida; order Vitales; family Vitaceae; genus Tetrastigma; species Tetrastigma voinierianum. Next base: position 793,627 of record JAEQBH010001875.1, read on the forward strand.
TACTCGTCCACCTTGGACATGGGGGTTACTTTCGTAATGTCAAAGTCCTCATACATCTCACCCCATGGAGCCATCTCCGGAATGGTCTTTACAACTTCTTTTGTCTTGTCGTGTGATTCAAGAGAAGTTGGCTCGCTCATCTTCCTTTGCAACTAAGGTTTTCCATTTTTGTGCATCATTCTCCACTCTTTGAAGCTTCTCAAGTTCTCCATCATTGCTTGAGGTGATATCCTCATTGTAGCTCAAGTCTTCTTCTTCTCTAATCACCACAAGAATGGATGGCAAGCTCTAGTGTTGTCCTTCAAAGGACATTTTTGCCATGTTCTCTCCCTCATTCATGTGTTTGACCACTAGTTCTTGTATACTCATTCCCTTCTCTTGTAGAGGTTGTTCTTTGTCAAGTCCTAGTTGAGTATAAGAAGTGGTCTTTGGAGTCATCTCTTCATTTATGGATAAATCAACCCCACACTTAGCTAATTTAGCCATTGTGAAGGCTAATTCATCTACTCCATTGTTAACATTTAACTCCTCTTGTGGAGGTGTGTACACCTCCTCCATGAATTGAGCTTGAGATGTTGCTAAATCAGCTTGAACTCTTCTTAGTTCAGCTATAGTAGTCTCTATTACAACCTTCCTCTTGGGGAGGTTGATTCATTTCATTTTGCACACATAACCTAGGTAAACCAACTTGAGAGTAGTCCATATCTGCCATTGATCTTGAAAATTCAGCTTTTGCCATGGTAGATTCAGCTTGAGTTCTTCTTAGTTCATTCATAGCTTCTTCTAGGCTTGATCTTTGGACTTGTGGAGATTGAAGAGTGTTATGACTTGTGTCCCATGAGGTGTTTGAGTGATGGTCCCATCCAAAATTATGATTGTTCAAATATGGGTACCTCCATAATGAACATCATCCATTAAACTTTTTCCTTGATTGCCACACTTGACTCCTCACTTGATTTGTCACTCTTCGATGATATTCATTGGCCATTTGCCTTAACCTTAGTTGTCAAGTGAGGAAGGTCATTTTAGTTGATAGTTCCATGAAAGGACCCATTGTGTTAAATCCTAAAAAAAAGGGAAAAAAAAAAGAAAACAAACCAAAGTAAAATATAAAAGGAAAATAAAACAAGACTAACTATATCCAAAGTAAAGGACTACTTGGTATCAATAGTAGTAAAAACACCAATCCCCGGCAACAATGCCAAAAACTTGTTAGGCAAGATGTGTGTTATAAAATGTATACATCTATGTGTGCAAGTGCACGCGTCACCTCAAGTAATATAGTGTGAAAAGTATGAGTATCATCTCACGAGGAATAGGTTACTAATTACCGAAATTATAATAGTCCTAATTTTATTTGGATAACACAAATGTGAGAAGTTAAAATGAAAACAAACTAAATTAAATAAATCCTAAACTAAAATGTTTAACATGCAAAAGGGAAAATGTAATTACAAGAAAGCATAGGGTTTTGATTTCATCTAACAAATTCCTATGGTGAGGCTCTACTTGTTCCCAATGATGCCTAAATTATATATTAATGGCGGATTTCACCTAAGCACATGTTACTTTTTCCCAAGCAATAACAATCTACCATTGGAAAAGGTTCTAATGTATCTCTACCTCAAACCACCATAACCAAGGATTGCATTAAGCATTAGAAACCCACAAAGCCACATGTAACCCACAAATATCTCTATTCTATGGAGAAACATGACATTCTATTCATGGTCTAACCTAATTATTGTTTCTCAACCTCAAATTAGGTCACAAATCATGTTAATGGTGATCAATCATCAACAAACATAAGAAATTGAATAGAACATTTAATATATATAAATTCAAACATCAAAGATTACAAATCAAAGTTTAACACCATAGTTCATTGTTTGGACTACATCAAAACCCTAGAAAATAAGATTAGTTCATGGAGAAGGGAAATACAACAAAGGAAAAGAGAGAAAACATAAAGAGGAAAAGAACTAGCCTATATGGAAGATGAAATGCTCAATCTTCTCTTCTTCCTCTTCTTCCCCAAAGAGAGCTTTGCCTTAGGGTTTGGAAACCCTAGGGGCTTCGCTCCTTGCAACCGTCAAACTCCCCTGCTCGTGAACTCCTCCCTTGTTAAAAAACTCCCTTCTAATGCCCTAATTTCCCTTTTTATGGCAAAACGCCCGAGAACAGAAGAGATGGGCTTCAGCCAAAAACATGGGTCTCAGCATCACGTTGTAGCGTGATGGATTTGACACTACGACATGGAAAAAAATGGGAAGCCACTGGAGGAATGAAGGCCAAACCACGTTGAGGCGTGAGAAGCTCACGCTTTAGCATGTTCTCACGCCGTAACGTGAGTGGACTCATGCTAAAGCGTGAGAGCACTCATGCTGTGGCGTGAGTTTCTCACGATGTGGCGTTGCTTTGGTGTCCTTCACTCCTTCCTTCATAGCTTCTTCATCCGAACTTCGAATCATGTGACATTGGTGTCGTTGGAAGGATCTTGAAGTGTAGAATCCATCCATATAAAGCTTGATTCAAATTGAGCTCATATTATATCTTAAAATGTCAAAATACAGTAGCTATTGTTGTATGCTATAGCAGTGTTTGCTGATTTTCCATTTTTTTTGCTTCAATTTTGCACATTTTCGCCAAACGATTGACTTAATTATAAATATAAACATTTAGAGCATTAGAACACTTATTTAACATAATAACACTAAAAAACTAAGGAAAACATAGGGATAAAATGAGTATTTAAGATACTCATCAAGTACTACTGGGCCGAGACCATTTAGGGGATTTCAGATTGTTGTCTAGACTTCCAGAGGACATTATTCTCCAGCTTATGCACAGTATATGTCACCTACTCCCCCTTGACCCGTGGCCCTGACATATCTATACCCGACACCGCAGCCAGTTTATGCTACTTAGGTTACAAAGAGGCCATTTGTTGGATTTAGGCTAGAGCTCCGCTAAGCGACTATTAATATTCTCGGAGCGGTCAGAGATGATTTTCAGTTTGGCGTATGATGAAGGAGCCGACTCGTAGAGCTTATGCGTTGGGACTCTGTCCGTGTCTTTATTTTGAACCACTTCTTCGGATCATTGCCATTTGGAGATGGTTGTATGCTTATCGGTGAACGAGGCATGACCGGCCGGGATGGGTTCATTAAGCGCGGACATGCCGTTGGGATCTGATGGTTGGAAGTTGGTCCGGTTAGGTTGGCCTATGGTATACACGAACCCTTTCAGACTTATTCTACTCATCGGTTTAACTCCACTTGCGTGGTGGTGCCACTTCTTAGATTTACTAAATGATGATGTTATTCACGTTGTCTTGGGATGACGGTACGGGCCGTAGTTCTGGTGGAGGTTAGGGTTCAGAGTGGATGGGTGGCGCTGGGCGCTTGGGCCTCTTGCGGCTGGGATGCCAGGATGATGTCATGCATATGCAATTGCTTGCTCTTCGCCTGATGACCCATTCTCGCCATACTACTCAGACCCTATTTATAGTGACTTCGTGTGAGGATCAGACAGACTTTCATGATATCCAATATGTTATTCAAGGAGGCAGAGTGGGTCTTCAGCAGCCTCTTGCACCTGCTAGACCTCTAGATGGTGATGCTGTCATGGAAAAGGTTAGACGAGAGGATGATGAGATACTTAGACAGTTATAGAGTACTCAGGCTCGGATATTTATTTGGAGTTTATTGGCCTTGTCTACTACACAGGGAGGCACTGATTAGGGCGTTGAGTCAGATACGGGTTGATCCTACGACTTCCCTTGATGGTCTTATTCATATGTTGATAGCTGATAGAGCCACATGCATAGTCTCTTCTGCTGATGACCTTCCACTTGAGGGATCAGACCATACTCGACCTCTTTATATTTTCGTTGGTTACTTAAGGCATCGTGTTCCATCGGTCCTGTTGGACAACGATTCCACCTTGAACGTCTATCCTTTGGCCATTGCTATTGCTCGATTTGGACGCCCGGTTTGCACCTTCCACCCCGCGGACAGAATTAGTGCTTATGGTAGTACCGCGGCCAGAGGTCATTAAGGACTTTGGCGCTGGAGCTTGATTATAGGCTCTATCACGTTTCCACCTTATTCAGTGTTGAGGATCAGCGTTCTTCAACTGCTATTGGATCGACATATATAAACGACCGATTGCCATTCCCTTATTCCCTTCATCGAAATTGAAGTTCATACATGAGGTCATGTTATTCTTTATGCAGTCCTTTGGAGCGTGCTCCTCGGCGAGCCGATTGTTAAAGATCGGCCATAGTGATGATGATATGTTGTTGAAGGGGTTTTCATTCGATGTAGTGCAGATTGTGGAGATTGAGGATTTTTGTGGAGACCTTGTAGCCATGTCTTTTAATAGTCACTGTAGCACCACGGTCCTTGATATTATGAGGTGCATATCATTCCTTCCTAGCCTAGGATTAGGACGACGCCAGCATGGGCCGAGAGAGTTCACATCAGTGATGGATCATGATTCTCCTTTTGGGCATGGTTATATTCCTACGAAGTAGACTTCAGACACATGGCACGATTGTACAAGAAGAGGATCATGGCACGTTTGTCTCATATTCCATTTGATTATCCCCTTCGCTCGTATACGATGGGCTTAGCAGATTATTTCGTGAGAGCATCATCACCACCATTGCCTTCAGAAGAGATGATTGTTGGGCTTAGTGCTGACCAGGAAGTAGAGCTTTGACGTCTTGTCCATCAGATCTAGTTGAGTGATGGAGCTCCTGGTGCTTCTAGAGCTGTGATACCTACTCCTTCTTCTCCTGATCGTTTTAGTATGTTGACTTTGTGTTTCCTGGATGAGGTGGATGGCTATGGAGTTCTCTTCGATCCTATGATTTAATAGATGGTGTTGTCTTGCCCAATGAGTATCATCATGAGATGTTGATGATGATATGGATCAAATGGTTGGGCGCATTTTGCCAAAGCCTACCCTTGCATTTCAGCTATCTAAGCTTTCTGAGGTGTTCACTATCTAGCAAATTGAGGATGCTTATCTTATTCTCACTCCAGAGGTTCCTACTGATGTAATCACTATTGAGGTTGTGTTTGACGATGTTGTTAGTCCTAATGTGGTAGAGTTTGGTACTGTGAACTTACCACTTTCTTTTGATGTACTATCGGGATTTGTCTATCGTTTCGATGATGTACTCACTCTTTCATCTATGGATTTGAGCTTTTTTGAGTATTTTTCTACCTTTTGTGATAATGAGTCTTTGTAGGGTGATTTAGATGAGAGTTACCAGTTTGATTCTGACCATGACCTCATTGTGGAGAGAGTTTCGCCTACTTTTGATGATCCTGAGAGATTCGACTTGGGTACAACAGATGAGCCTAGAGAGTTGAGTATTGGCTCAACTTTATTTGCATATGAGAGGGATATTTTTCTTCATTTGCTCAGGTCATACTTAGATGTTTTCACATGGTCTTACAAGGACATGTCGGGCCTTGACCCCTTTGAGTTCGGCATCATCTGCCTCTAGTGCCACATGCTAGACTAGTTAAGTAGAAGTTGAGGCGGCACCCTCGTTGGAGTTTGCAGGTGAAAGAGGAGATCCTAAAACAACTTAGTATTGGCTTTATATCAGTGGTTGAGTACCCTGAGTGGCTGCCTAATGTCGTTCCTGTTCCTAAGAAGGATTACAAGGTTAGAGTTTGTGTTGACTTCAGTGATCTTAATAAAGCCAACTCAAAGGATGATTTTCCACACCCACATATTGACATGTTGGTTGATAGTACTGCAGGGCATGTGATGTTGTCTTTCATGGATGAATTTTCTAGTTATAACCAAATTCTGATAGCTCCCGAGGATAGGGAGAAGACGTCCTTAATCACCGAGTGGGGTACCTATTGTAACAGGGTCATGCCGTTTAGATTGAAGAATGTGGGTGCTACCTATCAAAGGGCATCCACTGCACTCTTCCATGACATGATGCATAGGGATGTTGAGGTTCATGTGGATGGTATGATTATGAAGTCCTGTGATTGGGAAAACCATTGGGCAGCCTTAGAGTACTTCTTTTAGGGGATTCGACGTTTCATATTGAGATTGAATCCCAAGAAGTGCACTTCTGGAGTGACTTCTGGGAAACTTTTGGGCTACATGATTAGTGAGAGGGGTATTGAGGTAGATCCAGATAAGATTAGAGCCATCCTTGAGATGCCTCCACCATGGATTGAGACTGAGATCCATCACCACCTCTTACTCCATGTACCACAAATCTTGACAAGACAAGTATTAAATCTTTTTTAAGGTACAATCAAAGAAACAATGAGCTGATTAATCAGTAAATTCTTCATATATGAGAGCGTTACGCCTCATAAAACAAACTCTTACCACTTCAAAAACATGATTGTTGGTGCACAACAAGATGATATGTGAAAATCAATTTTCAATTTCTAATAACATTATAATTGCAAACCATATAGTTATTTACTTTAACTTTGTAGGCATGGGAATATAGACACCCTCTCCATATGAAATCAAAAACAAATATTTGGATATGGAGTATAAAGACATGGAAGATTATGTGAATCTCCAAAGGGAGAAATGGAAGACCTATGGATGCACAATTATGTGTGATGGATGGACCGGTCCCATGGAATTAAGCATTATTAATTTCATGATATATTGTAAAGGAAGTACAATTTTTCTTAAGTCTTGTAGCCCCATTCTGGGGTCAGATTGACCCGCAGATTAACATGGAAAACACGTATTGTCTCATATCCTTAGAACCCATACATAGTAAAATGGTCACGTCGGGCCCATACATCCATACTCACCCCAAAATATACCCAACTATAATATAATAGTTTTAAGAGTTAATTACACTCTTATACAACATGTCTCAATTGTAATATTTCATACATGTTTTACAAAAACGTAATTAAAGCCACATGTTGGCTTTCTTTTCAAAAGCAGCCTCTAATGAGCGTCGTCTTCCCGAACACTCCCTGTATCTAAAAGGAGGATCCCACGACGGGGTGAGCAATGCCCAGTAGTGGTAACTCCTATATGGGTTCTTTCAGCACAAGTCTTTAAGTACGATAGAAAACACGCATTCAAGTGAATTCATGATTCCTGCTCAAATGTCTACATGCCTAATTCATGTCTCAAGTCCTCACCAACTCCTCGCATGCTTATGCACCATGTGTAAAGCCGTTTCCAAACAAAAAATATTTGTTTTATTTAGCAGCGCCGGTATAAATACGTTGAACCAATCCTCAGGCGTAAATTTGTTTAGGTAACTGCAAAGCGATTAAGCTAGGCCTACGGCTGAATTGTTAAAACGATTTCCTAACACAATTCTTCGGACAACTTTCCGATAAAATTTTATTGTTTTAGACAACCCTCCGATTTAATTCATGTCATGCACTCACACCTACTATTCTAGGGTGCCTCGGTGCATGTGAAATGCAATATGTCAATTCACAACAATTCATGTTAATATATATCAAGCATGCATATATTAACAAAATTTAACACACAACAACATGTTATTCATTCATGTGATAGCACTTAAAATTAGCTCACATGAGCTAATAAACAATTTAAACAATTCATTTAAGCTAGCCCGAGCAACACAAACCACACCTGATATCATGAACAGTATAACCCTAGGTCTCAAAGCGTCGAAAATTTATTGCTTCGGTCCTCTCAGGAGGATCCGAAAACTCACGGCCATTTTGGCCCCCAAACACTCCAACCATCAACAAGGTTCTTAAATAAGGGGATTAAATAAAGTGCAGAAAAACCCTTACCTCCCGATACTGCAACCACAAAAAACCGCATTCACTTGTAGCTTCCTTGCGCATCAACTTTTAATCTCTTGCCTGACGATTACCTGCCTCGATCACGGAAATTTGTGAGAGAAGGTGGACCCCCTCTCTCTACAAAAACTCCCCTCCCTTTTTCTCTTCCTTCTCCCAAACCGGTCGAGAGTCGGGTCAAGAGGACTTAAGTCCTCATGCCACTTGTTGCTTCTCACCATTGGCTGGGTTGAGCTCCTTTATCCACTTATCCCTCTACTCGGATTTTCATCCAACGGCATCATGCCATGTCCCACCATGGTCCACACTCGAGCCTCATGTTTGACTAATTTTCACATGACACGTGGCACCTCTCGAGCCACACCTCAAAATGTGCCAAGTGTCCCTCGCACTACCCTATCACCAAAAAACGCGGAAATTCCCATCGGCCCCCGACCACAAAATTCGACGTAGCCTTATATTTCTCTACAGACGATTCCAATCCAGAAAGTCTGCTTTCATCATTTGAGATCTAGAAAATTCAGGTTTTTGACCCGAAACATTTTACCATTTTCTAAAATCAGAATTTTCTGATTTTTTACAAGCCTCGCTGGATGATCAAAGAATATCAAAGACAACAAATACATTTCTATATTATTAAAGATGTGATAAATAAAGCCACAAGAAATTACGCAAATCGTTACGTATAATCGAACAACATTTTGTGGAGGTCGTAGAAATCGGAAAGCAATGAAGAAGGCATCGATATTGACTCATGTGCATCACATATCGATCGACCTTATGTTTGAAGATATCGGTAAAAGAGAAAGTGTTTCTGATTACCACGCAATTCGTAAAGATCACCAACTTCATATACAATCATGGTTGGTTGCTTGCAAAAATGAGAAAGGTTTGTGGTGGAGATATTATGCTTCTTTAGGGGCAACAAGATTTGCGACAAATTGCATTACCCTAGCAAGTCTTCTAAAAATGAGGGCTAATTTGAAGAATATCATTTATTAGTGATGAATGGGCTTCTCACAAGCTTAGTCAGATGATCGTTAGACGTGAGATTTAAGGACTCATGTTTAATCATGCATATTGGGAGAAGGTCTCTAACCTAGAGTCAATCTTTGAGGCACTATATACAGTTCTCAACATTGTTGATTCCGAAATCATCTCAACAATGCCATTTGTGTATGAGTTGTTTTGTTTAATGAAGCAAAATTTACATGAACTCAAAGCTAAAGATTAGGTAAAAAAAATATATCGTAGATCGTTAGGATAAAACCCTCAAACATCATCTTCATGCAGCAGGTAAACTAAGCAAATCATAATCACTTTTAATGCATATTATTTTCCTTTTATCACATACTAATTCTAAATCACTTTTATAGCATATTATCTTAATCTAAGATTTCAATATAGACCTGAAGTTAGTAGTGACCCTGAGCTACTCCAAGCTATTTATGAAGTATTTGGAAAATTATCTTCTACTACTATAGGCCTTGGTAATATTGGAAATGAGGTACATCAATAGGCTATATTTCTAATTAATTGATTCAATTTATTTAGTTACACTTACACATATATTGATTTGACAAGTTCATTTTGAATTCACAGCTTATAATGTTTGAGATGCCAAAAGCGATTCGTGATCAGCTAATAACATCAAGAGATTTTCAATTTGTTTATGGTGAGTGTTATTTTCAATAAGTTTAAAAGTAAAAAGTCCATTACCATGTTATTATTAGATTTTGAATGTTAGTACTTTATCGCAAATCGAATGGTAGGTTTATGCATGGAAACCATGTCCCAAGATCAGGAATTTAATTCCCGCGTTCTGTACTTCAACCGTGATCATCTTCTGCATGTGAGAGAAAATTAGAAACATTTTCTCTGATCCATTCTAAAACAAAGAACCTGCTAGCTTTACCCGGTCTCCAACAATTAAGCTTCGCCAGCTACAACATGAAACTAAAGATAAAAAATATGCAAGCAGAGACCGATAATTTTGTTGAAAAGGATTACCTTGATTTACTCGACATTTCAGCCAAGTTTGGTGAAAAAAAAGGATAATCAATTATTCCAATGGGTTAGACCTCTCTATTTAGATGATGAAAATGGAAATCCTAATCCATGACTTGCTGCACATGTTCGATAAGCAAGTGTTGATGTTGAGCGGTTTTTTTCTGAAGAAATTCATAGCGAAAGTTTCAATCAAGACACTGGGGAGACTCATTGTACCGTTGTCACTGACCCTTTGATTCAAGGTATGTTGAACATAGTAGTAGACCCAGTTTTGTTGGTACTACTTCATGCTGTATGATGGCTCAAGAGATAGGACCAATGATGGTAGCGTGATACTCCTGAAACGATGGTGGGGATAATGCGTATCGATAATAATTTGAATATCCATCGTAGTCATCTCACTTGCAGCGATGATTTCACACATGCTACATAAGATGAAAAACCGTCATGGTCTATGAGCTACCCGCAGTGACAGCCACTGAAGTAATATAGAGGAAGACAAAGAAGGATGACACAACACAATGATTATTCGTTTTCAGCTAGTTTTGAGTCCATGAGCATTGGTACTCAATATAGTGATTCATCCAATGACGCCAACATTTTTCCTCCTTACATAATGAGTTATGGTTAGCCTTCTTCACACCCTTTAGGTTCCATTGGTGAATATGGAATGATTAACTATCCTTATATCCACAAATGCCATTCTAAATTCCATATCAATGCAAATGTGCTGATTAAACGAAGCATTTGTATGCTAACCTCGAATTTCCTATCATCCTCACGGGAGAGGTTGTGGCATAAAGTCAAGACATTACTTTACGCATGATATGTTTGATCCTATAATCACATTACCTAACACTATGTCTCGTACGAGTATCGCTCTCTCCCCAAAGCACGATCCTTTCGCTAAATGCAGTAATGGATCCACATCGATCTTCATTTTGGTTTTGAAAGACCATTGCAATGTAATATCAATGTGTATATTTGATTATTAATGTCATTTTTACACTTTTACAAAGTATTTCCATGAATTTCAAATTATTTTTGTTAATTTCCGATGTATCGATAGTCATGTAAAAATATCCATCGATATATCCAATATATCCGTAAAATTATAATACCGATATATCCATTGAACTCCGATATTTTTAACCTTAGTTATGACACATTGATGTTGCCATAAGATTGTTGGGTGGGGAATTTTACTTAGATTAGGATAGTTAGGTTGGGAATTTACTTTGAGTAGGATAGATCGTTGGGTAAGGAATTTACTTTGAGTTATATGAGATAGATTTTGATACATTGTTGCCATTCGGGAACTTGGGAGGGAATTGGGAGGGAATGGCAATTGATTTGTAGTATTTGGTATATATAAAATGATGTGCTAATATTCCAATCTTCTATGCCTTCTACTTTTTATGTTTTGTCTGATAAATTGTGTACAATGTGTGCCTTAACAATGTGACATAAAAGCTAAACAACATTACAACAAATTAACACAATGTGGGATAAAGTATTGGTGCAAAAAACATCATATATTTCGAGATTCAATAATACAATATACCATTGCACAACTAACCAAAATAAGTTAAAGACTTTGTCCACTAATAACTGAGTGACTTCCTCACATTGATTGTACATCATATGTCAGTCATCAAAATATGGCAGTCATCGAAAGACAAAAGCATCAAAAAAAGCAAGACAACCTTTATCACTTTTTCCTATTCTTTAAAGTATAGGTAGCATGTGTTGGAGCTCCATTCTTGGGACCACTTGCAGCATGTGACACACTTAGTCTCTTAATTTGTCTGGTTTGAACATCGACACCACTTTGGGAATGATGCGGCCTTGACACAATGAATGTGGCCTTTGCACTGCAGGATCCTTTTGGTTGTGGGTTCCAGATGTGTGGTTTGTCTTCTTTACAGTCACCACATTTTGAGAAGTGGACATCTACATCCATAGAAGCAATAAATTAATAAGCATCATGTGTCGGAAAAATAAATAAAGACATAAATAGTAGGTCATATGGTCATACCTTAGAATAAATATTTCTTGTAGCTTCTCCATAAACGATTCCCACACCTTGATTTGCACTCCTTTCCAAATAGGTTAATTGACTTTCAGATTGACTCCTTACACTTTGCCTTTCTATTATTTGTGGCTGTGTTGTAGGTTCAAACCTTGCATCCTGAGTTAGTTCAGTTGATTGAGACTAGGATGTTGATGGATTTTGGCCAATTGATGAAGTCTCCAAATTTTGACTCCTTGTACTCTGCCTTCTTGTTCTTCTTAGCTGTATTGTAGGTTCAAATGTTGAGTGAGACTAGGAATTTGATAGATATAGGGAATTTGATTGAGGCGACTGGGAAGTTGATAGATCTTGGCCTAATGACGTGTGCCTCTGCGATGAACACCCGAAATATACCCTGCAATGCTTTCTTAACATATTTAGTAGTAGAATTGTAAATTGTCAAATTTGACACACAAAAGCTCATAAAGTGATAAAAAGATGGAGTAATATTATGTAATAACATAACCTCAGGAGCAAATAGAAGAGTCAAGACCAAAAGGTTAAAATGAAAACTATAAGGTTAATACATTTTGTAATGTAAATTATTGTTTTAACTCCAAATGAGGATGTGACCAAACTATCTCATTTTGGGATTTTGAAGGTTCATACGTGAAGGAGGAATGAAGAGGAAGCAAGAAAAGGTTTCGAGTACTGTTTGATTTGTTATTTTGTTTGAATTTGCTTTGGGTTTTGTGGTTGGATTTTGCTGTTCCATTTCTATGGTTTAGTTAGAATCCATCATAACCTAGATTTGCTAGAAAGTTGGGCTGGTAATCTCTATTTTGTACAAGATGAGTGCGAATCCTCCTGCATTTATCTTTATTGGGCATGTGATGATACGATCGTGTCGGTTAACTAACATACAGCACTGAATTGTGGTTTGAAACTTAATCGATCTCTATGATTGGTATTGGTTGAGTTAGAACATGCTTGGGAGATGTTTTTCTGCAAAGTATATGAGTTTTCTTTGGTTTTTAATGGATTTATGGAAACAGGAATCATGCAAATACGGGCAAGTTGTCGGTCCTTAATGTCATGCATAGACCCACGCTGCAACCTGAGGTCCAAGCTACTGCAAGCAGCATTCCATGCCTCGCGGCGGGCTGGGTGGAGAATTCATTATCCTTGGCCTCACTGCGCGCAGCCACCGCTCACAAAGATGGAAAATCAAGGTGGTTTTGCCTTTGTTCTTTGTTATTCCGCTGTTCAGGACTCGTTCATCGACTAATGAGGACACTATATGTGTTGGGAGGTCCATGGCTGCTCAGGAAGAAAGAAAGAGCACATCAGCACTGTCATCTCACAGTTCGAAGGTGGCAAACTAAAATGCCCTAATGACAAGACAGTAAGTTCTCGAACACAATTTAGACCACGAGATCGATCTGGAATGATACCCACACCTCTCGTTATGTGGGCGCACACCGTATAGTAATTTCTGCACTCTAAATTAGTGTGACGACACTCTCCAACCGTGCTTTGGCACATTTAGTACTGGCATTTCTCTGTTTAGTGCCTAAGACTCAAGCTTAGTACTTCTGGGCATTTCTCGATTAGTGCGACGACACTCTACCACGCTTCCTAAGACTGCTTGTGCCACGGCACCCCAAGCATCGTACTATACATTCTAGTACTTACTAGCCGTGGTCCTACTCATTCCTTATTACTGGTCTAGGTAACCCAATAGTTTATATGATAAGAGTCCCCATCAACAGTAGATTTGTGCTACGTACATCGTTTCGCTCTCAATGTACTCTACAAGTACCTCTCAGAGGTGCATGCTTCTCGTAGCATTCCACGGTACTCAGAAAAGTGAGAAACCTCAGAATTCCTACGAGAGATCTGAACAAGTATAAGTTTGTGTTATGAATTCATGAAAATTCGAATATCTGCTACTGTATATCTGTTATTGTTATATGCTCACTGTAAAAGAGTATTAGTGCATGTGTATAAGTATAAGTCATATGTTTCCCACTAAGTGTAAAGCTTAGCACGAGTTTTTATCTATGTAGGTATAGAGGAGGACGTCTGCGATCTTCTGCACACTGCTGGGCCAGCACACTAGTAGGGGTTCATCACTTGTAGGTCTACGCTCTGATTATGTAAATGTAAATGTACAATTTTGTATATGTATATGTAAATGGGACTCAAGACTATATTTATTGACACTATAAACACCACTACGATGGTTTTTTTATTTTGTAACTTTGTATATGATATTTTGATTCAGTTATAAGACATGGGCACACCCATGTCTGAAAAAGCAGGTAAAGAGTCCCAGATCGGTTTCGTGCCCCTTCGTCCGCTAAGGCGAGGGTAGGGGGCGTGACACGACAGCTTCTTTAGATTTCCTCTTGCGAGAAAGACAACATGAAATGAATTGAGGTAATCACAAACTATCAACTTATTTTAAGATAAGAATGTACATACCTTGGATGTTGAGGGAGTATATTCATCAATCAACTATTCAGAATACTTTCTAGGCCTTCCTTTTTTTCTCTACAAAGTTGTTGATGCAAAAGTATTAGAATTACAATTATAAAACTAAAAACATATAATAATGTAAATACTTTTACCTTCTCGTGACATGAGGTTCACACGTCTCAACTCGCCAGCAACTCCTTTTATTATGACCATATTGATAACACTTGTTGCATTGCATCCTTACACCTTTCCTTGAAAACTTATATTTATTTGCTATTCTTGGTTATCGCATCAGCATCCTGTCTTCTGTTTTTTTAGGTCTTCCTGGCATTATCTTGTAATTAGAAGGTTTAAATGGGATCCCTTCACTCTTAGGCCACATTCGAGGCCCATTCAATGGCTGTAAACCTATTACATAGTGATCTATGTGTGCCCATTTCTTAAAGACATCATCAACATAGTCCTCTGGATCTTCCCTCATGTACCCAATGCTAGTAATAACATGTTTACATGGAATGCCAGTGAGATCCCATGCATTGCAGCTGCATGATCTTGCATTTATGTCTATTGAGTAAACATCATCACCATCAGATACTTGAAATTTGTTGGAAGTTGTAGGTTTGTAGTGGCAGTTTGGGGACTTAACCTTCAGTTTCTCCAATTTCTTCCTTATTCTTAGGCATAATACATCATCTGAATCACTCATTAGTGCCAACTTCTTGAACATCTTTTTCATGAGGTTTGTTATGATGTTTTCTAGCATTACAAGAAGTGGCTTTGTCCTTGTTTTACAAATTGTTCCATTGAGGGCCTCACACAAATTATTATCAGTAGCATCGCATTTTAAAGTACATCTGCAAAAACAGTTACACATACATAATTTATATTGGTTGCATACTTGTATATTGATAATTAAACAAATTGACATCATGTGTTAGCATGGGAATTTTGTTGCATTGTTACCTAAAAAATGACTTGTAGAATTTAGCAGACCCTTTCTCGACAAAATGAATGGCTGCTTCATTGTTCTTTGCACTTATGTCATCCAATGCTTCAATGTATGTAGTCAATTGAATTTGTTGCATTAACTGCCCTCCAAAAAAGTATCTTAAACTCATCACCTTTCCAGTTTTTCTTCCAATTTGCATATACATGTCGAGCACAATTTCCGTGCTCAGCATTAGGCATGTGATGGGCAACAACATTACAAAGGCCCTTCCAAAAAAAAAAAAAAACATTAATACCATAAAAACAATAACAATAAAGTAAATTAAACACAAATAATTTTGTCCATATTTCATTACCATCTCGATCGCATTAACTCGTCCATCTCGTACTCCATCAATTATGGCTGGTCGTGCTGTGAATAAACCCATGAACCACCTCTAGTTCTCTTCATTCTCATTGTCAACTACAACCCATGCTAAGGGATACATTTGGTTGTTTGAATCCTTTCCCACAGCTGTAGCATACACCCTCCAACACTGTCTTTAAAAATGCACCATCTAACCCAAATATAGGTATGCCAATAGCTAAATAATTCTTTCTCATGGCAGAAAACCCAACATACAATCTCAAAAAAACACAGTTACTATCAGGGTGGGCCTTACACACAAATGTTCCCTCTCTATCAACTCTTTTCAATTCTAACACATAAGACCTTAACTTAGCATAATGTTATTCTAAAGTTGCCCTTAGTATGTGTAATGCTTTAACCCTTGCCTTATAACACATACCTAACAATCAATCCAAACCTCTCCTTCAAATCATCCTCCATCTCACTAACACTCCAAGTTGGATTGTTCCTAAATTTCTTAAGATATCTGGTACCAATCGACTCGGCATTTGTTTGCTTATTTGTCAAACTCCTCCCACATTTATGTATTGGATAAACACTCTTGATTACAAAAGATACTCTCTCTTGCAACCAACTACCATACACCTTCCAACAACAACCAGCAACAGACCTTGTTTCCATCTTCAATCCTTCACTTCTCTTCCACCTAATATTCCTTCCATTCTCTACTTCATACATCTACACAACTTCTCTAAATTGTTGTGGTCTTGTAAATTTCATCCCAATAACAAATTCCAATTGTTTGTGATCACAACTAGGGTCATACTCAACTAACCTCATCTTCTTCTTATGTTCTTTATATTGAAAAATGTCATCTACATTACTTGGGATAGGACCGTATTGTTCTTCTTCACTGCTTTCATAGGCACTTTCATATCCCTCCTCAGTTGGTTGTGGGTTATACTCATTAAACAATATACTAGTTGATGGAAACTCAACCTCACTATCATCTTGTAAGAAACCTTGAACCAAATTTGTTCCTTAATCTTCTGGAACATCTCTTAGCTTCAAGTAATTCTTCATCTGATATGGAATCCTCACCATCACTCACATCAGTTTCATGCTCATCAACAAGAATGTATTCATCATAACCATCTTTATCATCTGTTTCAGGTTGATTTTCATTGGTTTTAGGTTGTGTTACATGTGTTTGAGGTTGTGTTTCATGTGTTTCAGGTTCTGTTTGAGGTTGTGTTTCAGCTTGTGCTTCATTCTTGATTGGTTCTATTTCATCATATGGTTGGTTTGTTTCAAATGTTTTTTGTTAAATTTCAGGTTCTAATTGTATTTGTACACCTATATGTTCCTCTCCACCTACATTTTCTTTAAGCTTCTCTGCCTCAACATAAAGTTTTACCTGCCCTTCACTACATGCTAAGATGATCATATTCACAAAATCAATTGAAT
This sequence comes from Tetrastigma voinierianum, assembly GCA_016808115.1. Lineage (NCBI taxonomy): Eukaryota > Viridiplantae > Streptophyta > Magnoliopsida > Vitales > Vitaceae > Tetrastigma > Tetrastigma voinierianum. The sequence goes on from JAEQBH010001875.1 coordinate 810,704, forward strand.
TTTGACACATTTTACCACCTGAACCTACACTTACATTCATTGAGCTAAATGCCAATCGACTAGGTTTCTCATACCCTATTTCAGACAACAACTTGTAAATATCAAACTCACACATATAATCAAGATCTTCATGGTAATGACCAACATACATTGACTCCTCTCCAACATATGTTATAGGGTCCGTTGACGTAAATCTCTCATCCAAATGAAAATTTAACTTAAATCTCTTCAACATATCTATAATATTGCACACATAAGAGAGAAACACTAAGATAGTGAAATCAATAAACATAGAAGCACCAGAAGAAACCCAAAATAAACCAAGAAACAAGGTTGTGCTTCAAAATCCATAAATTAATCACGTACCCATAATCATAAACCCTAAATATAAAATAAAAATGATCAACTACCTACAATGTGTGAAACCATAGCACGTGTGAAACCATAGCACTAGATCACAACCCATTTCAAATCCCAACAAAATTCCAAACGAATTTAGTTTGATCATAAAAAAAACCAAGTAAATAACGATAACATAAGCATGCTCGACAATAGATTTTAAGTTACTACGACGATGTCTCTATGGAGAGTTTAATTAGCAAGATATTTTGTAAGTAAATGTGTTCAAGTCTCTCAAGGGTTCACTTATCACTTCCCTATTGCTTCAATTCAGTAACTCATTCAAACGCATTTTGCATCTAGGGTTCGTCGATCTGTGCTTTCAATGAGGGATTGGCTACTGTTAAAGATTTTGGGAAAGTAACTGTTAAATTGTTAATAAATGAAGGGGGCAATGTGGGAAAATTGGGGTGAAAAAAAGAAAGACAAGAATGACGTCGTTTCCCACTAAAACGCGTCCTTATTGTTAAATTTTTTTGCTGATTGTGCCACGTCATTAAAAATGTCTCCACGTCAGCACACTTCTCCGCCACATCAGCATACAGCGTGGCATTTAACGCCATTTTCCTAACGGATGCTAACGGTTGATAAATCGGGGAAGAAGTGCAAAGTATGTGGTTTGTTTTGTCTATTTTTAAAGTTTATGATAAAATGGGAAAAAACCCATAAGTTCAAGATTTTATTGGTCAATAAGCCTAATTTTTTTATGGAAAAATAGGTGTGTACACTCTTGTGGATTAGATATTGGATCGTTATGACTGGATTGATGTATGGCTAGTGTGAAATCTTGATTGATGAAGTTAATTAATATGCTTTTTTTCATTGTTAATTTGTGGCTCCTCACAAATGGTTATGCAATTAACCACTAAAAATGAAAGGATAAAAAAGGTTAAAGAATCAACTTACATGCAGATGTAAAGGTGCATTTTGATTTTGTCCTCATTTATTGTCCTTTACAAGCATTATGCATATCATTTTTTCACAAACACCCGTTTGTCAAGATGCAAATAGTTTAGAAATGCATAGACTCACTTTTGTTTTCTTTTTATTAGATTCTCTTTGAGCATTTGAGGTTTTAAGGATGGATTGGGGAAGAAAAACTTTATGTATAAATTCTTATATGACTTATTTGTTTGATCGAAACAGTTTTACCATCTGAATCACTCATATGAATGTCAATGAACAAATCAATCGTTGTACGACGACACAACCACACTACGTAACAAGATGACGATAAAAAACACAAAAAAACAAAGGAAAATCGAATGAAAACACAGATCGAGTGGAAGAAACCATTTTATTGAGGGAGAAAACACAAATATGAGTGGATGAATGATGAGAGAGGTGATTTCAGGCCAAAGAAGACCAAAAAAATCTCCCCTACTTTCTATAAAATAGTAGGTTAGTTTACTTATATTTGGTGTATGAAATAAATTTTTTTTTTTTGAAATGATGTAAAAATAATAAGTTATTTAACTAGAAAAGTTCTAAAATGGAGAAAAATAAAAATATAGTTAAATCCAACATAAGAAAATAAGTAACTTATTTACATCAAACTGATTTTATTGCTCTTAATCCATCAATATGATACTAAATAATTATTTTAAAATATATATAAGAAAATATATAAGTTTCTAAATTATTTTATTTATATTTGATTTTCTGTGAAAAGTTCTAGTACTTGATGACATAACATAAGAAAATTATTTTCTTTAATCCATGTTTAGTTCCCACAGAATTTGAGGAAAATGCAAGAGAAATAAAATTGAGAGGAAAAGTACAGTAAAAGAGAATTTAAAGGAAAATGATATTGAAGTTAAGTATGACATTTTATTTTTATTTTCTACTTGAACCCAATTTTATTTATTTTTACTCATCAATATAAAAATATATATATTTTTGACAACAAATATATAATAATTTAAAAATATGTAAGTATGCAAAAGCTTGTTATAGTTTTTGAAAACTATTTTTTGTTTTGAAAAACAAGGAGAACAAATTTTGTTCATTTTTTTTTGTTCTAAAAAACACAAAGAACACAAAAAACACTCAATTCGAAGAATATGAAGAGTTTTCAGATAACACCAAAATAATGTTTTATGTGTTTTTGAAAAATGTTATCAATAACATTTAAAAAAAAAAAGGACCAAACAGGCCTAAGTGATTTGATTTATATTTGACTTTTTTAAAGATTTTTATTAGGCAACCAAACATAAGAAGGTTGGTTTCTTTTTTTAAAAACCGTTATTAATTTTTTTAAAAGAAATAAATTTATTGATTCAGGTTAGTAATCGATAAAAACACAAAATCAAAAGTGCTATAAACTTTAGAGAATTATGCAAGTTAATATAAAAAATGATCGACTCAAGGCTTACATATGTCTATAATACTTAATATTCTATATCTACAACATACTGTGAACAAGATTTGATTTGATAACTCTCCCGATCAAACTTTGCTATCAAATCAAATTTTTTCCTTTTTTTTTTTTTTTAACTTTATCATATTTAAAATGGATTTGAAAAAATTCAAAAACGAGTTTCGCCTATTAGTGGGAGCCAAAAATGAGGTGTGCACATATTATTAATTTATATCTGAATTTTTTTCCCTAGAAACCCTATTAATTTTTTTTAATGAGGGTTGACATCATTCATTCCCTTTTATTGAATATATTTCACAAACTCTAATTGAGAGCAACGGTTAAAAGATGAAAACCATTTCTACTGAGATTTTCATTTTCATTTTGGTTCTTGTTAACATGATATACATTCGTTGAATGTTATAAGCTGTTGCCTAGAAAAAGTAATTAAGATAATTAGCCTTACGAAATGTTTCTCACCCTAGATTTTCACTTATAAAAACAAAATTGAAATGTTGCAGAAAAATGAAAAATGAAGAAAGAAAAGAAACTGATAATGATCAGTATTGACTCTTGAGCCTTGTAGATATTTATTATTCAGGAAAATCACATTATTTTCACCATACATAATTGGTTGTAGGGTAGGGTTGGTTAGGTGACTCTTTTCTCATGTATGCCCGTCTTTGTTCCAGGGTAGGCAATAAACGATCACCCCAATTGGCGTCATGAAACAAGGACCAGTAGGTTTTACCTGCCACCAGCACTGCTCGTCACAATGTTTTTCATCCCTTACCTCATCGTATATGTCAAACCAGTGGGATTCATTTCCCCACCAGAACTTACAGAAGAATAAGGTATTTGGGAAAAAGTTTGGGTGAAAACTGAATTCATAAAATAGATGAGGAACTATGACATGAGAGCCAAGTGATAGGGGAAAACCGGCCAACACAATAACAAACTGAATAACAGAGCAAAAAAGGTAGCACAATTAAATTCCCCTTTACTTGCAAGAACTTATGAGGATGACCAATAAAAATATACAGAAAACAAATCAATAGCACACAAGAGACACAATTTGTTTAAAGTTTAAACCCCTTTAAAGTAAGAACCACGTCAGTCTGCATTTCAAAGAATAAATCTCCACTACGATCAATGTATGCATATAGCCTAATAAGTGCACAAAAACGTATATACCCAGCAATCCGTAATCAAACACCAACGCTCTAAACGCAAATAAGAAGAAAAAGAAAGACCCTAAAAGGCAATACAAACTCCAACCACTTATCTTCCCTCGCTCGCGATCGTGGTCAATCCATCCAACGCATACAGAATGAAGTATCACGTTTTCCGAACCTGCTGTCCAAAAATCAGCTCGATCCAACGGTGAACGAATTTGCAGTTGTAATCTGAAAAACGATGCCTGGTGGATGTGCGAAAATCACATAGGCTTTTCTTCATCTTCTTTCTCACGCTATATTTCACAAAACGAAGTGACACTCTCTTTGTGCCATAATCTGACCCTCTCCCACTTAAATGTCGGCATGTTGGGCCTCACAATGTTGGGCTTTTACCCACATAGGAAGGGATCCCAAAACCCAACAAGTCTCCCCTCACAACTTATGTGGAGATGACCGCTTAAAACCTGACATCTCACAACAAACTTCAAACTTCCTCTGTAATGCCTTAGTCATCATATCAGCAAATTCATTATCATCGCAAGATGAATTTTAACTACCCCAACAACTTAGCATCCAAAGCATCCTCGTATCCAATGATACTCTACATCAATGCTTAGACCTTGAATGAAAGTTAGTCGAAGTTCTTACCAAGATAAATAGCACTGACTATCCACAAATAAGATATTTATCTTGAACAACACCGTGCCTCCCGCAGTTAATTTCTTCTAACTCCATAAGAACTCCCTTGCATGCTTCGTAATGCCAATACCCCCGCCTCGTGAGACAAACTACACACCTCCCAACCCGGACCGCCAAGTCACAAACTCTCCCCGCAAATTTAATCATATAACCCAAAGCCGGACTTCCCGAATCAATGTCTCCAGCCATCTCGAAGTCCGAGTATCCCACCACAAGAGGGCTTATCATCACCAAAACAAAGCATCACATTAACGCACTTCAAGATACTCAAAATCCATTTTACAAGATTCCAATGCTCTCTACCCGGCTCACAAAATCTACCGACCGTACTAACAACATGTTATATCCGGTCTTGTGCACACCATTGCATACATCAAAACTTCCCACCTGCATGGCCAAGGAACCCGCTGTACATATAATTTCTCATCTTCATTTGATGGACTTTGTTTAGAACTCAATTAAAATGAGTAAAGAGGAGTGCTTACCTAATTCGGGCCTTTTCCATGTGGAATCTCCGCAAATTCTTTAATGTAAAGGTTCTTTGACAACCACAACTTTTCTCCTTTTCTGCCACTTGATTCTATACCATGAATCATTTAAGAAATTCATGTCCTTCATAGCAAATGACTTTCCCAATTGCTCCTTTTAACTCACAATCGCGGAAACATTTTTCCCAACAATAAGCACGCCATCAACATATAATAACAAAGATAATGAAGTCATCATTAGAAAACTTTCCGACAAAGACACAATGGTCGTGGCGAATTCTATGTGGCCTCGTCACACACATAATAGACTCAAACTTTGCATTCACCGCCTGAGCTCGCTTCAAACTATATAGCTCTTTCTAAGCCTACACACATAGTCTTCTTTCCTTCAACATGAAACCCATCGTTGCTTCATATAGATCTCTTCTTCCAAATCACCATGAAGAAAAGCCATTACATCCATTTTCTACCTCCAAATCAAGAGTAGCAACCCAAACGCAATACGCCTCTAATGGATGACATTTTTACCACGAGAGAAAATCTCATTAAAATCAACACCCTTCCTTTGACTAAAGCTCCCTTCACCACTACACTCGCTTTATACCCTGAGACATAAAGGTTACTTTCATGCTTTACCCTATAGATCCACCTGTTATCCAAGGCCCTCTTACCTTTAGGCAACTTCACTAAATCAAAAGGTGATTATCATGCAAGGATTTCATCTCATCCTTCATCGCATCCATAAATTCACTTTTTCTTTCTTCACTCTCCATGGCCTCTATACTAATTCTCGTGCCCTTTATCATCCAAGAATCACATACTCATCAGAGAGTACCTCCTAGAAGGTCAGCCTCCCCCGTTGACTCCCCCGAGTCAACTTGAGGTGGTTCGCAGCATCACCTGATTTCTATCTTGTGACATGGGTCATGCCCTCTTCATCATCATCAACAGAACATCTACTTCATATGCGTGTCACGATCACGACATCATTCGAACATCTCGTATTCAATAGCAATAATAGGTTCAAAATCACATACCATCGCCTTCCCAGTGTAATTTCTCCATCTTATCAACGCCTTCACTGGTTTGATCTTCCATGAATTTCACATCACAAACTTCTAACAAGCTTCTTCTCAATAGGATCATAGAACCCGAATTCAAATTCATCCTCACCATAGCCAATGAATATGCACCGCCGACTTTGCATCCAACTTGGTTCTTTCCATCCTTTGGAACATGCACAAAACTCTTGCAAACAAAAACCCTTAAGTGATCATATACTCACATTCTCAAGCAAACCAAATTTTGTCTGGGCACCTCACTATTCAAAGCAACAACAGGACTAAGATTGACTACATGCACCGATTGCAGGCAAAGGCCTCACCCTAGAAGTGTCAGTAACTTAGCCCCGCAGAGCATACACCTCACTCTCTCAATCAATGTCCTCGTTCATCCTCTCTCGCCAAACCATTCAAATGAGGAGTTTTAGAGGAGTCTTCACGTATGGCGCCATGCTGCTTACAGATATCAAAAGGTCCACAATACTCACCCACCATTGTCAAGATTTTATGCATTTCAAATTTTGGTTCGATCGTCTCAACCGAGGCACGAAACTCTTTGAACTTTTCCAACACTCGTCTTTGACTTCAAAGCATGTGACCCAAAGTTTTCCGGAATAATCATCAATAAATGTAACAAAACAAAGTGCACCACTAAAGGATTTCACCTTCAAAGTGGCCACAAACATCCGAATGCACCAATTCAAGCAAGTCATTTTCTCAAGGGAGGATGCTTGAAGGATAATTGGCTTGCTACTACAATCATGCAATGAGAACATTCTCCAAACTACATTCTTCTTCAAACCCTAAGATATCCTTCTTGCTAAACAATTTAAATTTCCTTCTCACTGATATGACTAAGGCCTTCTATACACAAAGAAGCTCTCCTATATCCATAGCATTCAATAATCACACTAGCAACCAAAGCTCCAATACAACTTTGAACTCTTCGCCTCCTTTTCCACAACTAAGTTACCTGTGGAGTTTCCAATTTTTCCGCAACTAAAGTGGTTATCATAACCAGCATCATCAAGCACTGCACGTAGATCAAATTAGTGTTTGGGACATCCGGGAGAAGATGCTCGAATTCTTCTTAGTAGCAATCAGATTCCCATGTTGGTTTGCAAACGTACATCACTCTTCAACCCTTAATAACCTCGACACGCCATCATTACCCATCTTCAAAACTCCAAAATCACCTGGAGGTAAGATGAAGAACTCCTTCCTGTGTAACAATGGAGTGCAGAATCACACCAATTATCCACATGCTCTCATCGATACAAAATTAAGTGAGAATTAGGGTCATGGAGAATGAAGATCATCACCGGTAGCAGATTCACACAATCACGATCATCAAGACCCTCTCTTCTCGCTTACTCCCTTTGTCTTACTCTCCTTCTTCCCATAGAAAACAAGCCTTCGATGCCTCATTTTCAGACAATAATGGCACTCAACATTCTTGCACTGCAGATCCGACTCGCTTCCCGCTCTCGCCTCTACCACCTTCAACTTCTTTCGCTTCTCCCCTCTTTCGCAATAAGCACCTCCGAATGAGTAAGTACTCGTGACCTCTTCCTTCATCTCTTCGTTAAGAGCACTGGTCTTTGCCATTTGCAAGGGAACAATGCCATTAAAAGGGATCAATCATGAAACTTCTAAATGTCTCCCCACGAACCCAGAGTTATTAATAGAAATAGTTCAAACACATCATCATCAAACTTGATACCTGCAACTGACAACTGATCACAACGCCCTTGAAATTCACTCAAGTTCTCAGTAAATGGAGTTCTATCCTTGTACTTCAATTCAACAAAATTCTTCAACAAGTACAATTTGTTGCTCCCTGATTTAGAAGCATACAAGGACTCAAGTGTGTGACACCCCGATCCCGGGGGTCCGTTGACTACCCGTCAACCACTCTGACATTTGGTGGAGTGCTCTGATGACCGACATTTTCATTTAAAATCGCAGTCTCCTTGTACTAAGAGTCACCAAATACAACCCGCATAAACTGCCCCAAAATACCAATATACGCTTTATATTTAAAACTACCACTCGGGGCTCATAAACAATACTCAATATACATGCCAACTGAATCCAACTATATACCCAATAATTACAAGAGTTAATATGTTTTTACTCTTATACAATACATTACATTAAACTTAAAAGTTCTAATACATGCATACATCAAAACAAATTTCGCCTCTTCTAATCCTCTAGCCTCTAGATCGAGCCGTCCCCCGCACGCTCCCCCGCACTGCTAAACAATATCCATCGACTGTGGTGAGCTAATGCTCAAGAGTGGAATCGCCCTGCTGGCTACTTCACCACCTAAGTGCAAGGTAATGTCCCACCAACACACATTCAAGCAAATGGCTGATCCTACTGGAATGTCTACATGACCAACTCAGATCCCGAATCCTCACCGACTCTCTCACACTCGCCTGCTTCTCAGATGAGAATTTCTATTTTGCTCAGCTTGCGGACAACCCTCCGATGTGTATATATCAATCAGCGCTCCGGTCGCATTGATAGCGTATTATTTGCTTGTGATCTTCCTCCGATGAATATCAATCGGGTCGCCTGACGATTGATATATTTAATTTGTACTACCCTTCGATAATTCACATTTTTAGACAACCCTTCCGAACCGCTCTTTCTTTGTACTCATCTCACGACTCACTCCTATACCCTAGGTGTTCCCAGCTACATATGGAATGTAATGTGACGCCAATTCCAATACGCCTAATTCACATGTAACATATGTCACGATATATTTACAAAACAATCTGGCCATGTGTAAATTCTCATTTCATCACATCAAAATTAGCTCACGGCACGATCAAACACGGCAACTAACTTGAATCACTGATCAAACATTAATTCACACAAAAATATAATTTGAGAATCAAGCCGAATAGTGAAACCCGCTACTCATTCCCAAAATCACAATTCATCGGTTCACTTTGTGAACCCGCATTTCACGGTCATTCCCGTCCTTTTTCATATCAAGCATACATTTAATGCACAATTTATCACCAATTTCACCCAAACAACCCATACTCATACACGGACTCCCCAAAAATGCTCTAATTTTTTTCACACTTCGGTCCTAAGCTAGATTCATCAACCTACTTCCTACCATTCAACCCAATACATGATTTATCACATAATTCCAGAAATAAAACACCTAATGTCTTAATGTACCACGCTTTCACCATTAGGCTCCCACAATTCAAACAATTCGTCCCAAGATTCGGGACCGATCAAACGACTTCACGACCTCATTCACTTCAAACATCGAAAAGTACTAAAGAATGAATAAAACCCAAGTAGGGAGAAACTCTACCTCAAGGAGTTTGTCTAAACTCCTTAAATCCAGACGACGCGAAGCTCCTCTTCGCGCAGCAGCCTTTCCTTCTTGTCCCGAAGACTCCGCCGACGGCCTGGGATTCGCGATATTCTGCAGGCAAAGCAGGACATCATCTCTCTAAAAACGCCATTTTCGCTACCGGAGGGCTTCGGTTTTCAAAATCACGTTTTTGCTCTTTGATTTAATGAAGAAGACCAACACTATTCCATTTTGTCATTTAGTGACTTAAAATTTTAATTAATGACCATTATGTCCCTCCATTTCCTAGTTTTGACATTCGGCACTATCTCGGCCGTTCATTTTCATTATTTCTTTAATCATACCACTTATGGCACATGAGTACATGTTATATGTGACTTTCTATCGAGATCGGTAAACGCTTTACTAAGACTCCAAAACGAGATGCCTCGAAAAACGTAAATTTCGACCGCTCCCTGAATCGACGGTAAATTTTACGTGCTAGCTAGATTTCATGACGATTCCAAATCGATGCAATTCGCTTCGACTATCCGAGATCTAGAGAATAAATTACGGATTTTTAACCGAAATTACGATTTCGTAACCGAAATTACGATTTCGTAACCGAAATTACGATTTTGCCCTTTTTCCAGAAATTGGAATTTCTCGGGTCTTACATTCTCCCCTCCTTAAAAGGAATTTCGTCCCGAAATTCAAGACAATCACAACACTAACATGCAAATGCAACGTGCATTCTACCATGCATGTAAACAGTCATTTAAATCTTAAACGACTAAAACCACGTGACCTTCATCCTCAACAAGAAGGGATAAAAAGGCCCGCATCGTGTCCTCCGAGCCCCACGCGACCCTCCACCCACAAGGCCGCCACAACACTCCTCACTAAATTTCACCTACCTCAAGGCCGCAAAACCCGATCACGCTATCAACACGCACACCGGTCCCTCTCCGAAGGTCCCATCCGCGGTCAACCTCAACTGGCCCCCAACCACCACATGAGCTGGATCTGGAGTGCATATTTCCGGAGCATGGAGACGGAAATACCCGGACACCGGCATGTGCCAGGCTGCAACGCCAACCTAAGACGCTACGGCCTATCCTCTCGAGCATCTCTTAAAGGTCCAATGAATCCTGATAGCTTACCACGTCATTTAACTGACCACTCATCTCTTAGGCATCACCTTCAAGAAGACGCGGATCCCCAACCTCGAACTCTACGTTGACGTCAGACACGCATAGCTCTTCTACCCGCTTCAGCCGTGGAGAAGACGCCGGTCGTATCAAGCCCACCTTCCTGAGGTGTCTCTAATCATATCGCATCTGTTTACGAGCCTCCCACCCTCTACCCAACATATCAAAGGATCTACGGCCTCCATACAGCCTCATACTTGCCATCCTCAGATACTCGCCGTAAATGTCATGTAGCGATTCCACTAAAGGCAAATGCCCCAAATACCCTTATGATCCAGACGATGCCTAATTACGTCCTTAACACCCATATAGTCCTCTCAGACTGACCATCCGTCTGAGGGTGGAACGTTGTACTCATGGTCACCGCAGCCCATAGCCTGGAAACTCTTCCAAAGCGCTACCAGAACCTCGTCCCTATCCGATACTACGGATACCTGCATCTATGCAGCCTGACTATTTCTCGAATGTACAAACGGCATCGTCTCCAAGGTGAAGGTCATCCAGACGGGCTAGAAAATGTGCTGACTTCGTGAGCCGGCCCATTATTACCCATATCTGGCCATGCTCCGCCAAGCAATCTGCGGGCAAAGAGAGGGGTCACAAAGTCCATCGCGGACGCGCTCCCACTTCCACTCAAACACTCCAACGGGCCGGCAGCTCACGGCTTCGGGTTCTCACTTAACCTGCTGACACGTGAGACATCGTCGAACAAAGTCCCCTACGTGTCTCTTCATCCCACTCCAATAGTACTGGCGACGAAGATCCTGGTACATCTTCGTGCCACCTGGATGCACGGCAAATCGAGAGCAGTGAAACTCCCCGGTGAATCTTCTCTCTCACCTGCCAACCGGGGAACCACTACCCGTCCCCATCGAAGACTACCATCTATGTGAACTGGCCCACCACCCGTGACCGACCGTAATTCTATCCCCGATGAACACTATCTTTACGTCCCGCCACTGGGACTCAATCACTCTGCTTAACAGAGACGGTGTAGCCACTAAACCCTAAGGTACTTAAGTCTCAAGCCAACAGACCGTAGTCCAACCGCCCCACAAGACGTGCATCCGCCACTCCCCGAGAGTCTATACTAGCCAACGCTCGACTTCCGACTAGCCAAGATCACCACCACATTTGCCTTACCCTGGGTGGTAATGCAAAGTGAAGTCATAATCCCTAGAACTCCATCCATCTCAAGGCTGTTTACATTGAGGTCCCGTCGTGTGAAAATATACTCGACTTTACGGTCCGAGTACACCTCTGAACTCCTCGCCGTATAAGTAAGGGCGCCAAATCTTCAAGGCGAAGACTACGACCGCCTAACTCCATGTCGTGTGTTGTGTACTCCCGCCTCATGATTCTTCAACTAACGAACCATAAGCTACACCCTCCCTGGATCGCATCAAAACACATCCTAATCCTACCTCGAGGCATCACAATACACCGGTGTACCCCCCGTCCTCGTCCGAACTGACGACAAGATGGGAGTCAAGTGTCTCCTTCAACTCCCGAAATGCCTCCTCGCATCGGCCATCCCACTCCAAACTTGACCTCCTTTCTGGTCAACCTAGTCATAAAAAGCAATTATCCTCGAGAAATCCCCAATGAATCTCCCGGTAATACCCAAAATTAATCCCAAGAAACTACGATCTCACGTATCGACTTCCTACTTCTCTCCTAACTCATCACGCCTCAACCATTTTCTAGTCGACCGACACTCGACAAGCCGACACCAATTGTCCTAAAAATTTGAATTCCCCGCAAGCCAAAACTCAGACTTACTAAACTCGCGCACAACCGATGGAGGTCTCAACAACCAAAACGATTCTCAAATGGTACTATGCTCCCACCGATCGAGTAGATCAAGATGTTATCCATCAAGACTACTACAAAACTACTACAAACTGATCTAAATAGGGTCGAATATCCGATGCATGAGATCCATGAATGTCGCGTAATGTTTAATCCAAAGGGCATCACCAGAAACTCAAAGTGCCCATAACGCTGCTTCAGCCGTCTGATATCTCGTATCCCTAACTCAAACGGATGGTACCGCGCAAGGTCTATCTTGGAGTAGACTCACGCTCTCTCAATCGATCAAATAAATCGGCCAATCCTGTAATGGGTACCGACGGATCGTGAACCCCCGCTCTCAATCGTCTCAGAAGTCACTGCACAAATATGGTCTTTGGCCCTTCTTCTTCGCAAACGAATCCCAGCGCCCATTAAGGAAGTGCTCGGTCTAATAAACCCTTTGTCCAATAGCTCCTGTAACTCAACTGGTGCCATCCTATGCGGAGTCATAGAGATGGGTGAAGTACCAGGTGCACCCACACCAAAGTCTGCCAACCTCTCGCGAGGTAGTCTAGGTAACTCATCCTGAAAACATCCACATACTGCATACTACCTCGAGGTAGATCTAAGTCCCGGGTTCTCCTCATCCTTCTAGGGTAAGGCTCATTGCCAACCCGCCAACCGTCCCCGACACCTGACTTCATATATCGTCCGGGGCAAAAATGTCATGCTTGTCCCCCCGAAACACTACACGAGTACTGCCCTACGCGGTAAAGTGTGAACCCTCCTACGCCAATCGATAACGACTCGTGTAGTCGCCGGCTAATCCATTCCCAGGATAACATCGAACTCTGACATGTCCATGATCCTCAGGTCCACTGTGAGTAGAGTCCCCGAGATCTCCAACTCGCAACCTCGACATATCATCCCTATTCTCGCCCTAATCCCTAGGGAGAACTCACATACAAAGGCTCCTCTAAGGTCTCAACCTCTAGTTTCTCCAACTCTCTCTCTACGGTCGGCTGCCCCAACCATGGAATCCTATATCCGTAGGCGAAGTCCTACAATCCTGGCCCGAATGGACAACCTTAGTCCATTCTCAAATCTCCTAACCTTGGCCATGTCTGTGGCCACGTAATCATCAACAAATCGGGCTAGCTCTGTGAACCTAGTCACATAATCCATCACAGTCATCGTCTGTTTCTTCACTCTAGAACCTCAGCTTTCACATGCCTCGTAGTAACCGGAAAGTACTTACCCATGAATGCCCCAACTTTGCCCATGTCAGCTCTAAGTCTCAGAGGTCCTGCCCATTTCCACCATACTGCTCACCCTTCAGCCGAACGCAGTTTGTCTCGACCGTCGTGATCGGGAGGTGATCTCCGTAGCCTACAAGACGCTCTCGATCCGCATAAACCAATGGTCTCCGTCACTACCGAGCCTCCCGTGAATGTCGGGAGGATGATGCGCCTAAACCTTGAGGTTACTAGGACCTCCTCGACCACCCGCTTATGCCATCAGTAAGGAGCAGCAAACTGCAACATTCTATAGCCCTCGCAAAGGCTTGTCGATCAAATACGGGCGGGCCGGGGTCAAATGTCGGTGGTGCCCGACCGCTGCCCCGTGGACATCCTCACGCCCCGTCCTCTACTAGCCATCTACACAACAATACTGCTATTAAATCTCACCCAGATTCTAAGGCATAAACACCGCCCCGAGACACTAATCATACACATAAATCAGTGTATACATATTGTCCTTGCATTTACAGGTCATGCAAGACAATCAATTTTGCATTTAAAATATTGTTTTCAACAAAAATTTTATTTTCCAAATTTCACTTTTGAAAATTTTATTTTTCAAAAATTTTGTCAAATTTTATTTGATTTTGATTTGACTTTAATTTAAAATTTTATTTTATTTTATTTTTTTCTTTCTATTCTGGACCATGTTGTCCAAAAATTACTTCAAAAACCTCCTGATCTAACACTGAACCAAATAAAATTTAATAAATCTTATTTCATTATCCAATAAATTTATTAAATTTGATCTCATTTTCATTTTCATTTTTTTTCATTTTAAAAGAGCCTCCTCATATTTCCATACATGCAGCCGCTTGAACACTCCGCAATTCCTACACTCAATAATTTTATGAGTTCACTCTTAAAATTCATTTAAAAATTTTATTTCATTGTCCTTAAACCAAATAAATTTTGTAAAATTTATTTCTTTTATTTCCTTGTTCCAATTTACACACTGTAAATCCTAAAATTTTTCACACTTCCATCCTATGCTATCAACCAAGCATATCAATCATATAACTCAATCACATAACACCTAACAATTCATGTTATGCACAACCAAGCATGCAAGCACACTTCACAAAATCCAATCACACAAAACATACCAACCCATGCATGCGGTGTCCTAGTTTTGTCCCGTGATTTCCTAAGTAATCTCATACCTAAACTCAACATCGAACCACACCTAATGCCATGCTCTGGCACTCACCCACGGCCTAAGCCCAAATCCTCAATCTCGGTTTTCAAGTATACCCATACTTACATCAAACCACCCGAGTGGTGATGGATACCCAACCCAGCCCTTAGGTATTCGCATACCTAAGCTCGATACTGCTTCGTGACACCCCGATCCTGGTGGGTCCCGTTTGACTCACCACAACCCGCTAATACTCGCGGAGGCTCTGATGACCCGACATTTTTCACGAAAATCGGGCAGAGTCTCCTTTGTACGAGGAGCTCTACCCAAATACATAACCTGCATAAACTTGTCCCAAACAGTCCAATATAACAGTTTAAGATTTAAAACGGCCACTTGAGCCCATAAACAATACTCAATATATATGCCAACTAAGAATCCAACTATATACCCAATAGTTATAAGATTTAATATGTTTTTATTTTATACAATACATACATTAAACTTAAAAGTTCTAATACATGTATACATCAAAGCCACAGCCCGACTTCCTTCTAATCCTCGGTCTCTAGGACGAGCCGTCCCCTCGCACGCCTCCTTGTACCGAAATAATATCCCCGACAAGATGAGCCAATGCTCGCAGTGGAACCCGCCTGCCGGGCTACTCACCACCCAAGTGCGCAAGTAATGTTCCAAATTAAACACACATCCAAGCAAATGCATGATCCTACTTGGAATGTCTACGACCAACTCGCATCCCGAGTCCTCATCCGACTCCTCACACCGCCTCAAGCCTCTCGTATGAGAATTTCTATTTTGTTTGTTTGTGGACAACCTTCCAGATATTGTATATATCAATTGGACGCTCCGGCGATTGATAACATATTGACTGTTTGTGGACTACCCTCGATGAATTTATCAATTGGGCCTTTCAGGCGATTGATATTTTTAATTTGGACTTCACCCTTCGATAATTAATATTTTTTTAGGCAATCGCCAGAGCAGTTTTCTACAGGCTCATCTCATGCACTCACTCCTATAGTCCTAGGGTGTTCCGGTGCATATGGAATGCATGTATGCCAATTCCCGATACGATCCCAATTCACATGTAAATATATAAGCTTATTGCATCATTTCAAACAATCCAATTCACACAATCATGTCTGTGTAATTCTCATTTCATCACATCAAAAATTAGCTCACTTGGGCTAATGATCAAACACGAAGCAATTCAACTTGAATCACTTTCGATCAAACACATTAATTCACAAAAATATAATTTGAGAACACTGTTTCGGGAATAGTGAAACCCTCGGTTACCATTCACAGAAAAATCCCTGATCATCGGTTCGCTTTTGTGACCGCATTTCACGGTTCCCAGGCCTTTTTCATATCAAGCATACATTTAATGCACAATTTATCACCAATTTCACCCAAACAGCCATACTCATACACGGACTCCCAAATGCTCTAATTTTTTTTCACATACGTCTAGCTTTGGGACCTATCCAGCAGAGCCCCTCTCGGCCTCCCCCCACGACTCAATACATGATTTATCACATAATTTGTGAAATAAAACACCCCGAGCAGCGAAATTAACGACCCTTTGTTTTCCATAGTAGGTTTCAATAAATTCAAAACAATTTGGTCCCAGATTTGGGACCACGTCAGTGACTCGTGGCGCCGTTCGGCTCAAGCATTCAGAAAAAGTACTTAAGAAGGAACAAAAAACCGTAGGAGAAACCCCCGCCTCGAGGGAGTTTTGTCTAAACTCATGGCAAATCCGACACCCACTTGAAGCCCTCTTCGGCGTGGCGACTTTCCTCATTGTCCGAAGGCTGTAGACGGTCGGATTTCTTGTAGATATTCTAGAGAGAAGGAGGACATCATCTCTCTAAAAACGCCATTTTTGGCTACTGGAGGTTTCTGGTTTTTCAAAATCACGTTTTTTGCTCTTTTGATTTAATGAAGAAGACCAACACTATTCCATTTTGTCATTTAGTGACTTAAAAATTTAATTAATGACCATTATATCCCTCCATTTCCCAGTTTTGACATTCGGCACTATCTCGGCCGTCCTTTTTCATTATTTCTCTACTCATACCACTTATGACACATGAGTACATATTATATGTGACTTTTCGTCCTTTGTCGAAGAATTGTTTACGGCGCGGCGTGATGCCTCAGCGATCTTAAGTCGTGTCTGGGATTGAGACTGAATTTGCGTGCTAGCTAGATTTCGAGGCGATTCCATCGGTGCAATCAGTTTTGTCATCAGAGATCTAGAGAATAAGTGCGGTTTTTAGCGAGTACAATTTCGTAGCGAAATTACAATTTTATCAGCAGAGTACGATTTTCTTGCTTTTTAGAAGTGGAATTTACCGGGTCTTCTGAAAGTGTTTGCCACATAGTTCTTGCATGTGTCTCGTGACGATAAGATTATAAATGGGTTCCATCTAAAGTGCGATAAAGCATCTGTGCTCATGCTCAAAACCCCACTCTTCATCAGACATGGACTCCGGCGACTATGCGCCAAAGACAGGAATATGCATATTCTTCACAAATAGCAAGTCCTTCATCTTACCCTTCCAATAGTGATAGTTTGCTCCATTCAAAGATACCATTTTCATATGTGCCTCCATCTTAGCGAAGTAGAAAACAATACTTAACAACTTGGCTCTGATATCACTTTGATGGGGAAAGGCAGACGACCTGATAACAAGCGAATAAAGAGCAAAAGGTAGCACGATTAAATTCCCCTTTACTTGCAAGAACTTATGAGGAGGACCAATAAAAATATAGCCTTAGCAATCGATATATGAGAACCTGTTGTTTAACGATGGAAACCCTTAAAGTAGGGTAAAAACCACGGAATTAAGTCCGGACTTCAAAGAAATAGCTCGTATGATCGATAAGAAGTGCGAAGTTTCCAATAAGTGCACAAAAGCGTGCTATAGGCGACAATCGAGAATCAAATACCGTGCTTCCAATGCAAAATAAGAAAGAAAAAGAAGAATGCTAAGCGAACATAAACGTGAACCACTTATCTCCCTGCTTTCGAGGTATCGTGTCGGCGATCACGTACGAATGAAGTATCGCGTTTTGAACCTGGCGTCCAAAATCAGCCCGATCCAGCGGTGAGCGAATCTGCGGTTGTAATGCGAGAAAGAACGTGCACGGTGGATGTGCGAAAATCGCATAGGTTTTCTTACCAATGACTTTGCTTCTCTCTGCTTTGCTCAGCATATTTCTCGCAAAATGAAGCGCGGCTACCTGCTGTGCCGCAATCTGACCCCTCTCCACTTAATAAATTGAGACGAGTGGGCACCCGCAATGTTGAGAACTTTTACTCCGCGTAGAAAGGGAGCGAAACCCAGCGCGAGGTCATCATCTTTGGATTTACAATGGACTTGCAGATCTAAACCCTCCCCCACCTCATTGATAATCCTTACATGCACTTTCTTTGAGAATATATTACCATCACACAAACAAACAAGAAATGCACACACCACAAATATTGAAAACAAATATCCACCGGATGGAAACATGTTAATCTTTTAACTTACATTTTTTTGCATGGCTGCCTTTGTGTTAATTTATAACCAACACCTTCCAAAGCTAATTAGAGTAAACATTTAATTAATTAAAAGGAAACACCATATAGTTTGACTTTGATTTCATCTTTCCCATTTTCTTTGTTTCTTTATTATATTTTATACAGCATAGGATTTTATTTTGGTTGCATTTTCCCCTTTTTCTTTTTATATTTCCTTGTTTCTCATTATATTTTATGCTAAATGGATTTGATTTTAATTGCATTTTCCCCCTTTTCTTAATATATTTTCTTGTTTCTTATTATATCATGTGCAATTATTTTTGTTTTCTAAAATGTTTCATCCAAAACCTTTGAGAATAAGGACACGCGCTATAGCTTTACATGTGATAGTATTTATTAGATAAATAAATGCGAAGGTATAGATTATCAACATACCTTATTTTCGTGTAGTTGTATTATTAATTAAGTTCATATGATAAAATTTCAATCCAAAGTCGTTTTATCTAATTCTGTTTTTGCTTTAACAATTCAGATGACAAAATTTCGATCTAGAGTCATCTTATTAAATCCTATTCGTTTTCTATAGATCTAGAATCTTAGATATTTTAGGAATTTTTTTATTATCAGATATATAGGTCTTAAGCCGATCATTTTTACTATTAATCTAGATGTTACAACATTCTTTAAGGTTTTTAGCACTTTTGACTCTATGTTTCTATCGATTGTATTGTTAATCTAAATCAATAAATTTATCTATTTAAAAAAAAGAAAACATACCTTATTTTCTTCAATCCATGTGTATGGCTCTTATCCTTTGTATATCCCCATGTGTTAAGCTCCAATCTTATTTTCTTCTCTCTATGTTATTTATTGTATATATAATTATAAAAATAACCTTATTTATTATGAGTTTAAAAGTGAAACAAAAATAATAGTAGGATTTAATTCATTTTTGTCTTTTATATCTTTGAGTTTTCCTCACTTATATTTTTTTTCCTTTACAATTTCCTTCAATTTTTTTTGACAACCAAGTATTGAAGAAAAATGAAAGGAGAAAAAAGAAGAGAAAAGGCAAGACCAAATTATAAAAAAAAATTAATTTACAACCTATATAACAATTTTCTTAATTATTTTTTCCATTCCTCAAAATTCAGGAAGAAAATTTGAACATCATCTAAACTTTTCTTCCCTTTATTATCTTCTAAATATCCTTTCAATTTTTTTGCCTACCATTTTCTTCTCGCTTTCTGCCGTGCACCAAAAAAAAAAAAAAAAATTCAATTTCAAGGCCTTTTTTTTTTAATCAATTTCTAGGGTGAATTTCATATTAAAAAAACCTATTGAAAAGTGAATTTCAGAAATCTAACTATTTTTTTCATTATTTTGACAAAAATACCTTTATTATTATTTTCTTTTATAAATAACTTTTTCCTTTATAAAATACATGTATATACATAAAATGATAAAATGTATTTTTGTCCAAAATAAGTTATTCTTGAAGAAAAAACATGAAAAATATTACATTTACAAAATTTATATTATTTAAGGTTTTTTAACCAAATTTTCTAAAAAATGATTAATTTCTAGGGTTAAAATGTGGGAGCTCGTAAGAAGAAGGATGGATGGGCCCATGAGGGCTTATGTTGGGAATCCAGTTTGGGCCTTTAACATTACCCCATTATTGGGCTGCCCCATGTTCTAAAATAATCCAGTTTGTATATTAATGTGATTTAGAAATATGTTTTTACGATTTAGAAATAAAAATCATTTCATCGTAAAATCTTAAAACAACTCATAAAAGTGCATTGCTGAAAACAGATCAAATGGTGAAATATTATTAACTATTATTTCTTAAATTATTATTATAAACCTATTATTTTGTATTTTTAAAGATATCAAAATAGTAATTCAAAAAAGAAAAGCTGGGCAGTGGGCTAAGCCCATCCTAGGCTAGGTAGAAGGACTGTTAGCATGGCCCAGTTTTCAAATATTCGAGGCCTTAAATAAGGTGTATAAAACAATAAGTTAGTTAGCTTATATATATATATATATATATATATATATATTTTAATAATGTAAAAATAATAAGTTATATAACTAGAAAAGTTCTAAAACGAGGAAAAATAAAAACATAGTTAAATCCAAAATAAGAAAATAAGTAAGTTATTTACATCAAACTCATTTTATTGCTCTTAATTCATCAATATGATATGAAATAATTATTTTAAAATATATATAAGAAAATATATAAGTTTCTAAATTATTGTTTTGAAATTTTCTACTTAGATGACATAACATAAGAAAATTATTTTCCTAATCTGTGTTTTGTTCCCACAAAATTTGAGGAAAATGCGAGACAAATAAAATAGGGAGGAACAGTAGAGTAAAAGAGAATTTAAAGGAAAATAATATTGATGTTAAATATGACATATTATTTTTATTTGCTACTTGAACCAAATTTTATTTATTTTTACTCATCAAATATGACATAGTTTTTGAAAACTCTTTTTTTTTTTGAAAAACAAGGAGAACATATTTAGTTTTTTTTTTTTAAAACATTTAGAGAACATTGAAAACACTAAATTTAGATAACACGAACAATTTTTAGATAACACTAAAATAATGTTTCATGTGTTTTAAAAAAATGTTTATCAATAACATTTTAAAAAATCGGAACCAAATAGGTCTAAGTGATTTGATTTATATTTGAATTTTTTTAGGTTTTTTTTACTAAACAACCAAACATAAGAAAATCGTTTTTCATTAGGCTGTGTCAAGGAAAGAAAGAAAAAACATTTTTGATTTCTATTCTTGAAATCCGTTATTGATAATAGTTTTTTAAAACACATATATTACCATATACTTTTTTTTTAAAGGAGAATAATTTTATTGATTCAAATTAACTATACATTCGATGGAAATACAGAATTAAATTCGCTAAAAACTCTAGCGAATGTCACAATATCCATGTTAATAGCATAATGAATCGGTTTAAAGCCTACATATTTAATAATTCTGTGATGACTAGAATACATATGACACCGGTTCTGAAGCATATTGATGATAATGATTTGACTTGATGTCTTTGCCTGATTGAATTTGCTTTGCCGTTCGAATCACCCACATACAAGAAAGCGCCGCAACAAGATGGCAAAAGCCAATCATCGTAATAAGACGACACAAACCACACACTGCACAAGACGATGACAAAAACAAGAAAAACAAATTAAAAATATTTTTGTAGAAGAACCAAAAAAGAAAAATGATAGAAAGAGATGTAGAGAGATGATTTCAGGCTAAAAATGATCAAAAAATCATCCATCTTGCTTAAAGAAAAGGGTGTTAGTTTTTTGTGGGATCAAGCACATATGATGTGAGCCCGACCATTAAATTTTAATTAATTTATTATTAATTAAACTGAATTCTTTTTTTTTTTTTGAGAATGTGGAGAGAGAAATTGAAGCATTGTGATATAGATATGGTTGATTGATAATAACAACATAATAAAAAAGAAAAATTAATTCCCAAGTCAAAAAGAAAAAGAGGTAGCGACACAATCTCTCTTTAGATTTTCTTTGAAAAAATAACTTTGTAAGTCCCGACTTCCTTCCTCCATGGATCTCTGTGAATAAGGTATGTCTTTTAAGTTTTGAAATTTAGTTCCAATACTTTTCAATGGTAATGTGATTAGAATTCTGATTCTGCATAGATATCGATTTTGGTTATAGTTTCGAATATGATTCTTGTTATATTGTTATATTTCTTTTGTTTTGGATATATATGTTTCCAATAAAAAAAATTATTTTAGGAAATTTTTTCAAAATAGATTTACTGAGATTATGGTTCCGATTTTTTATTTTATTTTTTTGTGTGTATATAATCAGAAAACTTTCCTGATTCATGTCACAAGTATTCGAATAGTTCAGGAAATCTGTTATGTTTGCATTTTAAATATCTTTTTTTTTGGTTTGTTCATGCAGAATTATATATATCTCTGTCTCTCTATATATATAGATAATAAGTCTTATCCAAAATATATTTATTTTAAATAATATTGTAATATGTTATGTGTTTCTCATAACATAATTTGAACAACCTCATATTATGATTAAGAGTATCGATGATGCTTTTTCATGGGCCGGGGGTGGAGCATGTAGGGATCGTTGGGCTGACACAGGTGCTAGTGGAGTTGATTTGCGGGCTCTGGATTGTCGAGCACGAGGGGTAGGGTTCTTCTTGTGCGGTCTGCGGCGGCGCGTTGCTCTCTACAAAATACGAAAGGGGTCGGCGGGGCCGCGGGTAGTGCCTCGTCCTAAGTCAGTTTTTCTTTACGAGAGAAAGGAAGCGCCCAGGGGCGAATGTGTGCGATATGTTTGCTTATGGTATCACGTAACCATGAGTGAGGGTGGCTTTGTATTTATAGTAGATGTTCAACCAGTTGGATGGTGACTAGGATTCGTTCCCATTGGATGGGATATTTTTTGTTATTATCTGTATCGGATTTGGTAAAGGATATAGAAATAGCAGTTTATTTAGGATAATCTTCTTCCTTATTGGGGGATCTGGTTTGATGATGAACTGTTATTATCTTTCTTTCCTTATTGATAAGATTTGGTTGGATGTGCAGGATAATATATTCTATTTCCCTTATCTTTGGGAGACTTCCACTGTCGACGTGGACGGCGAGGTTGGACCTTCATTACGAGTTGGTGCCAAAGGCGAATCTTGCGACGTAAAGGGGCTGAATGCTTGATGGGCATGCCTCTCACGCTGGGGTTTAAGCGAGTGAGGACTGCGTGTTTCGTTGGGCCCCAGGCTCTTTCTTGGGCTACGGTGGGTGGAGCTGTGAGCCTTATTTTCAAACCTATCGGTTGCCCCCGGCCCTTGGTATGCGGTGTGCGTGGGCAGGGGTTGTAGTTTCTCCACATCGGATTGCAATTTCACGTGTCACGCTTTCGAGTGAATTAGTTAGGGCTTGGTCGTCGTCATTGGTCTTATGATAATGATGACTCTTCGGTCTTCGCGCTCATTTCTCCCATTCCTTTCAGTTTCCTTTTGTTTCTTTCGCAGACATCCTCTGTCTTGTGTGCCTCCCGATCACGATGCTTCCTTGCCTTTAGTGAGTTGTTCGGACTTCCCTCTCTACGTCTTAATGCGAGCACTTTTTGCGTAGAGTTTTCTCGCGTCTTTCTTGGGATAGCCTTTTCTGTTGTATTCCTGGGTCCGCTGTGTCTTTATCTCCTTGGTTTCTTTCCAAGCTATACGACGAGGCGCTAGGGTTAGGTTAGCCAAGTTTTGTTTTCATTATTTGTTTTCATTATGGGTCTGGGCCGTTCTTCTTCTCTACGCATCGATGGTGACTCTTCGACTATTCTTTGGTTACCGGGCGAGCTGCGGTGTCTCCCTGCAGGATGTTTAGGGGTTGAACTTTCGAGATGTCTCGAGGTGCCTCCCTCTTCCCCTTGGACCCAAGGGTGGGAAAAGTAAACTTGATTAAATACCACTGAAGGGGTCGAATACTAAGATCGCCATTCGGCATGCTTTGTGCATGGGACTGGCAAGGTCGGTCCCTCATGCGGGGCCTGCTGGCGGGCGTTACCGGCCTCCCTTCGGCGTTCGGTGTGGTCCCACGACTTTTTTGACCCTCCCATGTGGTCTCGGTGCCTAAGATGGTGTGCTTCTTTGAAGTGGCTTTTGCGATAATGGTCTCGCTCCTGCACTTCATAAAAGGGGTTTGCGACCTTGATGTTTGTCCTTCCCGGCTCGCCCAAATGGTTGGGGTATGTTGGTTGGTGCGTTGGTTTTTCTTTAGGCCGAGGCTCGATTGTCCCGGCATAGCTTTGCTCCTTTACCTTTGCTTGAAGGAGCATCGAGGGCTTCCTGCCCTTCTGGCGTTACGGTGCTCCTCGGTGATTTAGATCTTCTCACTCCACGGGTTGTGGAAGGGGACGCTACTTCTTAGTTAGCCGGTCGTAGTGGGATATGACCCTCTCGACAAGGGCGACACCTTGGGCGTTAGGTGGCTTGGACCACCCAGGGAATCTTCGTGAGTGTTCGTTACGTGCTGGTTATAACTTGTGTGTGGTCATTGGGTATTCCTGACTCTGCACTGTCTACATGCTTCTCAGGTGCTTGAATTGATCTCAGCGTTGAGGACAACGTCGTAGCACTAGCGTTGGCTGAGTGTCCTCCTCGTCCTTACGAGGAGCTGATCAAGTCGGATGTTCCCGACCCTTCAAGCTCGAGTGCCCGCTCGCTTTCTGGCGCTCACGAGGAGCCTTCGCTTCTTCCACCATGAAAGTTCCTCTGTGCGCCTTCATTGCGCTTTGAGGCCTTCGCCTCCTTTCCATCATGAAAGTTTACGCCATTGGGCCCTCACATTTGCCAAACCCACTAGGGGGGAACTATTGGCTCGGTTGGAGACGTTGTCTCGGAAGCCCGGGCGTGAAGCGAAAAACCTCGGACTCAGGGTTGAGAAGATCGGCTTTGGTTGGGTTCAGTTGGGGGCATCTTCCATCTTCTCAGTCTGCTCATGTCTATAGCCAGAAACGAGGGTGCGGTCGCTATCTGGTCAAGGCTATGGTCTTGAGGTTCGCGGTCCCATTACGGGTCTGGCTGCTTGGAGCGAAGGTCCCTCGGGTGGGGCGGATTGGCCGGCAGATTGTCGATAGCCCATTGCGGAATGCGGAACATGACGAAGAGGGTGAGGTCGCCTTCTGGCGGAAGAGTCGAGGAGGAAAGATCAGGAGTCAAGTAGGCGGAGACGGGGGACTCTTTCTTCTCAATGCCGAACTTTCGCGGCGGGCGCGGTCGTCCATTCTTAAGGATTCGATCTCACGAGAGGTCGGTCTTGTTGCCAGTTGATGAGGCTTTTGACGCTCATCTATCGCCGAGAGTCGCTTCAGTGGATTTAGTACTTTGCCATATCTGATTCTATTTTGAGTTGATTCTATTTTGACTCTATGCTGGGTGTGCAGGTGGCTACTCATTTGAAGGGTTTGGCGGCGAGGCCAAAACTAAGCAGGTCATGTCCGGCCGGCTAGGGCTTACGGCCGGGTGGCTCCCTCACATCGGCGAGTGAGCTGGTCGGGTGCCGGCGTGTGTCGGCCCGGAGGCCGGTGAAGCTCATCGATTTGGGCGCCACCACGTCGTGGGTGCTCGGTAGGAGTGGGAAGGCAGGCCGGACTAGCAGACGGTAGAAGGCGACCCGGAGGTTCGGGATGATTTGAGGGTTGTCTTGAGAACAACTTGATGGGAGCTAGGGACGGTGCCCAGTGCGCCTAGTATGAACTTGAATGGTTAGGGATGAGCTTTTCTCACATCGGCGAGCCGTGGTCTAGGAAGAATTGCGTGCGATCAAAGACGATCTGCGTGCGATCAAAGACGATCTGCTTGATAAGGCGGTATTTGTTGGACAAGGCTCGACCTGCGAGGCTAACAGCCTTATTTCGGAGTGGGCGGGCGCTGCTTGAAGTCTTGTGATTTGGATTGGGACCTTCATCGACAAATAACTTTTGGTGTTGACGGGACGAAGTTCGTGGAAGCGGGGCGAGGATTGTGCTGATGGTTCACGGGTGGCTTGCCTTTTCGGAAGAAAGTTAATGCCTATTCCGGCCTGGATTTCAACTTTGACCTTCCCAGCGATGAGGAGGATGAGGGGTCCTTCTCTACTGATTATTCTAGAGAGCCGGGCACCCCTGTTGAGGCCCACTCCCCTTCTTCACCGTCTGCTCCTCCTTCTGATGCCTGATCTCCTATGCACGTCTTCGCCTGCCCGATGTCGACTTTTATACCTTTTTTTTTTTTACATATATATTTTTGTTGGGCCCGGGGCCCAGACTATCGCAATAACATTGTCCTTAATGAATACTCATTTTTCCACTTTACTTCTTTCGCCTCTACTTGTGCTCTTCGCGACGTTATGCATGAATCGAATGGCCTGAATTGAGCGTTTGAGTTGAGTAAATGAGCTCTTCAAAGCGGCCCAGTTGAGGCTCAGGTGGGCTGCGTCTTTGGTGGGCCGACTCCCGGGGCGCATGGCTGAGTTGAATGCCTCTTAAATTTGCATGGCTGTCTTGAGTGGTTGAGCTTCGTCGATGTGGTCTGGGCTCAGGTCGGTGATTTGCTGTCGAGGCCGGTTTCTAGAATTTGCATGGCATGTGTAGGGTTGAACTCGATCAATGTGTTTCTTGAGCTCAGGTCGGTTGATTTGCTTGAGTCGAGTGATTCCCCGGTGCATGGCGTGGCCAGAATGGTTGAGCTCGATCGATGTGGTGGCGGGCTTCATCAGTTGATTTTCCTGAGTCAAACTGATTCCTAGGCTGCATGGCCTGTGTAAAATGATTGAGCTTGTCAATGTGAGCTGCTGGGCTTCGTCGGCTGATTTGCCTAAGTTGAATTGATTCCTAGGCTGCATGACCTGTGTAGAATGGTTGAGCTCGTTAATGTGGTACGCTAGGCTCAGGAGCGGTAGTGTGATACTCTTTGGTGATCGACCTCCTTGGGTTCGCGTGACTTTGTGCGGAAGTGAGCGAACTGGTCGAAGTGAGCTCTTGCTTCAGACTCCGGTTGTGGCCAAATGGCGATGTGGCGATCGACTGATAAATTTGCGTGGCGTCTTTGATGAATGAACTTCGTCGAGGTATTTCTTCAGACTCCGGCGTTGGTAGGAGCGTGGCGAGTTGATTTGACTCGATAGGCGTCTCGTGATGTCGATCGTGATTCGATCAAGTGATTCGGGTCCGATTACGGGTGTGATGAGTTCTGTTCGATAGTTTGATGCCAGTAATGATTCGTCGAAGTCGCCTGCTGAATCTCCGGTTGCGTGTGTGGATGGCGCGTGTCGACGTCGGTATTGTTTGTATGCCGCCGATGATTCGTGTCGATGTGTGACCGTTGTGTGACGCGTGTTGCGTTCCGATATTGTGCGTGAATGAACTTCGTCAAGTGATTTATTTACGATTGGGATTGTGATGATGACCTGAGGTGATGTTCAGTGATGGTTCGTGGCGATAGATGAACTCGTCGAGTGAGCTGCGGGCTCAGAACGCGGCCCAGAGTGGCGATGTAACTGGCTGATATGACTCAATAGAGGCTGCGTGGCACGTCTTGAGTAGATGAACTCGTCAAAGTGAGTTCTTCAGACTCGGCGGCGAGGCAGTGGCGATGTAGCTGGTGTCGACTCGATAGGGCTGCGTGGCGTCTTTGGTAGATGAACTCGTCGGTGGTACGCTACGTGCGGCCATTATTCGACCGATTTTCTTGGAAAGGTGCGGCGTCTTTAATGCTGATTTATGGAAATTTGAAAGCGTTTGACGACTTTTTTGATGCTTTGGCCTTCTTATAAATGGCGAGGCTTCATTGCTATGGGTTTATACTTTGAATAGCCTCTTACGGTGCGTGGCAGAAATGCGCACGAGATGGGCGTCGAAGTGATCATCGCTAGCCAGGGGATCCTTTGAAGATACAGTTCGGTTCGTTGGACTACACGTTTGTGGGAGTTTGTGTTTCCCTAGTCTCCCCTTTATGGGAGTCATGTTATTCCCTAGTTTCGTGCTAGGGAATGCGTCTGGAGAGGGCGGCGCATTTCTTGTGTCGCCTTCTCCATTTTCTGTTCTTCTTTCCCTTCCTTTTTTTTCTTCTCTTTCTCCTTCTTTTTCATTTTTTCTTCCACATCTCATTCTCCCCTTTCCGCACAAACTCCTTCCATCCCTTTTTTCTTCTTCTCCTCTTTCCACCTTTACGTACATTTATTTTCATCTCGTTTTCTTTTCCTTTTTCTTCTGAAGTTTTTTGAGGCGCTTGTCTTGTGTGCTTCAGTGTAGATGGCTTCCAACGATTGTGCTTGAATGTAATCGATTGGAATAAAGTGACTTTTTATTTTATGGCTATGAGCTTTCTCGTTCTAGCCCACGTATGTTTTTGATCATCATATGTCTGAGTTGCTTGTGACCTCTTAACAAAATAACTAGAGAATGGTCGAATTATTAACTGAAAATTGATAAATCTCCATTTGGGTAAACCCGGGGTTTCTTGATAAGCGTTTAAGATGTTCGCATTCCGGGCATCTTTGTAAATTTTCCCCTCCTCTGCGTTTGGAGCTGTGTACTGGTCGCTGACTCGAGATATGATGTAAGGGCCTTCCCGGTTGGGGCCCAGTTTCCCATGTGCTAGATTCTTCCTTCTTTGGAAGAAGCTTTTAAGACCAAATGGCGGAGCATGTGGCTCTGGGTTTGACTTTTTGGTTTGTAGTACCTCGTGGGTCTTCCTTTTTGGTAGTCTTACGTATGCCTTAGGACTTGCTCACGTTTTCATCTAAAGATCAGAATTTAGGCGGAGAGCCTCGTCGATATGCTCCAGCATTTAGCTAATTCGATCCTTGGGGACTTTAATCCTACCTCGGCAGAGAGCTGCGCCAGTCTTGAAGAATTCAGGCGAGAATGGGTCTCTCGGGTTCTTCGACCTGGGTGTACGTAGGCTATGGCTTGCCTCGGGAGGTATTCTACCACAGCTTCCTTTAAGATCTTCCAATTTGGTCTTCAACGCGGCCTTAAGGGTTCGATGGTACGACCGACTTTTTGTCCAGTTGAATATGGATGTCTTGAGCGAGTAATAATTCTTAATTAGAGCTTCGACACAATCTCGGTGGAGTTGTCAAATTGATTTTCCATTGTCGGAAATACAGGCTCATGGTCCACAAACCTGCATATGATGGCTCGCCACACAAAATTGCGTATCTTATGTTCTGTGATTGTGGCTAAAGGCTCGGCCTCAGCCCACTTGGTGAAATAATCTACTACGACGATGATGAATTTACATTGGCCGCTTCCCGAGGCGGCGAGAGGTCGGTATGTGTCGCTTTGCGTTGTTGGAAGGGCCGGGGCTTGTGATTGACGTCGGGAGCTCGATGGGAGCGTGAGATCTTGGCGTGCTCTGCAGAATCTTGCATTTCTTGACTAGGTCGGTTCTGCGTCTTTGGTATTGTAGGCGGTGGTATCGCGATGCCAGATCTTTCACGCCAATTCTTGAGCTCGGAATATGATTTCGCATATACCCTCGTGTGTACTTCTCTTAGCACGTGATTCAATGTTTTTCAGCGATGCACTTAAGGGATAGGTGTGGTGAAACCTCGCTTGTCTGGGAGCTTCCCTTATGATTAGTGAACTGGCAGACCACGTCCTTATTTTAGGCGCTTTCGGGTGGAGTCGGGTGGGCGTCGGGTCTATTATTATATAATCCCAAATGGGGTCCATCCAATTCGGCTCGGACCCGACCTGGGCAACCTCCACGTCATAGAGGTCGATAGAGGGCTCCGCCAGGTATTTGACAGGTGCCGACCTGCTGAGGTCTTTCTGTAAGGCTGTTGCTAACTTTGCCAAGGCGTCGGCAGGTTCTGCTCTGGGACATGTACGATCTGAAGCGTACGAACTTTTCAATAAATCTCGTACCTTTTGGAGATATAGGATCATCCTTCCACTTTTGGCCTCGTAGTGTCTTCTATTTGCCTTACTACTAGTTGGGAATCGCTGTAGACCTCTAGCTGGTCAACTTCCAGTGAATGGGCGAGGTTGAGGCCCGCTATGACGACCTCATACTCGGCCTCGTTGTTGGAGGCTTGAAATCCGAACCTGAGTGCGTACTCAATATCTATTCCTTCTGGAGAGGTCAGGATTAGACCTGCTCCGCTCCCTTGTGCATTTGAGGCTCCATCTACAGAGAGTTTCCAGATGGGGAGGTCATTCATTGTTTGAGCGTTCTCAGTAGGTTAGTGAGGTGATTCCATGGCGAAGTCATTTAAGACTGCCCTTTTATTGGGTTTTTAGGTTTGTATCGATGTCGAACTCAGCAGCTCTATATGGCCCACTTCATTAGCCTTCTCTGGTTTATGTAACACTTGCTTCATCGGGTATTCTATTGGAACTTCTATGGTATGAGCCTGGAAGTAGGGGCGGAGTTTTCGAGCTGCGGTTACCAAGGCTAAAATTAGTTTCTCCATCCTTGGGTACCTCTCCTCCGCTCCTCTCAGCTTGGTACCCAATAGTAAGCTTGGGTGTTGCACTCGCCTCTTTGTATGCGACGAGGACAAATTGGTTGAGAAGTACGATACGGTACCCAAGTATAGAGTAAAGGGCTCCCCCTTCAATAGGACTTACTAGAATGGGAGGAGGAGGAGGCTCAAATCGTTTTCAAGGCTGAGAATGCCTCTTGACGCCATTATCCCATTGAAAGGCCTTCTTGAAGACTTGGAAAGAAAAGGCGGCATTTATCACTTGCCACACAGACCTGAGCAGCTTAAAGCGGCCAATCCTTCCGTCAGACGCGCACTTCGCCCCATACCTGATGGCATTGGCATGTCGACACGACCTTTATTTGTCTAGATTTGCCTCAATTCCTCGGTGGTTGACTATGGGAAACCTAAGATTTTCCATTTGATACTCCGAAAGGCACACTTAGCTGGGTCGGTTTCATGTGTAGTCTCTCAGTTTGACGCCTCGGATAGATGACTATGTGGGCTTCGGCTATGGTGGATTTACGATATATCTCTGTACACTTCCATAGTTGTGTGCCTATACGCCACGGAACATCCGGTTCACCAACCTCGTCGTAGCTCTAGCGTTCTTGAGCCGAGAAACGGCATCACACGCGATAATGGGTTCCACTGCTGGCCGTGGCGTGACGAGGTTTTTGGTCACTGGGTCCATGCGATCCCAGTTTGTAGCGGGAGAAGGCATCATAAGCTGAGTTCATGGCGGCGGTACTTTATCTGATAAGTCGATTAAGTGAGAAAGCTGTCCTTTGGGCATGCTTTGTTGATGTCGGTGAAGTCGATGTAGAGCCGCCACTTGCCGTTTGCTTTTTTGACGAGTACGACGTTGGCTAGCCATTCTGGATATTCCACCTCCCTGATCGCTCCTGCCTAAAGGAGTTTGCTGACTTCCTTGTTGATGGCTTTTTTGTCTTTTTCAGGCGCGAGCTCCTCTACTGTTTGATTATGGCGAAGGATGGGCGTTCGGCGCATGAGTGATTACCGCGGATCAATTCCTCAATAATACGCTGCTTCCATGCGAGAGAGAGCGTCGCTGTTTTGTCTTAAAAATGGATAGAGTTTAGGGTCTTTACGTAACGGGTAGGTATAGGCGAGATGTTCGGTCGTCGTCCGGCGATACGGTTCGAGTTCTTCGAGGGGCTCGGTGAGTGAGTACCTCGTCATATGTCGAGCTTGTCAGTATATGTTGTCGACCGTTTTGTTTCATGGATCTTTGATAGCATTCCTAGCCACGTTGATCTCCTCGAACCATTCCTACTCCGTTTACGGTAGGGAATTTGATCATCATGTGATATGCGGAAGGGATGGCATTTATTGCATTGAGAGAGGGTCTACCCAGCAACATGTTATAAGCAGACGGGGCGTGCCAGGCGAGGAATCTTGTGTCGTCGCACGGCATGAGGATCTCCCAAGGTGAGTACCAGTGTATTGAGCCTAGAGTATGCAGCAGCGCCACGAGAGGGCCGCGGATGGTGTTGGCGGGCTCCTAGTTTCTCCTTAGATGCCCATTTTACTTGGCCCGACACGAAGATGATATCAATTTAACTCCGTTGTCAATTAGGACAGATGAATTGTTTGTTGGCCTGAAGCTGCGCGAACTACCAGTGGGTCGTCATGAGGATGTTGGCATCCCTCCAGATCTGAGTCAGAGAATGTAATGGATGTGTCGAGCCGCGGTAGTTTAGACACTACTTGAATTTCCGCTATCTGCATGCACGATCTTTGCGTAGATGGGCCTTAGGCGAAATTTAGTTAAAGCTCCTCCACAGGAATCCTCCACGAGATTACGGATTTCACCTAGGGGTTGTTGGTGCTGAGTCGTCGTCTGCCGAGGTGGTGGTTGCTGAGGCGGGGCCTGGTTTTGAGCTTGATTCTGAGCCTGATTTTCAGGGGATATGGGCGTCGGAGTATCCGCGCCGTATTAAAGTCACTATGTTCTCTATTGGAGTTGTATGCGGTCGTGCGTGCGGTGTCAGTAGTCCCATATGGAACTCGCGATTACTTAGGTTAATCTCTTTGTTCACGGGGTCGACTTCATTTGAGTTAGCCCGCCTCGAGGCTGATTCGTTCGTACTTAGCGGTTCGTGTCGGCACATTAGGGGTGAAAGCGAAGTGAATAAACGTCGTCATCTTCCGGATTGCGGTGGTAAGGAGCGATCTCGAGGTTCCCATGCCTTTTTGGGGATCGTTCTCCGTTTCTTTGGAATCCTTCCTGATGGCTTTATTAACTGAACCGTCCTGTTAGTTGTGTCTCGCTTTTTTCTTTATGAGTGGAAGAGCTCTTTCTTGGATGAGGCTTCTTCACCGTTAATATACTTCTCTGCTTTTGCGAGCACCTCAACCATGCTTGCTTGGGGATTTTTGGAGATGGAAAACATCAAGTCTTTCGACTGAACCCCTAAGCCAGCAATGAATGCAGTGATCGCGAACTTCTCGTCGGGTATGTCTACCTTTAGAGACTCGGCATTAAATCTTTGGACATAAGACCTCAGGCTTTCTTGCGAGCTTTGCTTGATGGTCAGCAAATGGTAACTTGGCTTTCTATATGTCCTGGCCCCAATGAAGTGAGAGACGAATGCAATGGAAAGCTCTCTGAATGAGGAGATTGACGACGGTGGAAGCCTATTAAACCATGCAAAATTTGGGCGCACAGGGTGATAGTGAAAGCTCTGCATCGCACCGGATCTTGATACCCATGCAGTTCCATTTGGTTTTGTAAGTGTTGAGATGATCGTAGGATCTACGGAACATCAAGCGCTTCCACCTGTGGCATTCTGAACTTGGCTGGAAGGGGGAAGTGGAGTACCTCGGCTGTGAAGGGTGATTCAGTTTGTTGTACCAAGGTATCCATAGTGTCAGGAGCGCGTCCTCTTATTACCTCTTTCACACGGCTGAGCTCTTGTTGGAGCGCGAACCTCTGTTCCCATGATTGCTCTCCTGCTCCTTCTTTGAGGTGGTCGGGTTCTTCGTTCTCGACATGCTCCCAGAGTGTTGCCGTTGCCTCCTCCGAGTACAGATGTAGTCCATTGCCCAGGGCTGGTTGGACTCTGCTTTTGTTTGACACCTCGGGAGTGCCGGGGTGTGTTGCCCCTCACGAGAGGGAATGTTGTGACCTTCCTGTGTCTGTCGCGCTTCCCGTGGGTGTTGCATCTGTCTGGTGAGTTGTTCTAACTCTTCTATTAGACGTTGATTGGTGAGGCGGAGTGCCTCCACCTCGTCCGTGTTGGCCTGCATTGTTTCTAACGCGCCGGGAGGTCGGCTGTCTGCGTTGCCTGGTTGGTCCTGCATCCTTGGAGGATTAGCGTTGCTCCTGCTTGTGTTCCGAGTCGATACCATCAGTAACTGAGAAATCAGTTATATTTGTAAAGGAACTGTCGTTCCCACAGACGCGCCAAGCGGCGATGCTTTCAAGCTGGCCCAGGAATTTGGAGAGGCGTGTGGGTCGTTAGGTAGGACATGATTCTTGGTGGAGTTAAGTTCACGAGCTCCTGGATTATCGGGCTGAGGTAGGTTCTTCTTGTCTTGGATCTACTTGGCGGCGTTGCTCTCCTCTGAAATACGAAAGAAGGGGGTGGCGGAGGAAGCCGCGGAAGGTGGCCACTCCGATACCTAAGTCGATTTCTTTACGAGAGAAAGAAGCGCTTAGAGGGCGAATGTGTTACGTATGTTTACGTATGAGTATGCATACCTTTCACCGATGGGGTGACCTTGTATTTATAGTAGATGTTTAGCCAGTTGGATGGTGACTAGGATTCGTTCCCATTGGATGGGATATTTTTTGTTATTATCTGTATCGGATTTGGTAAAGGATATAGAAAGAGCAGTTTATTTGGGATAATCTTCTTTCCTTATTGGGGGATCAGGTTGATGATGAACTGTTATTATCTTTCTTTCCTTATTGATGAGATTTGGTTGGATTTGCAGGATAATATATTATATTTCCCTTATCTTTGGGGGCTTCCGCAATCGACCGTTGGCGGAGTGGAGTTGGACAACTACGTGCAGGTTGGTACCAAAGGCTTGAATGCTAACGTAAAGGGGTTGGAATGCTTCAATGGGCACCTCTCTTTGGGGTTTGCCAGTGGGCTGCGTGTTTCGTTGGGCTAGAGCTCTTTCTTGGGCACGGTGGGTGGGCTGTGAGCCTTATTTTTCAAACCCTATCAGTATCCATATTTTTTTTATAATAATTTTTTTTTACAGTGAAACAACAGAACATTGGATT
The DNA here is from genome assembly GCA_016808115.1 of Tetrastigma voinierianum. Lineage (NCBI taxonomy): Eukaryota > Viridiplantae > Streptophyta > Magnoliopsida > Vitales > Vitaceae > Tetrastigma > Tetrastigma voinierianum. The sequence continues at coordinate 845,487 of JAEQBH010001875.1, forward strand.
CTGGATAATTTGTTATACAGAATTCTAAAGATCTGGTTCCAAAAAATATTTTTTTAATAAGAAACCTATGCATAATAAGCATATGATCCGTCATAAAGTTTTCAAGGAAGAAGGGTTTATGGACATGGTTCTAGAAACCTATACATATAATAATATAAATTAAATAATTAATATATATATATATATATATATATATATATATATATATATATATATATATATATATATATATATATATATATATATAAGATTAAACTATCCTTCTTAGCCCCACATATATAAATAAGTAGCCACTTTGCATATTATAACCCACTATTTTTTTTACCATTTCTCATAAGGATAACTAATAGTGGGGTGTTAATCCATATTTACTAAAATAATATTTATTAAATAGAAAGTAAATATCTCTTAGTTCACCTACTTTACATCAAAATGTAACTAGGGTTTGTTGGCTAAAACCCTTCCAATATTCTTTTAAAGGACCCTAATTCGAATCTTGTTGACTATTTTTTAATTAATTATTCTTTCAATGTACCAAAAATAATGGCAAGATTAATAAGGACTGTAAAGGCCTTTAGAACCCCAATGACACCTAGTGAACTATATAATAGAAACCAATGGTCACATTCAAAAAATTGTTTGGGAAGGGAGTCTGTTGAGAAGTATTGACAAATATAAGGCTATTACGTCATGCCTCATATCACTAAATGAACAGGGAATTCTTTATTCCTTGTAGAATAGTCACCCTTATGATCACGCAAGAACTTATATAAAAATTGTTAAGGATTTCATCCATGAGTATGTGAATTAGGCTGTAGGGAAGACCTAGTAGTCTTGCGTATGGTCCATTTAGAAAGGAAGAAACCTGAAGTTCAGGATCCCCAAGTTACCAAAAGTCACATATGAACTTCCTTTGGAACTGAAGAATAGATTGGATGATTCCATTCCTGTTTATTCCATGCAATTGTCTTAATTTAATGTTTATTAATTACACAAAATGTTTGACGGTGATACTTAACTTTTATGTCTTTAGTATTTAGCTTTGTATAAATTACCCCGCAATGCTATGAATTTATTGCTAGTTATTGTTTAAATTTTTTTGGGGGTTTAGCTATAAAAAGCTTGTTCTCATATGAGAACTAGTTTTACACCTTTAGATGGTGATTTTATTTCTTAAGATCTGTTTTTTCTTAGAAAATTTTTTAATTTACACAAATCTCAAGAGATAAAATTACCATTTAACGGTATAAAACTCGTTCTCATATGGCTGAAACTACTCTTGAACAACACAAGTACAAATTAGCTAAAGTTTAATGACTTTAGAAAGACAACAATTAATTGCAAAGGAGTTAATTGGACTTAGGAACCTTAGGCGATAATTGAGAACATAGTGAACTCTCAACTCTAGCCCTATGTTCAACTAACACTTTACAATTAATTTAGCATTCATGTACCTGAGAATTAATTATAGTGCCTAATTGACTGTTCGTAGTATAACAAATGGCAACCGCTGCTATTAGTGATTTCCACAAGCGCACGGGTCACACAAGTAATATAGTGGACTAACAAGTCCAGATATTGATCCCATAGGGAATGTGTGGTTTTAGTGAGGATTGAGTACCTCGCTACTAAAGTCGTTCACTATTTGAGAGACTCGATGACTTGGGGAGAATGTTTGTAATCTAAAATAAGAACAAAATAAAGCAAAACAAAACAGGGTGTGATCAATGTCCACTCACAAGGAAGGAGTAATATCGGGAATATAACTCAAGGAAAGATTCTAGGGTTGATTGTCTCCATTGATGCATTTATGGTTTATATTCATTAAGCGTTGATTAAGTAAACGTACACTTGTGCATGTCCAAGGAATCCGACATGAGGTTTACACTTTCGCGTCTCCCCTCATTTCTCACACCAACTCCCTATTCTCCTTTCGGTCCATCTAGGTCATTAAGTATGGTACTTTTATAAGGCAATGCTTTCCTTGGGAATCTGTTAATTCGCTCTGATCATACAATAGGACTACCCCGAGCTACGCTCGAATCGATAATCTCTCTCGGTTCATGCGATCATCTCATAATGAGATGGTCTTTATTCTAATAAAAGTCAAAATGTGGTACTAGGCATTGCCAATTCTCTAGACTTCTTTGATTAGGTTAATTAGTATTTCAATTAACTAATTCATACCTTAAGAGACTTGGGACCATATTTTAGGGCGTAATCCAAGCGTCACCAAGGATGCCCTAGTATGGTGATCGAAGACCCAACTCTCAATAAGGATTAATTAGTTAAAACCATAACAATCCTAAGAACTACACCAACTAACATCCAAACCATAATAATCCTTAGAACTACACCAACTAACATCCACATAAGCATGAATTCACAAAACCATTCTAAAAGATATATAAATCAAACATCAATTTAAACAATCAACCCTAGAGGAAAGTTTAGCTACTTATTACAATCCACAAATCGATCAAAATCATGTCTATTACATCCATAATAATGAAAGAAATGAGAAGAGAGTGAGAGTTAGAGAAACAAAACGAATATGAGATGAAAAATGCTCAAAACTCAGCTCCAAGGTTATAGGAGGTCCTCTAGTTGATAGATTCTTCAATATTACACAAAATCCAAAGTAAAAATGAAAAAAATCACAAACCCTAAAATGATTCAAGAAGAAGAGAGGAGAAACCCTAAGGAGGGTGCTCTCCCTAAAAAACCGAACCTTAGAAATGTCTACAAAATATCTATTTATAGACAATGGAAAATGGGCCGATCATGGACTCAAAAATTGCTATTTTTTTGTTCAGCCCGCCATCCTTCGTAGTGATGAAGGCTTCTTCACCTTGGCAAACTCGACGGTTGCCTTTTGATCAATTCTCCCTTTGCCGGGAGAAGGATTTCTTTGCTACGGTGAACCTCTTCACTGCTGCGAACCCGAGGCATCAACTTTGCTTTCTTGGGCTTCGCCATAGCGAATCCTTTCCTTTGCAGCGGAGAACTGCTTCACCGAGGTGAGCGTATCCCTTCGATGCGGTGAACCTCGTTACTAAGGTGAGCAACCTGCTATAGCTTGACAACTTTTTCTTCACTTGATTTCTTCCACCACTTTACTTGATTTTCCTTCTAATCCTACAAAACATAAGCAAATGAGGGATTAGAGTTTTCTTATATGATATTGGTGTGAATCTAGCATTTATGTTGCATAAAACACATGAAAATCATACTACAAAGGCTATCGAGATTCACACCTATCAAATACCCTCAAACTTAACATTTTGCTTGTCCTCACGCAAAGAAACAACTCATTTTCCTTATTCAAAACTAACAAACATGTTGAGCATGAAATTGGGATAATATATGAAAATTTCCCTCAAGGATATAATCTTCATACAACACAAAGAAAACTTTGAGATAACCTTTTTAAAAACTAATTGATTGACCATGAGTTGAACAACCTAAACCAAAGTTCTCAAGAGTGTGTGTGTGTAGTCTTCCCCTCTCTAGTTAATTGCAGTTCGGATGGAATTAGATGAGCATGAGTGAAATGGGGATCTATTACTCACATGGTGAGTGTGTAAGACTCCATATGCTTGTTGGGCATATTACTCTCCACTAATGTAGGCTACACACAACTCTTAGGATCAATTAGGTCTTTATATAGCTTGTAGTGTATGACTTAGTTAAGGGTAGTTAAATAGATCATTTAGGCTTTAGTTTACCCAAAACATACACATTTTCCTTTTTTCTCCACTAATTGTTCATCCTTTTGCATATTGCCTTCTTTTTAATTGGCCTCCTAAGCTTTTCCCCTAAACTTAACTTATTGCATATTTTTATCTCATAGCTTCCCCAAACTTGCATGATTTTCACCATCCTCACAAGAACACCAAGAACTTTATTTTTCATAATTACAAGGCATGGAGTAGTGCAATATTCAACCTCGTTAAGCTTTCTACCTACCCTATGTAACGAGCTTTAGGGTAGCAACTCCCAGACTAGTTGGCTTTAGGGTACTAGGTGTAGAACACCCCTAAGAACTTACTTGCTTAAGGTAGGAAGGCTACGAGGCCAAACTTACTCTTCCTTGCTTTATTCTTTCTTTTTCCGTTTTTTCTACTTTTTATCTTCATTTTTCCACCCCAACACCTCCTTTGTTCACAATTAAGGCACACCCTCTTCAACCAACTTCCAAATTCACACTACATGTATTCATAAGATATTGGCATTGAAATCAACATGTTAGGGTAAACAAGGGCTTTGACTGAAAGGTATTCAACAAAAAAGGACAAGGGGTTCATTCTTGGCTTTTCTTGAAATAAAATGGCTAATATGGTTCAAATTGGGTGACTATATATGCGCCAAAAGGTTAGCTAAAATAGCTCAACCTTGATCCAAGGATATGGCCTAAATCATTTTCCTAATTGTCTTGTTACCTAGGATTTTCACCTCAAGTGATAATTGAACAAGTTTACAGAGTCTTGGGAATCCAAAATATGAAATGATTACCTAATTCTTCTCTAAACCAAGCAAAATTGACCAAAAATGGAACATGACTTGTGCTAAGGGTACTAAGAACAAGTGGTTTTGGGTCTACAACTATGTGGTCAAACCATTATGCTTTATGTTCAAATATCTCTCATGTTCTTCATGTGAGAGAGGTTCAATCATTATTCATCATAGGCATCATAATTATCTCAAAACAAGCTCAACCAAAACAAAAACATCCTAAAAATGAAAAATTAACCTAAAAATTGAAAACACATAAAAGCAACTAAAACACATAAAACACAAAAAGAAAACACTAAAGATAGGATAATTGAAGTTGCTGGAAAAACTTAAAACAAAGGGAAATTCCCCCAATACCTCCAAACTTAAAATATGCATTGTCTTCAATGTATTAAATATGAAAGTTAAGAATAGAGGACTCCCCTCGATGATCAAGTGTGACCATTGGGCTCGAGTGTGGTGGGTCTTGATGAAATTTCCTCAATAAGATTCAACTTCAATATCCTGAAAAGAAAAAATCAAATAAATACTTAAAATAAAATCAACATGTAACACATATTAAAAATAACTAAAAACAAACTACTATAGTATTAAATGGATATAACAAATCCTTATTTTTGCTTGGAGTGCCTCCCAAGAGCTGGTCCGTTTTTAGAGTCCAACTAGACTCATTGGGGAAGTTTGAAATGTTTGCTTTGGCCCTTCATCCATTGTGGCCAACACTCTCTCTTCATCCTCGTCGCTTGTGAGGATGACTTCCTCCACCTCTAGAATAGGTGATGTAAGCTCAAATGTCAACTCTTTGGTGGGAAAAGAGTTGGCCTCAAATTTATATTCTTCAAGAGTGTCCTCTTGAAGGATTACAGGTGCTTGCTCCTTAATGAGAGGAAATGAGCCCTCTAACTTCTTGCATGCCCTCCTTTCTTCATCCGTTAACAGTATTGTTTGGTGGAGGTCAAACTTCATTTTCTCATACCCTGGCATAAGTGTCATTTTCCATTTTTCGACATCAATCCACATTTGACTTGTGGTAGTGGGGTTTTTCTACAAAATGATACTTGTCGGTCCCTCACTTCATGCGAAAGTAAAAAGATTCTATGGGAAATAAAAGTCTTGACTCAATTAGGCGTTTTCCATTATAAGCTCGGGATGGCCTTTTCAACTTACTTCTCTTTTCGATATGACTCTTCATCAATATGGCTCATTCTTCTCAACCAATGTCGGGTCTTGCGATTCTCCCTTAAGAATCAAGGACATTTTTTCATATTTCATTGATATCTTGTCCTCATCCAAAGTCGAACTCGAAAGTTCATTTTCAAGGCTCAAAGATATGCTTTTAGTCTCCCGTATGTCATCATTCTTTATGTCGCTCAAGCGTTGCCTTGAAGATTAATGTTCCTTTATAACATTTTCTAATTTTTGAGCTTGTATTACCGTTCTTTCCATGATAGCATACATTTCTCTATTGAGAATTTTCAAATTGGTGTCCATGTCTACTATCCTGTTGGCATCCATCTTGGTTTCCATGTTTGGCCACCACATTTCTAAAGCCTCATTATCCCTTTTAATTTCTTCCTTCAATGCAAGAAATAGCTCCTCATTTGATGGTTGCCTGATTTGCTCTTGAAAATAGGAACTTGAACCTTCTTGACTGTGCATACTTGGATGTCCATAGGAGATATTGCCATATGTCCCCCAACCCGAATAGTTGTAACTTGGCATAATGTTTTGGGGTTGAGAGATGTAACCCGCATGGTTGTTGAAATGATTCTCCCCTTCAAAATTATAGGCTTGTTGGCTCGTGGAGGTTTGTGCTTGCCTTGCGACGATATCTTCCCATGTTGGTGTTATTTGGGTTGCTTGAAAAGCACATTCTTTTTGGCGACTGTAGAAGAGCTCATTTATCTCTTCATTAGACATTATGTTCAGCACCTTGTAAAAAAAAAAAAGAAAAAAAAAGTGAAGTGTACAAAATTCAAATAAGAAACAAATAAAAACAAGAAAAGAAAAGAAAATTTTTGCTCAAACTAACAAACTTCTCTTTTGCTAAAATATCAATCCAAACACCAAACCGTACCTTCCCCGGCAACAACGCCAAAAACTTGTTAGCGATTTCTACAAGCACACAAGTCGCATGAGTAATACAGTGGACTAACAAGTCCAGATATCGATCTCACAGGGAAGGTGGTTTTCGAGAGAATTGAGTACCTCGGTTACTGAAGTCGTTCACTATTTGAATGACTCGATGACTTGGGGAGAATGTTTTCTAATCTAAAATAAGAACAAAATAAAGCAAAACAAAACAGGGTGTGATCATTGTCCACTCACAAGGAATAGAGTAATATAGGGAATTTAACTCAAGGAAAGATTCCAGGATTGATTGTCTCCATTGATGCATTTATGGTTTATATTCATTAAGCGTTGATTAAGTGAACGTACACTTGTGCATGTCTAAGGAATCCGACATGAGGTTTACACTTTCGTGTCTCTCCTCAATTTCTCACACCAACTCCCTATTCTCCTTTCGGTCCATCTAGGTCCTTAAGTATGGTACTTTTATAAGGCAATGCTTTCCTTGGGAATCCTATTGGTCACCTCTCGATCCATACAATAGGACTACCCAGACTACGATTGGATCGATCACCTCTCAGTCCTTACGATCCTCACATAATGCTGAGATGGTGCTACTCATAATGAAATCCATGTAGTACTAGGCATTCCCAATTCTCTAGACTTCTTTGATTAGGTTAATTAGTATTTCAATTAACTAATTCATACCTTAAGAGACCGGGACCATATTTTAGGGCATAATCCAAGCGTCACCAAGGATGCCCTAGTATGGGGATTGAAGACCCAACTCTCAATATGTATTAATTAGTTAAAACCATAATAATCCTAAGAACTACACCAACTAACATTCAAACCATAATACTCCTAAGAACTACACCGACTAACATCCACATAAGAATGAATTCACAAAACCATTCTAAACGATATATAAATCAAACATCAATTTAAACAATCAACCCTAGAGGAAAGTTTAGGTACTCATTACAACCCCTAAATCTATGAAAATCATGTCTATTACATCCATAATAATGAAAGAGATGAGAAGAGAGTGAGAGTTAGAGATACAAAACGAATATGAGATGATAAATGTGTAGCACCCCTTTTCAGTCAGACCCGATTGACGGGTCCAAACCGGATCCAGGATGCTTTGATACCACTAAATGTAACACCCGTTTATTATTATTATTTTTATTATTATTATTATTATTTCAAAAGTGTCGTGACCCGAATCCCTAGCTCGACCCGAATGGCAGATCCGAACCGGAGCCCGGTTTACTCCGACTGTTTTCATTTATCTTATCAAAAACATTTTATTTATGTCATTTCATTTTAGAGTTTTCAATTATACGGAAGCATTTCATTTACAATAGGCACAAGGCCTTTTTTAAATATTATGGAAACGGTTGCAAATGATAGGCCCATAAACATTTACATTTATACAAACACATTTACATTAAAGGCATTTTATGCCCCTTCAAAAAGGAGTACAAAATAATGTTTATGAGTTTAACTCGTTTGTTCACAAAATGTCACACGTTCAAAAGAATGGTATGCATATGGCAGAGTATAGACTTATACACTGCAACTTTCTCTATGACTCTGCGCTTCTTGATCTTGCCTTCTTTCCTGTTTACTCTTAACCAGCGCATAGATAAAAACTACACGCTAAACATTTTCATGCTTAGTGGTTCTATACAATTCTATTCCAATTTTCAGTTTAACAAGACCTGCATTTATCATAAAACCATGCTCTTTTTTTTTATATATCAAACTATACTCATTCTTATTCATTTCCACATGCTTTCACTTTACAAATCATTGATCATATCAAAATATGCAATGTCACATGCAACAAATCATTTAACTCAAATCATGAGATTCAAACATATACTCCTAAGGATGTATTTAGTTTACAAATCTCATTTACACTCCTCAAATTTTGTTATTTCACTTTGTCTATACAATTCACATTCATGACGGATTCCGTTTGGTGAATCCCATCCTTTTTGTCATTCGGTAATGTGCTTACACATTTAACAATTTCAGTCTCCCATCATGATAGATGCCGATTGGTGCGGACGTCGTGTGGTCATTTAAAAATTCCATATGCCATCATGACGGATGTCGATTGGTGCATCCTACCAAGTGGGACATTTTAACAATGCCATACACCATCATGACGGATGCCAATTGGTGCAGCCCGCTATGTGGGACATTGAACAATTTTGGTTTGCCTTCATGACGGATACCGATTGGTGCATCCCACTATGTTGGTCATTCGGTATATCGATTCAATTCAAGATTTCAAGAATTGACCCATTCGTTTACAATTCAATTAATCACTCACATGCAATTAATTGTCAGGCATTTCAAATATCACATTTTCAAATCCATTTGCCCTTTCGTAATATCATTTCAAAGATATACTCATTCCATATACTCATTTCAGGTTTATTTAGTCAGCTACCAAACACTTGAAATATGAATATAATTATGGTGAACAAAGAACTAACAGAAGCTGTTGGTTCTCATTTCTATTTCTTCGATCTCAGTCCTAGGTTAGGTGATCTTCACCAGCCCTCAGTCAATATAAATACACCACTTTTAGTGGGTAAACAATTATCACACGTAACGAATCTCGCGAGGCGGTGAGAATGCGGTGCTTTCATAGTTTCATTGCTTTATTTGAACCCCATTAGTCATTTATTGAGGGTTCCTATACTATCGATTAATCACGAAAACTAGACTTTGAATGATCAAGGTATCATTGTGAGCAATTGGCCCGTCTTTGCGGCATACCCAAGGGGTGCCATTTAGCTCTCGGCCTCGTGCATTTTTGAGGGTAATCACGCCTTGGCATAGGTCTACGCGCGGGCATGGGTTCCCTACGTTGTGGCGTAGGAGCCCAATAATGCCCAGATTTTCCAGTTTTTGTACTTTTACGAATTTTCTCCAAAATCACTCCGAAATCCCAAAACAAAACATGGGAATCACTCAATAACATCCTAATATCATCCTAAACTAACCATAGACAAGAAAACCCATGTGATTGAGTTTTTCTAACGAACATCAAATACAACTTTCTAGGGTTTAGGTTCATACCTTAAAGGCACTTGAAGCCCTAGCCTTTTTCCTTCTTCCTTCTTGCAAGATCTTGAAAAAATGGAAGGATTTAAACAACAATCCCTCTTCTCCTCCAAAAACCCTAGCTTCTCTCTCTCACTTTGCTCTCAAACACGTTTTTTCCCAAATGCACAAATGTGCTCTTCTAAGACCACATTTGATCTTATTCCTCATGTAAGACCCGAGAAAATTCCAATTTTCTCAGAAAGGGCAAAATTGTAATTTCGGTAAAAATCCATAATTTTTCTAGATCTCGGATGACAAAACGGACATCTCCGTTGAACTCGTCTCGCGAAATTTAGCTACCACGTCGAATTTCGTTTGGATTAGAAGGTGGTCGAGGTTTGATTTTCGGCGTGGGGTGTCGAATGACACATAGCAAGGTTGGGGATGCCACACTTGGCATCTAAGAGTGACACTTGGCAGAGGCCATGTGGTCCACTTGAAAGCGTGTTTCACAGTGCCATGTGGAAAGGAATCCATGGCTCACAATGGGCCACTTGAGTGTGATGTCATAATAGGAGGGATTAAGGAATAAGAAAAGAAACATGGAAGAGATGGCCACACAAATGGAGTAGGAAATGAGGAGGAAATTACCTCCTTTGACTCATACGTTTAGTGTGATTCAAGGAGAAAATGCAAGGGAGAAGAAAGAGAAAACAAAAATGAAAAGAGGTGAGATGAGAAATGAAAAGGTATTAGAAAGGAAAAAAGGAAGGAAAAGAGAGGAAAGAGGGAAAAGAGGGAAACGGTTCTTAGAGAGAAAAGGGAGGAAAAGGAGAAAGGAGGAAAGGGAAAAGGAAGATTTTCTCGGGTTTCGGGCGGTCGACGTTCGACAGTTCGAGTACTAAAGTTGGTGCGATTAAGGATCTACGTGTGGACACGAAAAGTTGGGTTCGGCTGAACTCCAAGAGGTAGGATATTTTCCTACTTGGTTTACTTTTAGCCTAAAGGCTTTATAATGGTAGGGGTTGCTTGTGGGAGGCCATGTAAATTAGTTCCAAGCTTTGGAATTAAAGGGTATGGATTTCATGACCGGTTTCACGGACTGTGGGAGTTAGGGTTTGAGAAACCGAAAGTTTCTAGGTGTCATGGTTGTTGATGTGATGACAAGGATTGGAACCAAAATGGTTCATGTTTGCGAAAGGGCCGTGAGGTACCCTGTTGAATGGTCGTAATTTTGAGACCTTGTTGTGTGTTATGGCTTGCTTGAATAACATGCAGTGTGTGGAAATGTTATGTTGATGCATCTTTATTTAATGCCATTAACATGGATTTATGGAACAGATTATATATATAAATTATAATTTCCATGGTTTGTAAATGTTTCATGTAGTGCTCATTCATGCATGTAACATGAGAAAATGTGGCATCATGCACTTCCTTAGCACAGTCACATCGCGTCGGGTCGGGTGTGGGTGCGAGGGGTAAGGTTTGTTGTTCACGATTAATCGGTGGTAGGTGTGAACTCGGAAAAAATGGGACAGTCGAGAGTAGGGAATTCACGAGTGTGTAAATGATCAAAATGATAAATTACATGTTTTTTTTTTGGTAGACAAGTGGGAGTAGATCCCCCCCGAGTGAAAGTCCCACATATTATTCACGGTTAGACATGAATCCGCGATGTGAGTTAAAATGTTGAAAGGCGTGCGTCCTACGGTGTGGCTTAGAATCCCAGGTGGCCCACAAAATAAAGGAAAAAGAATTTGATAAATAAAATTGGAGGGTTGTCCGATGGTTGATGTTAGTGCCACGAGGGATGTTGACATTTGTGCATATGGCCCATTGATCCGAGTGAGGAGTCAGTGGGACTTCGGTGGTGAGCATGAGGGTAGCGTCTCATGCGTGATATAGACATTTAAATTATAATAGTGAATAATTGTATGGAGTCTTGATTGTGTTTATATATGTCATTATATGCATTTTAGGTGGGGTAACCCTTATAGGAAAACTTTCTCTTTGAGCTGCTCGACTTGAGTCGTGGGACCCCCTTTGGTCATAGGGACTATCCGGGAGGCAGTCTGCGGTGGTAGCTTTTGAGAAAGCCCAGGAAATGTGGCTTTAATTAAATATTTGTAAATATTTATTAATCTTTTTGTAGAACAATCATGGAAACTATGGGAATATAGTTGGCATATTTGTGATGTGGTTTGTGGGCCCGAGGCTATTTTACTCGGGTATGCGGAATGCGTGATACGAGATGTATAGATTTTCCGCAGGTTGACAGGTAGTCAACGGACCCCCGGGTTTTGGGGCGTCACACCTCATTTTAAGTGTAAGACCATGTTTGACTTACACACAAATTCCATTTCTCATTTTTCTCCTTTTTGGTCTTCATTTCACTTTCATTTATCATTTAATTCACTTTCGCATTTAAGCTTATTCTATTCTTAACCCTTAGGTCCTCATTTTACAAAATTTCAAATTTGCCCTTTTTCACTTAGGTTTATTTCCGGGTTCAATCAATTTATCATTTTAGCATATAATATTTAATCACATGCTCACATATTCATTTCACTTTTCATATTTTATCAGTTTTCCCGAAAAAACCTAAGCTTGGCTCAATTCACACCCGAAATATATAATAAAATTATTACAAAAATTCTAGGGTATTTTTAGGGCGTTACAAAATGCTCCAAACACGGCTTCAAGGTTGTAAGAGGTCCTCTAGGTGATGGATTCTTCAATATTACAACAAATTCAAAGGAAAAATGAACAAAATCACTAACCCTAAAATGATTCAAGAAGAAGAGAGGAGAAACCTTAAGGAGGTTGTTCTCCCTAAAAAAATTGAACCCTAGAAATGTCTACAAAATATCTATTTATAGGCAATAGAGTGGCCAATGGAAGCAAAAATCTCGTTGTTCTTTAGTCTAAGCCCACCATCCTTTGCGCGAGCAGGTTGTCTTTTGATCAATGCCACATTTGCCACGATGGAAGGATTGAAGCGCCGCCCGCAGCCAATTTCGAGGGTTGTCTTCCTGGCTTGATACTCCCGTCCTGCTGATGAAGGATTGCTTCGCTATGAAGAACCTCTTCGCTGCGGCGAAGCCTTTCCTTCACACCGGTAAACTACTTTATCAAGGTGAGCATATCCCTTCGTTCTTGTGAACCTTGTCCTTTGCGCGAACATACTCGCCGTGGCAAGCAACTGCTTCACGACTCAACAACTTTCTCTTAGAAGCCCAGTTTAACTGCGTCACTTTGCTTGATTTTTTTCTAATCTTACAAACTAAGCAAATAGGGGATTAGAGCTTTCTTATCGATATTGGTGAATCCCAGCTTTTATGTTGTAAACAAAGTAAAATCATCATACAAATATAACAAGATTCACACCTATCAGTTGCTAAGAACATTGTGGCTGAACTAAATAAGGGTGAAAAATTAAATGGCAATAATTACGAGATTTGGAGTATGAAAATCCAATACGATCTAGAGAAGCTGAGGCTCTTGAGTTTAAAAATGTCCCGATGTTAGAACTGAGGCAAGGGATAAAGTGACCTAACATAGAGAGGGATCGTCAAGCCTGAGACACGGAAGAAGAACTTCATAGCTCACATCACGTTCTTTGAGTAGCATTGATGATGACATAATGAGGAGTTTAGAAAATATGAGATAATAAAGGACATGTGGTTGCACTCTCTAAAAGGTTTGGTGGGTACACCCATAATCAAACGAAGATCACTTACCATTAAATTTGAAACTTACAAAAAAGCGCCACAGACACGGCATGAAAAAACATTTGAGGAAAATGTCAAATATGATAAGTGAACTTAAGGATGTAGGTCATACTCTTACCGATGAGCAACAAGTGCAACCCATGATTTGTTCACTACCTCAAAGCTAGGAACACATGAAAATGAATTTGACCCACAATGAAAACATTAAGACCTTGGAAGATCCTATGCGCCACTTAGAGCTTGAGGAAGATCACCTCATGGCTAGCAAGACACGTGTTGATATCTACATGGCTAGCTCTAGCTCACATGGAGGAAAATGGCACAAACGTAAATTTCATCATGGGAACCAGAAAAAGAGTCAAACAAATGCTTAGGCAAAAAAAAAAAAAAAAAAAAACAAAAGTTTAACCAACACAAGAAAAGGAAAGAGAAGGCTTGAGAAGAAGCATGTCAAGCTCGGGTCATAAGCTGTGGTAAGACAGGGCATTTTGCATGCGATTGCAAAAAGCCTAAGAAAGTAAATGACCTTTCTGCAGTTGTTAGTACAATTTATGTTTCTAGTTCTATCTTTTTGATTGAATCTTATCCTTTGTGGACTATAGACTTAGGAGAAATGGACAATGTAGAGAAGGGCGAAGTTGCAGCCCGTTTGAATTTTGATAGATCTTGCAAGAAACAAAATGGATATGTAGGAAACAACTATAAGGCTGAAGTGAGGAATTGGAACATGCAAAATTAGTCATCTGAAGTGGCGAGAGCCTTATTCCTACATGGTAGAGTTAAGATCTATAGAGATAGATCTAAAAGGTTGCTTGATCTTTCACTGTCTACATACATAGATAGGATGCTAAAGAGGTTTAGTATGGAGTAGTCCAAGAGAGGAAACATTCCCATGACACATGGGATAACCCTCTCAAAATCCATGTGTCCTAAGACACAAGATGAGAGGACCCACATGAATATGATCTCATATGGTTCGACTATAGTATCAATCATGTATGTTATGTTATGTACTAAACTCGACATATCATATGCTCTGAGAGTCATGAGAAGATACCAGTTGGACCTAGGTGAGGGTCATTAGGTGGTTGTCAAGAATATCCTTAAATACTTGAGAAGGACTAAGGATGTATTCTTGATTTTTGGAGATAATGATCTTATTGTTATGGCCCAGGGTATATCGATCTTGGCTTCGATATGATAAAGATGATTTCAAATCTCGTCATTTGCCATTCACATTGAATGGTAGGCGTAGTAAGTGGAAAGAGTTCCAAAGATGGGATACGACTAAAGTAACTACAAGAATCAAGTACATACGTTGCTTTTGAGTGGTAGCTACGACAGCGGTTTAGACAAGATTATTTCATCACATGAACTAGAGTGGTACTAAGCATTGTTGATTTGATACCTTTGTATTGTAGTAATGATGGAGCCGTGCTTGTGAACAAAGGAACCACGATCATCAAAGGTCCAAACTAGTACTCAGGGTGATACCATTTGATTTGAGAAATATTTTGTGATCATGATATAATCATAGAGAAAGTTCCCACTTATCATAATATTGTTGATCCTCTAACTAAGCCACTTCCCCAGACAAAGTTTGACTCTCATGTGCTCGCCTATGGTATGAGATATAAAGGCGATTGGCTTTAGACCAAGTGGGGGTTTGTTAGAGAAGTGCACTAAAGGCGTTATCACCTTTAGCACTTATTGTACGTCTTATGTTGCTTTTTCAGGCATCTTTATTTTATTGATGTTCATTTATTAAATGAATTGATATCTTTCTTAAATAAATTAATGAGTCCGTGATACATAACATAAATGGAAATCATGACGAGATCATGATAATAAGATTCCTATCATTTGCAATTATGTTAGTATCTAAATTATCCCTAGTCATAGGATTAACGAGACTAGACATTGTTAATCTAGACAGATTAGCACATGTCATACTCCTTGATTGGATAAAGCAATGGATCTTATAAATTGTGATCATGAGTTGATTAGAGCTGACATGTGGATGTTTGCTAAGAGTAGCTAAGTACATCGGAAACCTGCTATGAGACAATCAAATGGATTATCTATTATATGTAGATGATTGTCTCATCGTAGCAATGGTGCAGGTATCCTTAGACTTGAGGTGCTCAAGGATATCTTGGATGTTGATTATGTACTTTTCGAGGTCGCTCATAGGGTGATCATTGGGTACAACTTGAGGTGTTCAAAGGTAATTGAGTAGCCAACAAGGGATTCGTCACTCCCAATAAAAAGAGAGTATACCTATGGCCTCTTGTTCAGATCATTACTCGGGAATCTCTAACCATAGTGGAAATGCCATGAAGAGTGTCTTTAGGTGCATAACTAATGAATAATGAGTCCAGGGACAATATCTATTATCACTTGGGCTAGATGTGGTGTAGCCGGTCTAGTTGGAGCTAAATATTGTCCATGATCTAAACTAAGTAGGGTATAGACTAGTGCAATGACGAATTACAAGGTAATTGTCTATAGAAGGGTTAGTAGTCAAACCATTGACTCTCCGATCATTTGGGGTCATGGTGTGGTGCTAGCTGCTCATGACTTGCTTAATTCAATAGTTGAATCGATGGCCAACATAGTCGAAAACCTAATGGGTCACACACTTAGTAAAGCGTGGGGTTGATATAAAATGGTTTTGGATACGATCCAAATATAAGGGAGATCAATCTCGAGAATGGAATGTCACGAGATTAGTGGAATCCTGTGATTAAGAGCCCTCGCTTAGAGATAAAGAAGGCTTGGGCTTGTTCATGTGCTTAAGGGCCATGAGGGAACACGTCATAACACATAGAGATGTGTGTAGCCTATCATCTCTTAAAGAGAGGGGCACTTTGGACATTTCAAGAGCTAGGGTTTTCCTATAAATGAACCTTTATGGAAAACCCTAACTCTAAGCCTTCATTTGCTCACTTTTCTCAAGAAGAGTGTTCTTGAAAAACAACCCACTCTTGGTGTGATTTGAGAGTCAAATCCTCAGGTTTTTAGCTTCCCTCTTCAGATCTAGGCTTGGCTAGCACCAAGATTTCTTCTGAGACGGTTGCCTTGGAAGTTACCAGCTCCACTCTTTGTGTGGATGCTATTAGAGGCAAACCAAGGACGTGGTTTGCTTCGTTCACAGCTGCATCCCCCTTCGGGTTCGATTTTACACTAACAAGAGGTATAAATCCCACATCCTCTTTGTTTTGAACTGTTTTGATGTTTCAAGGGATCCTTAGAGAGTTTTTGAAGTGTTTTTTTTTTTTTTTTTTTTCTGCTATTGTGGCAACTATTGCCACCTTCAAAACCCAACAATTTGTATCACATTGAGTTTACTTAGTATCTTCTTAAGCCCATCATTATCATCAACTAAGTAAAGGCCCCCCTCATTCATGCTCATTGGTCCATGACATACAAATGCTAGAGATTTTGATGATTCAATTGTGTTTTGTACACATTATCTATGGTCAAAATATCTATATTTTTAGTTTCGAAATCCTCCAATATATGCACCCTATCTCCTATGTAATTTAACCTTGGTTCATTAACCCCTTTTTCTCCATAGTGAATATATAAATCCACATGGCCCTCCATTCTGTCATGTTAACAAATATAAAGACATTGTCAAAACAACACTAAAAAAGAAACAACAAATAGTACCCTATTCATACAACATTATGACCAGATATTGTAAACAATTTATGCCAGTTTGGGACCACACTTTATGTTTGTTTGGGATTACACTTTATGCCAGTTTGAGCCCACATATTCAAACACCATTTATTGACCGAGTGCCTGAATGGAGTTATTTTTATAAAAAGCAAACAACATTATCAATAAACAATTTCTAAAGCAAGACAACTGTGCACATGATCGTATTATTTTATCAAAAGAAAACAACATTACCAATAAACATTTTTGGACCACTGACATTAGGGTACAACATAACAGAAATACAACATAACAACTCTGACTTTACCAAAAGAGATTGCAACTTTATGAAACAATTTTTTAACCTTTATGAGCTAATTTCAATGAGCACATGGCAACATATTAGGACCTCATGTCCCTAAAAGAAAACACAACATTGACCAGATAGAGCCAAACAAGAGTTCACTTAAAGAAATTTATGTGACACTACTCTAAACAATCAAATAAGCAACCAACATGGGTTTAAATAAAAAAAAGAGAACTAATTTCTTTCCTTACCTCTTAGAAAACCAAAATTTCTACAATCGGTTTTCTTCAAGAACTAAAATTAAACTCCTTTCTTGAAATCGGCTTGGTTTTCTCTATAATTCTTAGTTAATAGTTGAACAATCAACAAATCCCCTTACAATTTATGGATGCAGATGAAAAATCCTCTTAAAGCTTCTTCAAGATTTGGGGAAATTTTGATCAACTCTTGGCATTGTCGTTCTCCAAATTAGGGCTCAAAATGTATTTGGGGTTAGATAAAATTAGGGGATTTTGGTAATCGAAGAGCTTTAACGTGTTTAAACATTATAGCTCAGCAAAATTTCCCACTTAAGGTGTCCATGTCAACATCATTAGAGAGTCATTCGTCCATTTGGTAACGTCATTAACAGCAGGGGCATTTTTTTAGCTACAGACTAAACTTTAGGGGCACCAATTTGCCCGAAAATGGTTTAATGGACAAGTTAGACATATGGCCAAATGCTAAAGGCATATATGTACCTTATCCTGTATATAAACGTAGAGAGACTTTATAAACATTACGCTCTAATAAACAACAACCATTAGTTGGATCGAATTCACATCCTTTACTTATTTTGCTTATTCACAAACGTATGTATTGAATATTATTAATTTATATAACAATTAGGTAAGTGTACCACTTCAAACAACATTGTGAGCATAATTATTGGTTGTATACTTGTATTAAAACCTCCAAACTATTGGCATTAATTATATTGGATGGATTCTTGATGAGTGTGAAACTCATTTATGTTTTGAGTTCATTTCACATACTATTACCCAGGTATTTTATAATCATATTCATGCAAAACTCACTGCAACATTTCAATCTAAACTTGGTTTCTTAAGTTCTTGATAAATCAAGTGATTTTACGAAATAGGCAACATATTTCTAAGGAGAGAATGTGGTGTCTCTATACATCATTAAGGAAGATGTTTTTATGTACCATTTGGAACATCAAATGGTTCAAATCCACCCATATTTGCATTCTACATTTAAAGATATTTCCAACGACACCTCACATGCCCCAAATCAGGATTAAGCAGAAGAGATTATGAAGCTCCGACAAGTTGGAGAAAACTGATTCTTTGAGGCAGAAAATTTGTCACAACAAACTTATTTGTCTCTATATTTAAATTTTGTCTCAAAATTATTGGGTCTGACGGCCCAAAATTCTTTGTTTTGGCTTGTTTTCAAACCCATTTCACCTTAGGACTATAAATACTAAATTTTTAGACTTTTAAGGCTCAAAGGAGGTGTGAGAACACCTCTCGTGAGGGTTTCTCTCTCTAATACCTTCTAATTTTTCAGTTTAGCTTAGGGTTTTGATTTTTAGTAGATCTTAAATTAGTTTTGGAGCATATTTTTATTTGTATTAAAGAGTTTTCGGTGTTGTACTCAGAGATTCATATTTCATTATTATTGAGACAAAGATTAAAGCTTCAAATCACGATTTGTTCTCTCACTCCTTATCTCTTGATTTCTTTCTTCATTTTCTTGCTTGTTGCTTGATTGGTGATGATTGAAATCCAGTAACGGAACATTAGACACCTTCTAAGGGTGGGGATTAATTGTTGAATATTCAGATTTGCAGATCTATAGTTTATTTTGTGGGTATGGAGACTGAACTTACATAATTGGTTTAGAAGTATATTTTCTTATGCTTGATTTATTAATTCTATAAACCAGGCTATTCACGATTTATTTAAGGATCCCCTCAAATGCTTGGTGAGGTGTTTTCTAGGAGTCAAGGATAGTGATCTTTTGGTATATGAAATTAATATTTTGAGAACTTGCCTCATTTTAATCAAAATATTCCATTTATGTCTATGGAAATGGATATATTGGTTAATTTGTAGAATGATGGACTAATTATGTTGGAGAAAGCTTGTACTGCCCTGTCTATGGGGAAAAGCTAACTTTAGTCCTAAGAATTGGTTGAAGAGTCTTGGTTTTGGAAGTCATCCAAATCTTAAAGGGAATCAAATCCTAAAAGTAGCTTTTTACATTTGTGTTAATGCCCCAGTTTTGGACCATGAGTGATCGCATTATGAAATGTAAGGTGTTTGAAGGTTTTAGTTAAGACTGTACTAACATACCCTTTGACAAGTCCAGGATTCAACCCATAAATGTTGTGTTTTCAAGGAAATGCAAATTGATTGTTAAATGATTATTCCCATCCCTCGTGCCTCTCTTCATATATTTTAGACTTTTAGTAGTTGTTTGCTTGTTAGATTTTAGGATTAGTTGATTAGTTTTAAATCAGTTATTACATTAGTTAAATTGATCTTAATTCTCATTATATTCGGTCACCTAGACAGTGAATAACCCTTGTAGTCGGGGTGCTCAAATTCCAATTAGAGAGAACCTCCAATTCTCGTGGGTATGATATCTGGACTCCTAGAGTCCACTTTATTACTTGTATGACCCGTGAATTTGTAAAAGGGGTTGAGTGTTTGTAACACTTTGCATTTATTTTGAGCATATTTACTTTTTCAAATCAGTTTTTGAGTATTTACCACATTCACTTCCCTTAGCCATATTTTATATATACATCATTGGTCAACAACAAGTTTTTGGCGGCATTGTCGAGAGTTTTTGGTACCCATATCAGAAATTTGGCTAACAATTCTTTAAATTTTGATTAGTATATTCTCTAGAAATCTGTTATGAATCCAAAGATGATTGGTCATCCGTGATTTTCAAGCGCATGGAAGCAGATGGTACAAATTTTGTGGTATATTCAAATTGATTTTTTGAAATCCATATTGAATTCCTTGCATATATTGTCACACCTCGATTCTCGGTCTGACCCGAATGGCGGATCCGAACCGGGTTCAGGGCGCGAGACTATATACTGGGACTCTTTACCTGATTTTTTTTTTTTTTTAATATCATAATCAAAATATCATATACATATCAAAAGAACTACCACTGGAGTGGTGTCCATCAAAATATACACATATCTTAGGAGTCCCGTTTTACAAATACAAAGCGTACTTTTACATTTTACAAATCAAAACGGAACACCATGTAGTGAACCCTACTAGCGTCTTTTTTTTACAGCCGACGGATATACGGAAGTTTTGAACATCTTCTCCTGTACCTACGGATTAAAACCGGTGCTAAGCTTAACGCTTAGTGGGAAACATATCTTATAACTTATCTTATTTTTATGCGTTTATACTAAATCTGCCAAACATATAGCTAAACAGATATAAAATTTCATGAATTCCTTATAACACATTTACATACATAATTATCTTGTAACAAACTTATGCTTATTCAGATCTCTTGTATCAGTGCGAGCATACATATATGCTTAGGCAGAGTACTTATCCACATACTCCATATTACTATCTCTCTTATACTATCTCTGTAGGAGTTACAGGAGCTTATGCTTATCTGTGAGGTACCCTTAGGTACTCTGAGGTTTATACTTATACCATAGGGCTTATACTTATACTCTGAATTACACTTGTTTGGAGGTACCCGTAGGTACTACGGAGATATTACGGAACATATATTGGTATTATGGAACTTATCTATCTGGAAGTACCAGTAAGTACTACAAAACTTATCTTTGGTACTTCGTATCTTATCGTACTCTGAGAGCATATCACGGTCTTACGGAACTTATACTTGTATTATTGAACTTATTCTTGTATTTCAGATCTTATACTTGTATTATAGAACTTATACATGTATTTCAGATATTATACTTGTCTTACATAGCATATACTTGTCTTACGGATCTTATACTTGTGTTATACAAAGCTTATTCTTGTATTTCTGATCTTATTCTTGTATTTTGGATCTTATACTTGTATTACGGAACATGTACTTGTCTTACGGATCTTAAACTTGTGTTACAGAACTTATTCTTGTATTTCGGATCTTATACTTGTATTCTGAACTTATTCTTGTCTTCTGGATATTATACTTGTGTTCTGGGAACTTATTGTATGAAGCTGGAGTCTTAGTGCTTGTGCGAAGGTACCGAATGGTGGTAGTCGGAGCAACGGTCGAGAATCATATCACATACAGATCATCTCCGGACTTATGCGGAATCACGAACGTTAGTCGTAGTAGTGCAGATCCCATCAGTACACATATGCAGGTTCATACAGTTAGAACATATCGAAACAGCGAGTTGTCGGTTTATATCGAGTCGTCTTTTGGAGCCTCTGATTTCTTATGCTTATATCAGACGTATGCTTATTCGGATTTTTCCATAGGACTCAGACTTGTACTTATAGCAACTTTATGCTTGTTCAGATCTCTCGTCTACGGTACTGAACTTATACTTAGAGCAACATATACTTACTCAGATCTTACATTTTATGGTAAACACATTCTTATTCCAGGTTCGGGTGGTCGATACTTATACTTATTTCATTAGGACATACTTATACTTATCTCCCGTAGGACACATACTTATACTTATTCAGATTCCTTTTATACGGTGCTGAACTTATACATATACTTAGACGGAGGTACTTATCACGTACTCATACTTCTATCTATCATATCTTGGTTCGGATCTCGGTAGGAATCTGAGCTTATGCTTATCACAGGAATGCTTATACACGTGCGGGTACTTATGCATCTCGAGATCTTAGTAGGAGGTTCTGAGAACTTATGTTATCTGGAGGTACCCTTAGGTACTACAAGGTTATGCATATCACCATAGGGTTTATACTTATACTCACGAAGATTACACTTATTTGGAGGTACACCTGCCAGGTACTACGAAATGTCTGGAACTTATTCTTATATGGAAGTTCCCGTAAGTACTACTTGTTCAACTCTCTAAAAAGACACATATTTGTACTTGTATCAGACATATACGTATTAAGATCTCCCAAAGGACATCTACTTGAACTACATCGGACTAATACTTATCCGGATCTCTCTTAGGATTCGTTAAAAAGTACCCGTGGAATGCTTACCAAACTTATACTTATACTTTGTATCTTATACTTGTACTACGGAGCATATCCTTGTCTTACGGATATTATACTTGTATTACAGAGCTTATTCTTATATTTAGGATCTTATACTTGTATTACGGATCATATACTTGTCTTACGGATCTTATACTTGTATTTCGGAGCACATACTTGTATTTCAGATCTTATACTTGTATTACAGAACTTATACATGTATTTCGGATCTTATACTTGTATTACGGATCTTATACTTGTGTTACAGAACTTATTCTTGTATCTCGGATCTTATACTTGTATTACGGATCTTATACTTGTGTTACAGAGCATATACTTGTCTTACGGATCTTGTGCTTGTATCAAACTTATATTTATTTAATAGTACCCGTAGGTACTACTAACTTATACTCATGCGGAGGTACCTGTAGGTACTACAGAGATTCATTATGCGGAGGTACCCGTAGGTACTACTGGGCTTTTACTTATATTACAGAACATATACTTATTTCTGCCGTCACGAAGTACCGTGGGTACTCACGGAGATTTTACTTGTCTGAGAATGCAAAGGTAGTCTTCTGGAGCGGATCTGAGGTGCCATGGGTGGTCACGAGGAGACTTATACTTATTCTTTGTTCGAGTCTTATCATATATCGACATTTCTTAGACCGATCATAAGAAGTAGTGGGGCCAGCGACCTGATAAGTGCCCAGGAGGTGCGTACGATCTTGAGTGTCGTGGCACAAGCCGGGGTGTCAAGCCAGCGAGACGGGATCTTGAGTAGCACTAATTAAGTGCCGAAGTCTTGACGGAGATCTTGTAAGCTAATAAGGTACCGAGTGCACTAAACGAGATCTTGAAGTGTGGAGCAGACGTGTCTACGCCCCACGTAACGGCGGTGTCGTAGCGAAGTGCAGAAACGCAGAATCGAGCGTCCACTCATTCATTTTTCGGTCCTAAGTAGTCATACTATCATATGTCTTTCAGAACTCATAACCTATCTTTATCACATTCTGTGTTCATGACATATTGCTTTTCTTGTTCATGTTCATGTTTCAGTTCGTTTCATATTTCATATCATATTCATGTTTCATGAACCATTCTCTATATTACATTTCTATTTTCTGTTACTATTACATATGACATTTCATATAATTGTACAGTATGATGCCTATGTATTCACACATAATTCATGTATTCTTGTCCCTCTATGAATCTATTTTACTTAGAAATTGGAATCATTCCGATTGGATCATCAAACAAAGTTATGGCATTTTCATGCCAAACTAGTCAATTCTGGATATTACACTAGGGACTGTTTGCTTAATACTCCTTTTCGGGAGTCTTAACACCATACGACCGGTTCTTTGTATTCATTTGAAGTTAAGGTGCTAAGGGTTCTTCTCCAACTTGAATCACCAAATCGAACAGAAACTTGAGTTATGTCCTAAACAACAGGTATTCTATGATCAAAGCAGTAGAAATTTTACCTTGCACATCGTATCTTTGAGTGAATTTTTGGGCCACATAGAGTCAGTCGAGGTACCTATTTCAGGATGTTTGGTTCCTGTAAAAGTCTAGTTTAACCATCAACTTTAATCCTCAAAATCGGATAAGAAATGAAGCCCAGTTATGGCCAAAATACGATATTTGGTAAAAACAGGCAATGGGTACCGGTCCAGGTCCAGTACCAGAAATGAGTGTTTTTCTTCCATTTGTCCATATCTCCACAAACCACTCAATACTCAATGCCACATCTCATTCCCTCCAAATTCATCTTGAAATGGTGGTTTAGAACTTCACATTCCCAAACCATGAGTAGAGTCCGAACCCATACCAAAGTCCACCGTCTTCATCTGAAAACATAGAATTAAGAGATTCCATGCTTATATTAACCAAGTTAAAGTTTTCAACTCAATTTCATTTCAAACCTAGACTTAGGATCAGATTTCCTAACTAAACCCTAGGTTTGGAACTCATAAAATCCTAAATCCATACAAAACCATAAGATCCTTGCTTTCATTTTAAAATCCATACCAAAAATGCGTAATCAGCCTTATTTTTCTTCTTCTTTCTCTTCCTCTTATATTCTTCTTCTCTTCCTCTCCCCTCTTCTTCTTCTTCTCCCCTTCTCTTCTCTTCTCTACGGTTTCTCCCCAAAATGAGACCAAATTTGGTCTTAAATCCAAGCTCTCTATCCTTAGGCCATGTTTGGCTCCCAAAAACCCATTTTTGGGTTAAGTTTTCATTTTTGCATTTAGGTCCTTAGGTTCTTCTCTTTTGCAAATCAAGTCCATGCCCATATTCTAATTTTGCCCTACTCTTTCCTTTTATGACCACTAGATTCCTCCAAGTAGTAAATACATATTTACCCTTTGCTCTCATATAAATTTCCGGGTTTCTCATTTTATTTCCGAAAATTCCCATTTAGCTTATAATATATCCTAAACAAGTCCGAAAACTACTAGGGTATATTTCGGGGTGTTACATATAAACCCTTGCAGAAATATGTTTTATATGATTCCCATATTGATTATCATCCTAACGTTCCAACTTGAAACATGCGTTACAACATAATCTCATTAATTATTCTTCTTTTTACTTCACCACTGAAATTAATTAGTTATAATAATATTTATGATAGGTCCCGATCAAAATTGTTCTATAACACAAGTATTTGATATTCACTGAAGGTGAGAATGAACCACAAATCTTGAAGATTAATTTTCTCTTCATTTATTTTTCACTGATCGTTTGTGTCATAGGCAGATGCCTAACACGATTAATAAAAAATAGAAAATACAAAGTGTTGGTAACAATTCCTAATTATTCTCCTCGTTGGCATAATGCTAAAACAAAAAATAGAAAGCGTTGAAAATGCTTCTAACAGATCTCCTAATTAATCTCCTATCATTACTCCTCGACCAAATTTGAGATCCTGGTCCTCGATGGCAGAATGGAAATTGTTCTTCCAAAAGCTTAGTGTTTTCCCATGCCATCTTAGTTAACCGTCTTTTTTGTTATAAGGCTCATGTACGACTCTATGGATACCTCATCATCATCATGGTCATCTCGAGCGCGAGATCTGACTTCTGTGTGGAGTGTCAGGTGTGTGAACAATGATTCACAGCACCGGATCGCAGCGTCGGATAATATGTGTCCGAGATCTGCTCACGTGGCGTATCGTTGATCAAACAGTAAGTCAAAGGATTTGGATACGGCTTAAACACGGCAGAGACAAGGTTAGACACGGAAGAGACACGGCTTGGACACGGCGAGCAGATTTTATGGGCATTTTCCTTCTTTGGGCTTAAAAAAACCCTAATTCGATTGTTCCTCTTCCTCAATGAGTCAAATACACAAAAACCACACGAAGGAAATTGGATTGCCGACTTCAACTGGGAAGGAGAAGTGGTAACCGGTACGATGACGCCCGATTGACACGGTGACAAGCGCCAACAACGCACGAGAAAGGTGTGCACTCAACCAACATTAACTAAGCTGCTAAGTTCTTTTTTTCTTCTTTTTTTCGGACAGGATCGAATCGATTGATCAATTTGGGTTTTTTCACTAGATTGCATTTTTTTCTCATGATTCATGAAAACACAAAAGAAATATTTTTAAGACTCATTGGTCATCACCCAAAGGAATCGTCTCATCTCATCACCCGAAAAATGTTGAAAAAATAAATTGAAAATACTTAAATTAGGGCTGCTCGAGATTAAAGATGAAAGAAAAAGAAGAGATGGAAGAGGAATAAAAGGAAGGGGGGCCAGGGAGGGGTTGCGTACCTTAGGGGCGGGGAAATAAATCTTAGGCATCCAGCGGTGGCAGGCGTCTTTGCGTAGTGTTGTGCCATAGCCATAGCCTTGAATGAGGTGAAGGTTTGAACTGGAGGAAAAATTTAGGATGCAGGTTGGAAAGGAAGCGGTGAGGGACTAAGGGTTGCGGCTGTAGGAAGCCAGGGCTGGGAGGAGCTCCTTCGGCCACGGCGCCGGTGGAGTCGACCATTGGGGCCATCTCTAGGCTCCCGAGTCGACAATTGCTTTCCCTAGAATCCCACTGTTTTAGTTTTCCATTCATTTTCAATGTTTTTCTTGATTCTTCCTGAAAAGGCCAACACACTTTAAAGAAAAGGCCAACACACTTAATATAAAAGGCAAAACACTTTAAATACTTTAAATAAAGGCCCCGAATCACTTTAAATAAAAGGCTTAAAAGCAGTTTAAAAAAGACCTAAAATAAAAGGCCCCGAAATAAGCCTTTATTTGTTGTGCTTCGATAACTACTGCTTCGGACAGCTTGTGCTACAACGCTCTTCTTGCATTTTCTTTGCATTTTGAGATTCGAGCAAAATAGGAAGCTGAAAGTTGATAAAATGAATGAAATTGGAAGTTGAAATTTATTGCCAATGCAATTTATTTATTTTATTTATTTTTCAGCTTTGTCTAATTGCCTTTTATGCATACTGTTTTTTACAGTTTATTAAGGAAAAGTGGAGAACAATTAAATTAGATTGTTTTATAATTTATTTTGAATTTCAATGAATGCAAACATGCAAATTTTATGGAATTAGGCTTGAATTCGATTAGGGTTTATGGATGGATAAAAAATTAGATTGATTGGGCTTTGAAATAATTTAGATTAATTTAAATGAATGATTTTTTTTATGATGCAGAATTATACAATGAGTAGTAATTCTGAGCCTTCAAGTGATCAACAGAATAATCAAGATGACAATGCTCCATTATGGAGGTTCGTCACGAGAGAAGCGAAAGTTGACGAGGGGAGGAAATGTTGCTTTTCAATGCAATTTTGAAGACAAATATCTGAAAGGGTCGTATAGAGTCAAGGCTCACCTGTTGAAAATTAAAGGGGCCAGGGTTGCATCTTGTACTAAAGTAACAAATGAAAATTTAGTTGAGATGCGAAGGGTGATGGAGGAACTGAACAAAGGGTGAAACAATATAATCTCAAGCAAGTTCCTTTACCCACATCAAGTGTTGCAACATCTAATTTTGAGAATTAGTCTTTAGTCTTTATTGCTATTGATCCAAAAAGGAGAAAGAGTCTTATTGGATCAATTGAAGACATTTAATATGGGTGCCACGATGAAATAGTAAAAGCGGAGTGAGATAGCTAGGACGTTTTACTTAGGGGTTGTCTTTTCAACTTTCTTTAGAAATCGCCCCATTATCTTTGGTGCCTTTAAAGTGCCGAGTCAACTTCAGTTATGTCCCGCTGAGCTATAATGCATTAAAAACTACGTTATTGCGAGAAGGAGAAAGTATTGAGAATTTATTTGGAGCCGTCGAGAAGACTTGGAATGAGAAAGGAGTGAGCATTTGCATTGATGGATGGTTAGATGCTCAAAGAAGACCACTTATTAACATCATGGCGGTTTCGAGAAAAGTGGGCGATGTTTTGAGCAATAAAGCGTGAAGAGAGCGAAGGACAAAAGCACTTTATAAATGATTTGTTGATTAACACTATACAAAGAAATTGGTCCTTAAAGTAGTTCAAGTTATAGTGATAATCTTTGCTGACTTACCATGTGGAGACACATTAATCGATAGTTTTACAGCATATCTTTTGGACCCTAGTGTGTGGTTCATACTCTCAAATCTTGCTTTGCAGAGAACATATGTCGCATGATCTTTAAGATATGATGATGTGATGAAATAATGTGGTTGGATCTCTCAGGTTTCAAGTGATGCCTCTTTCATCAAGAATTGCATTATGAATCGTACAATGAGATTGTCAATGTCTAATAATCATTGCAAGTTGAAGTTACTTTCGGTGGCGATACACGTTTGACTATTGTTGCTTCTTAAACCATTTAAGACAATAAAAAGAGGCTTGGAGCAATTAGTGATAAGTGAAGAATGGGAGATGTATAAAGAAGATAATGTAGTGAAAGCTAAAAGTAAAAAGGATAAAATCTAAATGAAGACTTTGGATGGATGTGGATTATCCGCCGGCTTTACGACTCCGTATGAGATGCGATTGGCGACAAAGCAAACCTTGCCTTCACAATATTTATGAGTGGTGGGATTCGATGATCGAAAAAGTGAAGGAAGCCATTTATAAGAAAGAGCATAAAAGCTTCACAGAAAATTCAAGGTATAATTAAGATTCATTAGTTAAATATTTGAGTTTTGATTTAAAGTTTTAATTATATTTGAACTTATATGAATCGTTTTTTAATTATACTTGTAGGTTTTTGATATGTGTGAATGGAATCTTGGTGGAAAGATGGACTAAAAGCCACACACCTTTACATTCCTTAGCTCATTCCTTAAATCGAGTATCTTAAAAGTTTAAATTGTATAGGCTTTGATAATTTAAATATAAATGATATTCTATGAAATTTAACTTTTTATAATTATGTCATAACTCAACTTGTAGGTATTATAGTCAACAATGGCTTGATGAGTCTCATGATCGTGTTCCACCACATCGAGATGGAAGTAGTAGAGAAAGAAAAAATGTTTTAGAGATATTTTCAAGTGAAGTTGAAAGGGGCCCGAGTAAATGAAGTATGCTACTTACTACGCATCCTTGGAGAGATTTCTAGTAGCGATTCCATCAATGACGGTGGTACATGAGTCTGATAAATGGAGGATTGTTCATGGAACTTCGCTGGCACTTCAATCTGGCATTGAGGTGCTAGAACGACCTTGTTCATCTCGTATTGTGAAAGAAATTGGAGCACGTATAATTTCATTCACTCCATGAGAACAAGTTGACTTTGGCGGGACTTGGTTTATGTCCATACTTGTCTTGACTTACATCCCGGGAGATCTCAAGCATGTAGTGAATCTAAATGTGGGACATTGGAAATGGTTTTGACTCAATGGATATAAAATCTTGGGGTGTTGAAGGATTATGAATCTTCTGCGATGAACACGAGGCTGGAAGCCATTTGTTGATTCGAGAAGGAAATGCTTGTCTTTAGTTTAGTATTACTTATGTTTGTTTTTTAATGTTGTAGAACAATGTTTGTTTGAGCAACTTTGTTTTTTATTTATCTAAAATTGCATTTTTAAGGAATGATATTTGTAGAATAATTATTTTATTTTTTATCTTTATTATCTTAGTGTGTCTTGTTGTATCCGTCTTATCTGGTTTTTGAAATTTCTTGTGTCCGTCTGTGGGTAATGATATCTCAGTGACCGTATCCGTGTCCGTGCTTCTTAGATGGTCATGCCCTTCTAGCAACAATAATCCTTGGTACTTGACACCTATGGCCGGTGTGAACCTTTCATTACAATTGAGCCAGAGTCTTTGTGTTCTTCGTTTTGCATCATCCCAAGTCAATCGCTTGAATGAGGTAACAAGTAGTGTGGTCATAGATGGTGTTGGTGAGGCTTGTAGAGGTGATGGTGCCCTTGAGAATTTTTGTTGCCGCATGAGTTGTTCAACTCTCATTCGTTCCAAGCTAATTGCTTCTTTTAGGGATTGAGGTCTGAACATGTGAATCCCTTCAGAATCTCAGGCTTTAACCCTCCCATGAGTGTCCCAACCAATGCTTTTGGTGTCCGCCCACGAACTTGGTCAGCGAGTTTTTCAAATTCACGTTGGTAGTGTAGAGATCCGGACTACATAACTCTTGAAAGGGCTTCATTATATTTCACAATCTGTTGGACTAAAACGAGCCTAAAGCTCTGCTTCAAAAATAGGCAACGTCATGGTTCGTCCTCCTTGGAATGTCCGTTGAAGCCATTGCCACCATTGGCTTGCGTCTCCTACGAGATGGAAGGAAGCAAGAGGAACTTTCTGGGTTTCGATGGTTCCTTGATACTCAAAAAATTGATTAACTCGATTGAACCATTCGGCATAAAATTTTGGAAACTCAAGTTTTACTAATTTAGAGGAAAATTTTGGTTTGTCCCCACCTTGAGTTCAGAAGAATGGTGGTTTCCTCCATCAGTTTGAAGTAGTGTAGCTTGAAAGTTCCTTACATAGAAAAATTTTAGATAGTTGGTTGATAGTTTCCTCCCTATTGGTGGAAATCTGTCATTCAAGCAACTCAAAGTTGTTACATTCAAATTGGATACTGCTAGCCCAACCTCCCAAGAGTTTGATTATATTTATTGGTGGTCATTTAGTTTGTCTTTCGATACAATGATAGGTCCCAGATTAGAAACTATTATGTACTGACATTTGATATTCTCTTAAGGTGAGAATGAACCACAAATGCTGAAGATTAGAATTTGTGATTTTCCTTTATTTTTCACTGAAGGTTTGTTTTATAGGCATCCCTAACATGATGATAAAAACAGAAAATAGAAAGTGCTGGTAACAACTCCTAATAATTCTCCTCGTTGACATAGTGTTAAAACAAAAAATAGAAAGTGTTGAAACCGCTGCTAATAGATCTCCTAATTAATCTCCTGTCAATTTAAAGATAAACTTATTATTGCTAATTAAATATTTCAATGTAGTATTTTCTTTTTTTGAAAATAGATAAATTTATTGATAATCGATGATGTCACGAAAATCGCAAATTACAAATCACGCGTATCTTGACCGAAGCAGATTTGATTTAATATTCTATCGGATCGAAGCTTTTGCTCATCCCGAGCTATCAATGTGAAACGAAAAAGTACTTAGTTAATGACATGTTATCCGTACTGTCGTCGGGGATTAAACCACTTATTGCAATGGAGTCGGCGACAAACAAATCTGTAATTCGATGACAAACACACAAAATAACAGAGAAAAAATAAAGGCAAATCCATATCAATGAGGAAGAAAACCACTTTATTGAAAAAGAAATCCATAAATGAGGAAAGAAAACGATGGAAGGGGTGATTTCGGCCTTATAATGGCCAAAAAATCACCCCTCTTCTCTAGCGAATAAAGGCTGAACGAGAGAACACAGAGAGGGGGGACTAAGGTTTCCAAAGAGAGGGTTAGCTATTCTTTATATTTCATTATAGTGTTAGATTTCTTTATTTATCATATTTTCATTTTTAACTATAATAAATTTTCTATGCTTAAGGCCAGACTCAAGTGGTAAATAGGTGGGAAAACGCTTGAATTCTTATTATAAGAACATAATATGCAAAGTAAATAGATGTAAGAAAAAACTATAATAAACTTCTTTATTATTATTTTTTCAGTTTAATTCAAATTTTATGTATGAATGAATAATATCAACAAATAATATTAGTACATTTGAATTCATAAGATAATTGCATAGCACTAACAATTAAGTTAGTATTTCTTACTCTTTTTCTTCTTTTTTTTTTTTTTGAGAAATATAGCCAACTATTAAAATAACATAAACAAATGAAAAAAAAAACATTTTGTGAACTAATTTCATCAATAGAACATACATAAAATTAATAAATGCTATACTTTCACAGTTACTCATAAACACAAGAAATAACTCACCCCTCTCCCCCACAAAAAAATAAATAAATAAATAAAAGCAAAAGGTACGTATCACAAATTTGATTCTATTTAGGAAGGAGACTCCTAAAAATAACCATAACCACATAAATGGTAAGGAAAAACAAAAAAACAAAACAAAATTCTTAAACTTATATATATAGGGTCAATCACTTAGGGCCTCTAGGAGGTTGTGACATTTTTTTTTAACACTAGGTTCATCCACACCAAAAATCTATCTTTTCTTCAAACTTATTTTTCCTATTACCTTTGATTCGATACTATCTTTTATATGTAGTTAGCTATCAAATTAAGAAATGGAGTTTGTGGATGCAAATAAAGAGATGTCATCAAGGTTACATCAAGATTTGGTGGGGAAGCCTCTCATTTTCTCCCACTGTTTTTTCAACTCAAGTTGGACAATAATACCTATAAATAAAAATAAATAAATAAAAGAAAAAGAAAAAAAAAAGGGAAAACCCCACTTCCAAGAGTAGGTTTTGAAACTTTTTAATAATTCAATAGGAAATACCTACCATTTCTAGTGTAGCTCTCTAGCTATCAAGAAAATGCTGGAATTGTTGGACGGGTAATAAAGAGATAGTCATCAAGATTACATCTCGATTGGGTGGGGAAGTATCTCGTCCTATCCTTTTCTCAACTCAAGATTGACAAGAAAAACTACTAATGAAAATAAAAAAATGAAAAATAATAGTTAAATTAAAAACGAAAATCATAAACCCAAACCCAAAACCCACTCCCATGATTTAGTTTTGACATTTTTTTAAACGAATACCATCTCTTCCTTTTTTAGTTGGACAGACTCTTATTTTAAGTTAGAATTTTTTAACTTCCTTTTGATTGTAAAAAAGAAAAAGCCCCCATATGTTTTTTTTTTATCATATGTTTATCCCATGGATCCAAATTGGGCTTGTATCTTACACTACATGCGATGTCAGATATTACATTTTACTTGAAACTACTTATACTTGAGGTAAAATACTAATGTTTGAGCCAAAATAAGACATATTTTAAGAATATTAGAATAATGCCTATCCCAATGAGCATTGAAATTGCAGGAAATAGGTTGCCTTCCTAGCAAACATGAAGTTGTTCAAATTCAGCCGAGGAGAAAGGGGTTTCGACAACACTCACCACCACTTAGGTATGAAATTTCCTGTGCCAAACACTCGCATATTCATACAATCTATATAAATATACTCTCTTCTTAATTAATACAATCTATAATCATAGATCCACTTCTCAAATTCATACAATCTATATCGATACACCCACTTCTCAAACCAGTAACCATTAGTTACTGTCACTTATAAACTTCCTTCAGTCAACAAAGATCATCACAACCACAACTAGAAATGCAAATAACCATATGAAGAAGGCAATATTCTGCTTTTGTTGATCAGCTGTTGCCTTGTATTTTTCAAGCAGCAAACACTGGGTAGATTCTAAACATG
The DNA here is from genome assembly GCA_016808115.1 of Tetrastigma voinierianum. NCBI lineage: Eukaryota > Viridiplantae > Streptophyta > Magnoliopsida > Vitales > Vitaceae > Tetrastigma > Tetrastigma voinierianum. The sequence continues at coordinate 878,929 of JAEQBH010001875.1, forward strand.
AAGCATGTAATATTAATTAGCTAGCAGTACACAAACATACATACTAGCATATATATGATTACTTCATTACTTCAACATTAATGTAACAACAGCTGAATACTTACTCAAACAACCACAAGCTTATCTTCCTTCAACACTTCCAATTTGGTTTATGACCAAACTGCTAGTAGAGTTCACTTATTCAAAGGGAAGTTATTCCCTCATGCACTATATGTATAACAACTCCAAACCCTACTTACTTGCATATACTATATATATACTAATTATGGATCGGTGTCTTTCTTCAGGCACAGCGTATAATCCATGGCCTCCCAATCTTCTTCTGCATGGAAACCATCTTCTTTGGCTATCAGAACTGTATTCTGGCTGAATGAGGGTCATCCGCTGATCACTTGCTGCTTGAATAAAACCATAATATTAGTGGATGCATTCTGAAAATTTGGCATGGATGGTAGTAATAAATCAAGCATAGAGTAGAAGTTACCTTGGACAATGGCTGATGAGTGAAGAAGAATTATAAAGGTCACCAGAAGAAGAGCCTTGTAAGGCAGATAGTAGTTTTTCATGTTTCTTCAGAGGGCTTCTGCTGAAATAACAAATATTGTTTGGTTGGAGCTTTTTGTGTTTGTTTGTGTTTCTTTATCTCAGTGGCTTATGTTATTTATAGATAGAGAGATTGACAGTTATAGACAGTTGTGACATGTAAGTTAATTATGTATTCTCATTCATGGCCAGCTGTGGACCTTAATTTCACAAGGGACAAATTATATCTATGTTGGAAGTTCAACACTTCTTCTATATGTTGTTCTGATGGAGGATAAGAAGCCACGACCACACACGATAAAAGGGTGCCAAGTGTTTATGGGACATGAGAATACAGGTTAATTGACATACATACAATATCTAGTGGAAAAAAAATGAGGGAAAACTAAAGAATTTAATTTGCACGGTGAGGAGTTGAGCTTCGTAAGTAAATGGAATTCAAGAACTGATGTGGTGGGTTACATTGAGGCTGCAAGGTTGTAGAGAAAGGGAGCAGCTAGAAGCATGTTTTAGATTTGTAGCCATTGGCAATGGCTAGGGTCATGCAATATCAGGTGAGGTGTTGGAGATGTTCAGCTCAGCTTCTCCATACTTGGTGTGTCCGTACTGATGAGCTCCTGCCTGTTTCCTTCACAACCATATATATAATAAATGTAACAACCTGTTCATGCAAGAAACAAAATACATCTTTGTCGGTTTGTTTTCTCAGGTTCCTTCCTAGAAAAACTCTTTGACATGTTTGCAATATCATCCAAAAAAACAAAGAAAAACAAACTGGGTTGATCAGCTTCTTTAACATTAATATTATATAAAAAAGCAATAATAGTGAAGAAAAACGTGATATCTATCTATTGTTGCAGTCAATGTAAAATATAAAAACCACCCATATAGAAGTTGCAAAATGAAGAGTAATCACTAAGGTCTCCTATGAATGTTAAGAGCATGATATTCATAATAAACCCGGACCCTACAAATTCGAGCATTTAGGAAAATTGGTGATTGAACATGGTATTAAGTGATGGATTCAAGCCCCCACTCTGCATTTTGAGTATTTTCCAGTGACAAACCAAGAAAATAAACTTGGGGAAGCTAGCATTAATGTAGTGTTGTGGATTCTTATTTCTAGCATCCTGTTCCCCATTGGCATATTGATGCGTTGGGCGCACTTAAACCAAGTGTTAAAAAGCATGATACTTATATTGAACCCGAACCCAAGATATAAGGGGATATAACAAGGGTGAGAGCTGAAGGGAAAGGATTAGTGAGTTGGGCCAAAAAGGTGGGATGATCAATTAAGGTTGGACAAGTTGATAATAGGTCCATCTAGGAGAACAGTGGAGGGCCTGGCTGGGGGCCATGTGATGATCCATTGAAGAGAACGAAAAAAGGAATTGAAAGGGTGTATATATAGGTGTGGGCAATGGGCGAACACATAGGGGAGGGGGCAATGGGCGAACACATAGGGGAGGGGCCGAGGACACATGATCATGTCCTACTACTATACTGCAAATGAATCCAAAAATATGTTACAGTTGATAAGTCCAGATGAAGCATAGGCATGATGCACAACGTCCGGCTTATGGGCCCTTTTGTCTCCCCTTGGAAGCTCTTGCCCTTCCTATTTTCCACAACTACTGTACTTACGGAAATAAAGCTAATCCAGGGCCAGGAAACACTAGCATCTCTTGTTTCTTGTTCTGTTCCAAGAACTTTAAGGCTATGTTTGGTTAACCATGATACCAAAGAAAAAGATAAGGAAAGTAATATAAATTTTTTTTTTTTCTTGTTTGATTTATTCATAAAAATTTTAAATAAAATAAATCAAATCTATTTTATATTTTCATTTTTCTTAGGCTAGGTTTGAACCTCCAAAATACTAAGGAAATAAAATATAAAAGAAAATGAAGAGGAAAAAAATTGGAGGAAAATAAAAAGTATGTTTAAATTTAATAAATTAATTTAATATGTTTATTCAAACTTATTTTCTTTGTTTCTCTTTATTATATAATGACTATGAAATTTAAAAATATGTAAAAATGTGAGAATTTTTTATTTTATTTTATATTTTTTACGGTAATATCAAACATGAGAAAATCATTTTTCTTAGTTTTTCTTTTCTTTTCCTTGTACTTTTCAAATTCCAAACAAAGCCTTAAATATAATAATTTTCTCTTATTTCATATTTTATAGGAATATAAAAATATATATTTACATGATCGGAAACCCCCTATCCTTACAAATATGGTAGAAAAACTTTTCTCTTTGCTTTCTCTCTTATTTCCTCAGAACTTTTCTCTTTCCTTTCTCTTAGTATTTTCTTTATAGTTTTCCTCTCATTTTTCGTTTCATTTAAACTTAGGAAAATGGTTTTCGCAGTATTTTTTTTTCTTTTCTTAGCATTTTTCGAAAACCAAACACAGTCTAAGAGACTATAGTGAGGGAAAAGATAGAAAGAAAAAGGAGAAAGAAAAGTAAAAATGAATGAACTTATAAAATAGAGTTAAATTTGAATTTTATTTTATTTACTATTCAAACTCATTTTTATTTTAACTCATTAATATAAAGATTAAGGTTATGTTTGATTAAGAAAGAAAATTTGAGGAAAAATGTAAGGTAAAGAAATAAAGAGGAAAAGTAGAATAAGAGAATAAAGAAGAAGAAAATAAATTAAAATAGAGTCTTTTTAAGAAATAGAATTAAAATAGGGTTAAATCTAACATTTTATTTTTATTTAATACTTTAAACTCATTTTATTTATCCTCTATAAAACTCGTTTTATTTATTTTAATTCATTAGTATAAATATTATAATTTTAGGTTATGTTTGTTTGAGAAAAAAAATTGAGGGAAAATGCATGGGAAAGAAAAGTAGAGAAGGAAAATAAAAAAATCAGAAAAATCCTACATATTAATTTTATTTTCTATTAATTTTATTTATTTTAACTCATCAATATATAAATAGTCTGTAGTATCTTTCAAAATTCTAGAAAACCCTAACTTCTATTTCTCTCTAACTTCTTTTCTGCTAACTTTTTTTCCTTTAAGCAAAGATAAATGATTTTTTTGGTCATTCTTGACCTAAAAAATCCCATACTCCTATACCTCTCTGTTAGTTTCTTTATCAGTAGTGGTTATTCAGTAATATCTAACAGGTTTTATTTGTTTTTCGTGTTTTAGTGGGTCGTGCTGATGCGGTCGTAGTTTGTCGTCATCTTGGTGGTGTTTATTTGTCGATGTGATTCAGAAGCGGTCGAGTATATCCGATCAATGACAAAAAATCAAATCGATGGTTATCAATAGGCTATAGAACTATAATCATATGTATTCTAGTCACGATAGTAATATCAAATGTGCAAGTTCAACTATCAAATATATAGGTTTTGAAACGATTCATTATACTGTGTTAATCGACTTTTTAGTGATTTTGATTCTATATTTCTATTGATGTATTACTAGTTTGAGTCAATAAAATTATTTTTCTCTTTAAAAAAACTTCTCAATATAAATATTAAATAGTTTAAGAATATGTAAATTTTTAAAAAAAGTTCTATATTTAATACTTTTTAGAAATCAAATACAACATGAATAATTTAAAAATATACACATTTCTAAGTGTTTTTTTTTTAATTATTAAACAACTAAGGCCATGTTTGGTTTAGCTAATAATTGTAGCTAATGTTGAAAGTTGATTATAAATTATTACTTTGTAAAGTAACTGTTATCTTATTGAAGGTAAATTTACCTTTAATGACTTGATAGAGAGATATAAAAACAATTTATATATATATATATCAAAAAATGAAAAAATAATATGAGACGTACTTATTTGTTGTTTTTGCAATGACTTTGAGTGAGAGTGGTAGAAATTGACAAGAAAAAGAAATTTAAGAAAGCGGCTAAAATTCCCTCCCTTAGCCATATAAATATACAAGTAAAGACCAAATTAGGATTCGAATTTTTTGGAGAAAATAACGTAAGGCCACCACATAGGTAAAAAAAACCTTTCTTTTCCTATGTATAACCTCAGACTTTGTTCACATTTTGTTTGATTTTGTTTCCTCTATATTTTCATTAAACAAAATATTAAATAAAAACTTAAGTGGAATAAAGCCTCAGATCTCAAATCTACAACAAATTATTTGTTTTGTTTGAGAAATAAAACGCAGGCCGAATAATACCATGTGGTTTAACACATTATGAGTCAATAAAATGCAGCCAATAAAAATAATATGCCAAAGAGATAATCACAAAAAAAAAAAAAAACAAAGAGAATTTTTAACGTGGAAAACCTCCCCCAAAGTGAGAAGAAGAAAAAACGAGGACACTTTGTGGATCGCTTTAAATATAAGTATAATAATTTAGGTACAAAACACAATTCTAAACTAGGTTCGACACCTAGTTTTCAACCTGTCGAAGATGCGCTTCAAGATCCCGAAACAATGAAATCATCTAAATATGATGAATAAAAATAACGAGACGAGATCTAGCCTCAAATCAAGACATATTGATGATCTCACCGCGTCATCGAATCGATGCGAATAAGCCTTTTACGTAAAGTATGCCAAGATTCCTTTTTCACACTTTGCCCTTTTTCTGTCGATGCATACAAATCGGCCACCTCTCAGCGCCCATTTGCCATAGCACGGATCACGACCTCGATCATTAAGTTGCCAAAAAAATAAGAAACTGCGGGTTTATAACTGCCGCGTAACACAGAAGATTTTTCTCTTTGCAAAAACCACCTTACGTACGCCTCCTCAGGTTTTATAATAAAACCTATAGCCCTAATGGGCTTAAGAGAGAAAGTGGACCGCCTATAATTTGGGCTGGACCCACATTACGAAATCTCCTCATTGAACATAAGGGAGATTACACTCTAACAATCTCGGTTAAGAATTCAGTATGGGAGGCGACCGACCTGAAAGCTTGACTTCTCTCTGGTAACAACTTTTGTCATCATATTAGAAGGATTAAAATCTGTGTGAATCTTCTTAAGCTTCATAAGCTCTTTTCCAATGACATCTTGTAACCAATGATATCTCACATCAATGTGCTTTGTACGGGAATGGCGTCGCGAAGTATTCTTGCCTGAAGTCCAGTAGCACTCGACTATCCTGAAACCTGACATACTCATCTTGCATCAAACCCACATTTCTTGAATGAATCTCTTCATCCATAACATCTCTTTCTTTAGCCCGGTTGTTGCTATATATTACGCCTGTTAGTAGACAAGCGACACATACATGCTTAAACGCCGTAAACGGCTCCCTGGCAAAGTGAATAAAAAGCCCGTAAGTCGACTTTCTACCATGAGGTCACTGCCATATCGGTATCTGTAAAACCCAACCTTTGGTTTGAACCCCAAACTTAAACATAATTTTGAAATTACCCTCAGATATTTGAAGATCCATTTCAACACTTTGCTTCGATGCTCCTTTCACGGATTTGAGAGAAATCTACTCATTTATCTTAGCAGCGTGTCTGTCTCCAGTATCTGAAACCACTCTGATACATAAGACTCCAGCTACTAAGGAGTAAGGAATAAAGGCATCTTTCCTTTTCATATGTTGTAGTAGGGCATAAGCTTCTATTAAACCCAAAGTGATTAATAAATTCTGTGCCTTCTTGACTTAGCATCTTTCATATTGAACCTTTCAAGCACCACGTTCAACATACTTTTCTGGCCAATGACCCTGACTTCTTTCCTGATGATCTTGAGTAATTCATACCCGACATTTGTTTTGCGGGCCTAAGTCCTTCATGTCAAGGGCGCTGAACTACCTCTCTTTCAACTTGCCCGATCAATTTGAATCATTGCCCATTATTAACATATCATCAACATAAAGTAAAAGAATAATGAGTTCACCGAAAATACGTAAGCTTCACAGAAATAACTTTCTGATGATGCAAATCTGTCCTCTTATACTTTCGTGGCTCGCGCCAAAGAATCAAACTTCTTGTACCCTTGCCTTGGAGCTTGCTTGACTAGCAAAGACTTTTCTTTAATTTGCAAACCATGTGCTCCTTACCTTTTACTTCAAACCCCTCGAGGTTGTGACATGTAATTCTTCATTGAATCACCATGAGAGCTTGGTCTTCATCCTTTGTTAATTTCGAGTCCCAAACTAGCGGTCAGGTAGAAACAACTTTGATAGAAGACATTTTCACAAGCTGGAGAGAATATCTCATCAAGAAGTCAATACACTTTACCTTTGAAAACCTTTTTACTACCAGCGGGCTTTATACTTGTGATTTTCCATCCAACATCTTTCTTGACTTGAACACCCATTTGTTCCTTAATGCGCTACGCCTTTGGAGATTCAGCGACTCATAAGTGTCATTCTTTATGAAAAGAATGCATTTCTTCTTGCATGGCTTTCATCCGGCTTACCTTATGCGCATGGTGTACTTCTTGAAAATTCTCTAAGCTCCCCTCATGAGTAATCAACACATACTACGAAGGAGGATACTTGGATGATGGGCTGACTCTCCCTGATAGTCCTTAATTTGAGGTTAAAATGACTTGTTGAGGAAATTTGCTCCCCTGCTGTGACTTGATCACTCTCACGGCATCCCATCATCAACCCTTGTGTCTGCAGTGCTTCATCACAGTCATCTCACACTCCCCGTCTATAGTACCTTTACTGAATGAATAAGCTGTGGGATCGATAACTTATAAATCGCGATAAGCTTTAACCTTTTCGGTCTTCTCACAATCTGAAATAGTATGATCTTCATAAAATATCACATCTCTACTTGAAAATCTTCTTTTCCACTTTGGATCCCTGTCATGCCCAAACTCTTCATTTCCATAGCAAGGATACATGGAAAAGCTTTGTCCTCCGAGCTTTGACCTCTGCTCTTTAGGTACATGTCACAAAGCACTTAAAACCTTAAGATGATTGTAAACGAAGCATCTTTCACGTCACAATACCTTCTACGGAGCGTCAAACTCGAAAGATTGTGGGAGACCTATTTATCAAGTAACCGCGATCTGAATAAGCTTCACTAGCTTACTTTGGGTAGCTTTGCCATTTTAGCATGCATCGACCTTCAGCAATAGTCGGTTCATCCTCTGCTGACACCATTGTGTTGTGGAATACCGAAGCTGTCTTCTCATGTCTAATACCATGTCTTTGGCTTGATGGTTTAAACTCCTTTGATGTATACTAACCTCCATTGTCGATGCGAAGACACTTCAAAAACTTTCTGTCTCTCTTTCAGTAAGGCATGAAATTTACGGAAAAGCGTCATGATCTTTGGCCTTGTGAATCGCCCACCTTTCTTGATGTCATCGATAGATGTGACAAAATATCTATTTCCACCCTGAGGACTCCACCTCAGAAAGGGACCACAAACATCATAATAAACCAATTCAAAATATTAGATTTCCTTTTGAGATTTAGAAAAACTACATGATGTTTTCGAATAAACAATAATCCTGTGAGGGTTAAAATTTGTACCTTTAGTAAAAGGAATGAGCCTTTTGGCTAGAATAACAACCCTTTCTCACTCATGTGACCCCGATCTTTTGTGCCGTAAATTTGGGGAGGAACCATCTTGATTCTGCATTCAATTCATCTCCACATATTTTCTGATTGTCTATAAAGTGTGCCCCAACCTTGCCTCTAGCATTCTTAAGAACCTTTGGTAAGCTTCCATTTACGTTCTTAGGAAGTAATTCACATATCCTTCAGATCGAAAAGCTGACTCGAAATAAGATTAAGGCGTAAGTCGGGAACATCTTGCTTTATCTACCAGTGCGATGAACGGCCGGCGGCGTATGCGTATGCGAACGCCGCGATACCCAGCGATCTTGGGTAAATTTGGTGGTACCCATCTTCACGATGCCAAAGTCTCTGGCTGTGCGATGTAGAACTCATTATTAGGAGTAACCGTGATAGAGGAATTTCACTTTGTATCGATAATCCCTCCCAACCTCATTATCTGTAACGAGCGAGCATTCTTCATCTCGAAAAATGGCGCGCGTCTTCGCGAGATAAAGTAGTATAGTATTTTTATTTTTCATCTTTCCTCACGATTTTTGCCTTCTTTTTGTTCCGTTTCAAGCATAACAATTTCTTTCATATGTCGCCTTACCTGATAATGCTTACTTTCCTCTTTCACTAGACTTTCCTCTGGATTGCGACCTGCCTTTGGATTTACCACGACCCTTAGGTCCTCTATTTTTACCTCTTCCCTTGTTCTACGTGACGAGCTGGAGTCTCGAAGATATTCCTTGTTCCTTCCTTCGGCTTCTTCATTAAACAAATTGTCTTTTACCATATCCATGGTTAACTTACCATTAGGATGAGGATTACTAAGTGAGATAACTAAAGTATCCTGACCTATCGGCAAAGAACTCAAAGTAACAATGCTTGCAACTCATCTTGATCTTCATCTTCATAGCATTCTTGGATTGCCCAACCGCGAAAGTCAACGGTGTGCTCGCCCTTGTTGTGCCCATTTTTACTCGCCCAGTTTACTAGCCTTCTAGCTCAAGTGGCTTTATTACGTGCGATCTTTCGTTCGTACATGGTTAATTTTCCCAGCTTCGGTAGCATCAGTCTCACGTGACCGTGATGAAACACACTACGAATTACACCCATTGTCGATTAAATTTCTGCATTTTCTATGCATGATCTTCCATTACTGCTTGACATATCTTTAGGTTTACTTTTATCCCGTGATAGGCGCGTATAAATCCTTGATAAGAATATCTTCCATTCTTGGCTTAGGATAGAATAATTAGGCGAGGTTAGTGCCCAATCATAGCGACTCTGAAGATTCCTCCGTTTTAAACCAGCGCTGACCCTGATACCCGAAGCGATAGAACGCTCTGATACCACTTGTTGGGGAAATAAATACAGACTGAATATTTTCCTTGTCGTTTAACGTGCAAGGTCGATAAAATGCAGCGAAAAATATGCCAAGGAGATAATAAAAATAAAAATAAAAAAAACGAAGAATTTTAATGTGGAAAACCTCCCCAAGTAGAAGAAGAAAAAAAAACCACGGGTGAAAGATCTGACTTAGGATTAACCTCATGAACCAGGGCCTCTCGGCACTCCAAATGGATATAAAACTTTTCTTCAAAACAATCAAAATAAAATCCATGGAAGCGGCTTAGCTTTCACAATCATGCGTATCTTTAGAAAATAATGCGGAAGCGAAGTGGTAAATTAAAAATTTTTTTTTCTTATCTTTCTTTTTTGAGCACTTAGATTTTGAAAATCGACCGGAGTTTCCTCTTGTTTTTGGACTTTCCCGAATTTACAAAAACTGTGGAAACATTTAGAAACACTTCTAATCTTTCAATTCTCAACCAGTTTCGGACTCCTCGTCCTGACTCGATCAAGCCTGATATATACACATATACATTTATTCATAAATCGTCAAAAAAATTCAAAACTTCTTCAATTCCATGCCGCGGTTTGATAGAAGATTGGGCTTGAAAATGGGACTTAAGCCATTTGCCTCGTACCTCGTCCCTTTGAGGATCAAAGCCCACGTGGACATTTTCAAAATATATCACATTATATACATTTATACATGACAAAATATTCAACATATAAAATATCGCGAAATATATATACAATGCGGAGTCACGGCGTCGTCTCCTCGTGTTTCGACTCCTTGCATAGGGGATGCTGCCGGCCTTTGTCTCGAATCTGAAATCATTTTTTGAAACATCTGAAAAAGAGTGAAATTTAAAGGAGCCACCGGTGAGTGTACATTTTCATTAAGACAACATTTTCAGTATATATATAAAAGTAATAAATACTTATACAATTAAAAATCAATTTATGCTTTAAACTTTCTTTCTAATGGAACCTAGGGGTAAGCACAACGGTTTAGGTTGCGCGGTGAGGACAATCTCAATCCAGGTCATAACCCTTCTGGCTAACGGAGAACTCACGCCATGCGTAGGGGTTCGGTCATACTTGGCGCTTATCGCGTGTAAGGATATTGCGCTAAAATCCTATTTCCCTCCCTCAGTTAGTAACTATGGCTTATTCCCTCTAAGAAATCCTTACACGTTTGAAAGTCTTGCCATTCGATACTCGATCATACTTGATCATATGGGGTTAAGGTAACCATCATTAAAACATTTCTTTAAAAATACATTTATAAAATCGTTTAAATCCTTTACTTTATCATTTAAAACACATATGCATTCTTTACATTTTTAAACTTTCATAATGCCTTAACATATGCATACATATTTAATATACATATATAAACATTTACATTAAACTTTTCATTTAACATTAAAAAATCTTTCCTTTTAAAAGTCAATTTTCAAAAATCAGTTTCGCTCACCATTCATCGCTCAATCGGCTTGCTTCCGTCGATTTAGTTTCGAGTCGATAGTCCTTTTCACCTTTCAAGAAAACCGATAAGCATTAACCATACTTCCATTTTAATCCCAGCACTCTGGCATTTCATTTTCTTGACCACATATCCACATTCACTTTAAGACCATTGAACCACACTTAAAAAAAATACATAACCTAGGAAATGACCAAATTACCCTTTTCTTTACAAAATGACATTAATGCTCTCAATTAAAATCATTTTCTTTCTAACCACTTCCAATGCATTTCTAGGGTTAATATTCACCCTAAAACACATGAAAATTACCAACTACACTTGACCCCTCTCATTTTCATTTTAGTAGAAATACCTGAGTCATATTCAATTTTTTTTTTTCTTATTTTCTTAAGCTCCTAACCACTCAATCTAATGCCTTATCTATGATTTCACTCATCCTAATCAATTTCAACATACCACACAAATGCTATCAAACCTAACGATCACTCACTTTATTTTCAAACCTAACCCCTAATCATTTCTTTCTCCATTTATATCAAATCGTCAGCAGTTCGACCTTAAATCATATGATTCTAACATCCATATAAGAAAATCAAAGCAGTAGGCATGAAAACATTAAAATCCAACTTTCCCACCATTAGAAACTTACTTGTTCTTGGTTTTCTTTGGCTTCTCTCCCTTGATACCACTTGGAGATCACTTGGAGAGCTTGAAGGAGAAGAAAAATCACATCTCCCACCTTGCTCCACCTTGGCCTTCTTCTTTCTCTCTTTTCTTTCCTTTCTCTCCTCTCTTTTCTTCTCTCTTCTCTCTCCTTGGCCGTCGACTCTCCTCTTGTTGGAGAAGTCAACTGAATTTTAGATTTTAACCTACACTTTGCGAAATTGCACTTGAGCCCAGAAGAATCTCATTGGTCATTCTCATGAGACAAGCCACTAGCTATTATTTTAATTATAACTTAGCCATTAAGAAAGGTTTTGATTGGCTCTCACAAGAAAAATATCTCCCTTATATCATATTTTATTCATTTCGCGTACTCTTGCCTTTATCTGGAGTTAAACTAAAAAATATTCGCGTAATCTAAACTTAAAATTGAGCATGAAATATTCTAATTAAATCCCTCGGTGGATTACAGGCTCTGAAATCACCGAAATCAGATTTAAAATCGTTAAAATCGGAAATCCGGACAATAGCGTATTATTATCCGAATTACGTTCGAATCACCTGAAAACTATCCAAACGGACTCCGTTTCACTCTGTTTAAGTTTTGTTAGACTCTATGATTAATTCCGGACATTTTGTATTTTGGCCCCGACAGAAAAATTTCGTGCTTGAGCTCAGAATTGATCAAAATCACTATTCCATAAATCTCAATTCTCTTTTAAATATCGGTTTAAAGTCATAGGAACTTAAATTTCTTAAAAATTCCTCTACAGCCACTCCATGGGATATAATAATAAGAAGAATTCTTATTCATTAGGGCATCCAGAGTGAAAATTTTCGAAAAATTTCACTTTATGCCCCGAATGGCGTCAGGGCGTTCTAAATTAATCTATATCGACATCATTGGACCTCTAATTAGTTCAACAACTTTCCACCTAATTATAACATTAAATAAGGTTGGGGGTTTTACAATAGCAGGACATTTGTAGAGTCCTTTACGATATCGTATAATGAATTTAGATCTGAAAACCTAATTAAATAGGTTCAACACACAGTTTTCAACACAATCAAAAGATGCACTTCAAGATCTCAAAACAATGAAATGTCTAAATATAGCTAAATAAAAATAATAGGTAGATCAGCCTCAAATCGAAACGATTGATGAAGATCTCTCACCCCAGCTATCCTACGAATCTAATGCGAATAAGAAAACCTTTACGTAAGTATAAAAGATTCCTTTTTTCACCTTTTGCCCTTTGCCTGAATCGATGCATACAAATGTCTGGCACTTTCTCTTGCTTATTTGTATACTTGGATCATAGCCTCAAATCACTCGATTGCCAAAAAAAAAAATGATTTGTAAAAAAGGTTTATAGCTGCGAAAAAAAGCTACTTATTTGCAAATTTTCTGCACACAAAAACCACACGCACGCCTCCTCCGGGTTTATAATAAAACATGTATGCAATGGGCTTAAGAGAAAGTGGAGCCGCCTATAATTTGGGTTGGACCCACATTACAATTTTAAACAATCAAGGATCTATTATTATTATTATTATTATTTTAATATGATGTCACAAATTAATAATCAAGCCATTAAACACATTTTATTAAATATATAATTTATGATAAATAAAAATAATCGTAATATTTAAGTTTTTTATCTTCGGTTTTTAATTTCTAATCAATATATTTATAAATAATGTCATAAAAAATTCATTTTTGTAATAGAGTTTATTTTGAGTTATTATTATATCAAATTAAAATAAACTAAAAATAAAATTAAAAATTAATATCAAATTAAAAAATAAATTTTGAGATCATAAAATTATCCTTAAATAAATTAAAATAAATTTTATTAAAATATTTACATGTATATAAAATAATTAAGGATGAAATTTCAATTTAAAAAATATAAACTTAACAATAAAATTATTGAATAAAAATATTATCTCAACATTATTAAATAATTTGGTATCATAAATAGTTTTAAAAAATTAAAAGTTTGTTTGAGAATTTAAATTTTTTTTAAAAACATAATTTGTATGTGTATTGCTTTAATTATTTTATATACTTAGATAATTATTTTTTACATAAAAAAAATTAAATAATATATATATATATAATCTAAAAATATCATATTTTTTATTAGTAAGAGTAGAAAATATAAAATAAATTTTCCGTTATCAAACAATATTTTTCTATTTTTATTTTTAAGAATAAAAATATTCCTTACAATTATCAAATAGATAATAATAATTATAAAGAAATTGCAAAACTAATATTAGATGGAAGTGATTTACTAATTACTAGATAGGTAATACTAATTATAAAAACTAATATTTTTAAGAATAAAAATATTATCTCAAAATTTAAAAATCATAGATTATTATCGAAAAACATTTTGATCATTCAAACATATTCAAAATTAGATGTAAACAAAAAGAGAAATTTTGCTTGAGTGATTTACGTCGAAGCATAATATTAGATCCGATGAAATAATGGTTTCAGTAAGAAAACAAAAGAAAATAAAAATATGTTTGCATGAATTTAAAATTTATTAATTAAGGGAAAAAACACATATTGATGCAAGGTCGTCCCGAACTCACATGACCCACAACAAAATACTCTCTTAGATTGTTATGAGATCATATTTTAAGGAGAAAATTATTGTATGATCAATTATGGAATGATTGGTGATAAGTTAATAGGATGAAAACTGGCAGCGTCAGTATGAAATGGTTGATTGATAAGTCGATATGATGAAGATGCCACAATCAACTCTGGAAAAGTTGATTGACAAGAATGTGATTGTAAAGATGTCACAATCAACTATGGAATTGTTGATTGATAAGTCGATGGAATGAAGGCGTCGCGTCAGTATGGAAATATTGATTGACGATAAATCGATTGGATAGGCATGCGAAAAATCGGAATAAATTCAAAGTTCTTTGAAGGTGAAGAGGAGAAAGATTCTAACAATTTTAATTCATATTCTTTTGTATAATTCATTATTAACATATCTTATGGGTTACAAACTAGATGATAGAATAAATATTTACTATAGTCTAAACCTAAATCACTAAAACTAGAACAAATCTAATAAAAGAAATAATAAAAATAAATATATCATCATAAGGGATGTAATATTTAACCTGCTATAATTCATCAACTTTCTCTACCGAAATCATCCCCAGATTCTTACAGAGCTTGAATTAAGCATGTGGAGTCGTCATTGACCTTCTTTCCTTCTACTCAGCTTGTCTTTTGGAACTAATTGCAACCTTAGAAGTCATACCATGACTTTGCATAATTCTCCTCCTCTTGAGAAATAAGATTTGTCCCAAAATCTTCATTGACCTCAAATGGATTCTTTTCTTTTTCCTTTTCTTTTTTTTTTTAAAAATTGAATTTTTATTTTTTTTGAAAAATAAAACTTTAAAAGATAAGCAAACCTGACGAGAACTAACTCTAATACTAATTTGATGCAAGGTCATCCCGAACTGACGTGGCCTGTAGCAAGATACTCTCTCGGATCTTTCTACGGTCAAGTTTAAAGGAAAAGTGAAAAAGGCAGCCACGATTAATTATAAATGATTGATTGATTGAGTGATGGGATGAGACACGCGTCAGTATGAAGGAGTTGATTGATGAGTCGATAGGATGAAGGCGTCTGTCCCGAGTTATGGAAGGTGGATTGATAAATTAGGTGATAGTGAAAGCACCATAATCCCAGTATGGAATGCTTGATTGATAAGTCGATGGAATGAAAATGTTATAATAAACTATGGAAATGTTGATTGATAAGTCGATAGGATGAACGTCACGGAAAAATCAGATAAGTTCAAAAGTTCTTTGGAGAACAAAAAAGGGGAAGATTCTCACAATTTTTAATTCATATTTTTACGTATTACGTATAAGCATGTTTTTATATAGGCTACAAACTAGAAAGTAAATGAGAAATAAAATATCTCTTTGCGATCTTTAACCTAAAACTAGAAAATGAAACAAATCTAAATAAACTAAGGAAAATAAATAATATTAAAATAAGCAAAGGAAGTAAATAACTTGGCATGCAAGTCATACACAATCTGGTTTAGAAAAGCATCTCGAAATGTCTAGATTCTTACAGAACTTAGATTAGCATATTGGTGTGTCATGACACCTACTTCCTTTTACTCTCAAACACCATACTTTTAGAGTCACTTTAATTCTGGCCTTAAAGTAAGTATCTTGACTTTTTATCAGTGATGATGCAAAGAGCTTTACAATGAGCATTGAGAATTGATTCTTCCATTATACAAACTTAATTCAGGAGGCTCTCATGGAAACTTTTAAGTATGTTTCCTAAATCCAAGTATTTTAGTCTTGTTACTATTTTGATTTGAAGATGTTTTATTTTAGAAAATTTGTTTCTAAGTCAAAGTTGTAGTTGTTTTATTTAATTTAGAAACTTCTTTCCTAGTCAAGAAGGGTACTATTTCTTTTAGGAATTTCTTTATTTAAATTAGAAAGCCTTGTTTTGTAAGTCAAAGTAGGAGTTTCTTTATTTAATTTTGAAAGTATGGGGCCTATATATATCCCTCATAATGTAGTCTTTTGATTATCAATTCAAGATTAATAATATTTTCAAATTTCTCTTTTGTAAGAAATCTCTCGTGTTCTCTTATCTGTTGGGTGGATTCCTTTGAGTTGCGAGTTTGTTGCTTCTTATCCCTTTGATGGATTTCTTGGGTGCTGAAGTATATCTTTTGTTCTCTTATCTCTTTGGTGAATTCCCTTTGGTGGTGCAATCGTGACTTCTTATCTCTTGATGGATTCCTTGACTGATGAAATAAGTACCTATCCTTCTAAAACTTCTACTCATCTCATCATCTTTTCTTTTTAACTTTCCAAATCCAATTATATAACCACAACCCAAAACTTTCTAATTTTGGTTCCATACTTCAAAACCCTTTCTAAATACTTTGTTTAACCTAGAAACCATAAATACCCTCTTCCCTAACCTTAGATGTACCCCAAAAATCGTGCATAGCCTTAACATACCTTAGAAAAACCCGAAAATCTCAAATTAGCTCAAAACAAGGCTTTTTGCATCAAACCAAACCCGGACCTTTCCAAACCTAAAATACTTCATTCTAAACCTTAATTTCATCATATATAAACCCTAAACTAGCCCTATAACCTTTGAGACCAGACCTATCTCTTACCCATCAAAGTTCTACCCCATAACCCTAACTTACCTAAACCCCTTAGATCATCCATCATGCACAGTCCTGTTCTTGTATCACAAATTCATAGGCATAATAGGAAAAAAGAAAATGAATGTGAATATTGAAAACCGAAACAACACCACCACATCTGCATGCAAAGAAGAAAATATAATTAAGAAGTGTGTGACACTGACCTATTTATATTTTTGTTTATCTTTCTTGAGAACGTGGAAAGAAAAAGCCAAGAACTAATGAATTAAACTCTCTCATAACAACCAAAATCTTCACCTGATGTATTTTCCTTTTTTTTTTACTAATCTTTTTCCATAAAATCAATTTCTAACAAGATTTATCTATCGTTGAAGGATAAAAGAGGAAAATATAATATTTTTATAAGAGCATTTCAAAAAAAGCTATGATTTGTAGAAACTTTAAATGTGAGGATTGTTTAGCATGTGTCTTTCTAAAGTGCTCTACAATAGTTGTTTAGCCTATATGTCTTTCACAAAGCACCTGCGAGAACTGATTGGTGAATCAATATCGACTCACAATTGCCTCTCCAATTAGCTCAATCAAGTAGGACCTAAATATAAGAATTAAAATATTATTCAAAACAATTACCAAATTGATAATACTAATTATAAAAAAATTGCAAAATTAATATTAGATCGGAGTGATTTACTAATTACCAAATAGGTAATACTAATTATAAAAACTAATATTTTTAAGAATAAAATTATTTAATAGTTTAAAGAATAAAAATATTATCTCAACATTAAAAAGTCAGATTATTATCGGAAAACATTTTGATCATTCAAACAAATTCATAATTAGATGTAAATAAGAAGAGAAATCTTGCCTGAGTGATTTACGTCGAAGCATAATATTAGATATGATGAAACAATGGTTTCAGCAAGAAAACAAAAGAAAATAAAAATATGTTTACATGAATTTAAAAATTATTAATAAACGGAAAATTCATAATAAAACCGAAACAACACCACATCTACATTTAAAGAAGAAAAATAGAATTAAGAAGTGCTTGACACTGACCTGTTTCTATTTTTGTTTATCTTTCTTGAGAAAGTGGAAAGAAAAAACGGAGAACGAATGAATTAGACTCTCTTATAACAACCAAAATCTAATCATGATGTATTTCCTTTTTTTCTTATAAATGTTTTTCCATATAATCAATTTCATAAAAGATTTATGGAGAGAATGATAAAAAAGGAAAATATAATATTTTTATAGGAACATTTCAAAAAAAGCTACGATTTGCTTAGTTTTTAAGCGAAGTTATTTAATACAAGTATCTTTCTCATGTCACAAAGAAGTGATTAAGGGTGAATCGGCTATCAACTTTGATTGCTCCTCCCTTAGCTCAATCAAGGCCTAAATATAAGAAAATCATTTTCTCAAGATTTTTTTTTTTCATAAAATTTCTATTTAGGTCGAAAATCTTAGAAAAATAATAAGAAAAACTATTTTAAGTATTTGGTTTAAACGTAGAAAATATAAGAAAATCAAATATAATTAAATTCCTCAAAAATTTTACATATTTTAAATTTTTAGTCCTTATTTAATATAATAGAGAAAACAAATAAAATGAGTTTGAATAAAAATATATAATTAATTTATTAAGTTTAAATCCTTTTGTTTCTTATTTTCTTTCGAATTTTCTTATCTTCCACTTTTCTTCTTTATCTTATTTCATGGGTAATTTTCAGGTTCCAAATAGAGCTTTAGGGTATATTTGATTCCTATTTTTAAAATTTTTGAGAATAGTTTTTAAAAACCTAGAGAAAACCATTTTGTGTTCTCCCGAAAAATTGTTCTTTGTTATCCGAGTATCAAACATATTCCTTCTTTGTGTTCTCCTGTTTTTCAAAAAAAAAATTCAAAAAACTATAAACAAATATGCCCCTTAATATTTGAATAAAAAATCAATGCTCATGACAAAAATCTACCCAAATAATGCGGAAATCAAGTTTAGCCGGCCTTGTACCCTCATCTTTGCCCTGTCCAATACATGTCAAGACGATCAGGAGGACTGTGCCATTTTCCTTGTCAATCAAGAGTACCGAACATCTACAGTATCATAATCCAAACATACTGTGTTGAAGGTACTAAAATATTAATAATAATAATAATAATACCACTACTGTAGAGGTTGATGTACATCTCTCACTTTGTACCCAATTTCATTCATGTGTACTTTTGCACTATCTTCCACGGTTCTCCGCGAATATTATTTATTTTTATCGACATTCAATAATTAAACTTTTCCCCACAAGTATATTATATTATATGATATTGTTTACATTAAAAATAAATTTTCTGACCCAAACAATATTTAAATAACTATTCAATCCAAATGACAATAGAATTGGTCGAATTAATATATCAAACTCAAACCGAATCCAACTCAATCAGAGAAATCTCGAGCCCATGAGAACCGGCCCATGAAACTGTCCAAAAATATTTATGGAATTTTTAAAAAATTTGTTAAAATTGTCAATTGAGGATACTAAGACTTTGTCTCAAAGGAGGCTTGTTCTCTCCAAGACATAACATGGTAAAGTACGTAAGCAATGTTGGAAGTGGAGAAGTTGCTTGGGGAATAAGACTTTAGTGGAGAAGTTGCTAGGAGAACAAAACTCTAGTGGAAACGTGAGTAGTTATTGAAGAAGGTGGGCTGAGACGGTTATTCAGGAATGTCTATAAAAGGAAGACTCAATATTAGAGCAAAGGATCGATCAATCAACACTCAAAACAGAGCATTTCATCATTTCTCTTAGTCTTTTACAATTTCAACACTTGTCTTTTCATATTCCTAACTTAGTTTTGCATATTTTAACTGACATCTTATTACTTCATTTCTGCCGGTATTTCATTTTTCGAGTCCTAGTCTGATAAAATTTGTTATCTTTCAAGCTAGCCCATACGGTTTTTCTCTTAGCTTTCAATTTAGTCCAATTTTCAAAGTATTTTCCGCTTAGAGTTTAGGGAACTGTCAAGGGAACTAAAGAATCCAATTTTTGTTTGAGAATAGGTTAGATTTCGACACAGTTTCAGTTTGGAAATACTATAATTTCATGGCATGCTCGCACATCCACTAAATTTTCGTGCTTTTCGTATGTTCTAGAGAAAATCCACATACACATATTGTTGGCACGCCCGATGGGACACACACACACATGTGTGTGTGTGTGTGTGTGTGCGCGCGCGCGTATTCCACGATGGGACCCATTTTTACTGAAAAATGCCACCAAAATTAAGGAGTAAGACAATTGTAGAGTATCGACTCGAGAGATCACATTCTTAGAGGCGGCCTGAAAAGAGTTCTAACCTTAGTGGAACAAGTAAGGGCCGGATGGATTCTCCGGTGTGACCATGGGGGGGAATCAAAATCAAATCAAATTCCCAGGTAAACAAGCGAAGGAAGAGATGCGGAGTAATGTGGATGTGCCTATTCTTTTCTCTATTAATTCTAATGTAGACTTGGGCTCGTCACAAGAATTAAAAAGCCAGCGAGTGATCATGACTGCCTTTATGAAAGAAATCAAGCGTGATGTCGATCTGACACAGAGAACCTTGAGAAAGGAAGCTGACGAGCGGGAAGTTCTTTTAAGCCTAAAAGGAAATTTTCTAACGAACTCGAGGGCAACATTCTGAGAACCTACAAGAAGTTAGTGAATTTCACCGCTCACCTATGTAGGCAGAGGTTAGATACCTTCCTCCTCATAGGAGAGAGGGTGGTACTCTAGAAAACTAGCATGGGAAAGACCTAATGCAGCTTGAGGCACAGCTCCTCAGAGGATTTTTGCTCAGACTAATCCAATTACACAATGAGCATATGAAGGAGGCTTTTCTTTCAGTGGAGGCTTGAGGGGCATCATGCAGTCACCTGTTGGAGTAAATGGAAACTGGGGATAGCAAGTTTAACAAATTTCTTAATAGGCTCAACAAGTTCCTCAGCATCCTTTTAGGCGATAACCTTAGCTGGAAATTTATGTCAGGCGGTCACGAGGAATTATATGGGCGAGTCTCGGGCAAATTGGTGATGACGTCTAAAACCTTATATCCATAAATGATAGATAGGAACCCCTACCTAATAGGATCATTGATTTCTCCTTGTTTTCTAGAGAAGATGGCCAATCCACCTTGGAGCATATTGCTAAATTCATTGTGTAATGTGGGGAGTTGGCTAACTATGAGAATTTCTATCATTTCAAGCTTAGATTATTTCCTAACTCTTTGAAAGGCGACATTCACGTGGTGTCTGACATTCAGAAACTCCATTCAAAGTTGGCAAGATATGGAAGAAGCATTCCATGGCTCAGTTCTTTAAGCTGAGCACGAGTGTGCATTATAGGAAGCGTAAGGTAACTCGAATAAATAAGGAGATTGCTAATTTGTTCATCTCGGGTTGAAGATGATAAGCAGTGCGAATCCATCTTCGAGAGAACGAAATGCGTGAAAATGAAACCGAAAGAGTTTTGGACATTGAGTTGAGGAAAAAATTCTAAGGTATGGAATTTAGAGATTTTTATGAACTTGCAGCTAAGGTGACATAGTATGAAGAGTTGCTTTCGAGGAAGAAAGCTGGGAGGAAAATTCCATGGGAACCTATTGTCAATAAGTGAATCAGGAAGTGGCAATGGTAGATCTATCTACTATAAGGACATTCACCTGTTCTCTATTAGTAGAAAAGGCACCTGATTTTTGGAAGAAGCATGAAATTGTTGAAATTTATAGGTCAAATACACTTTGAAGTGCCAAAAACAAAGCCGATTTCATGGTGAAAGAAAATTTATTACCTTCACAAAAGACCAGATCAGCGAGGATGAACAAAGGGAAAGACTTATTGCAAGTACCCGCAGTCATGGAACCATACTCTTAATGCATGTTGTGGTTTCAAAATGTCATCTGGCAGGATCAGCGAGGGATGCTGAGTTCACGATAAAAGGAGGCTATGGTAATCGACGAGGATCCTTTCCCACCAGTGGCCTCAATCAACACAGCCAACTTCGACTTAAGAGCATTGACGGAATCCAAGAAGGAGGGAAAACTCTCTCCAGGAAAGATATGGGTACTTAAATATTGTCTGGTTCACATTGATAGGTTGAAAAATGAATGGGCTGTAGTTTGTATAGATCCTCCATCAAGAAGAAATTCAGTGAAGGGGATACAACGGGAACATATCAATATAACCAATTCTCCAAGGAAAGGAAATTTTCACCAAAAGGCAAGATAAATTCCCAAGAAGATGAATTCATTCCTCTTAGAGAAAAGGGTGCAGAAAGACCACCTCTCCATGGGGTAGGTTCCGCTGCTCGAGGGAGAATGAAATGCGAATTGGAGTTCGAAAGTGTTTCTCGAGAAGAAGGCTTTTTCAAGGGTAAGTTCACACCTCAAAGGCAAATTTGTGTAGGGAAAGTTCTTGTTCCCAGGAAGAGCGAAAGGCGGATGTCAGGAAGTGGATGCGGGGATGGGGACTGTTCCTCTAAGCAAAAGAAGGTTTCTACATGAGCATAGAATCACTCTTCCAAAGGGTAAAATCTTTTCCCCAAGAGAGAAGATTGCAGACAACTTCACTTCTCTCGAGAGAAAGCGAAGGAAGGACATATTTCTCACCCAGTGAAACTATTTTTTCCAAAGGTGGACGATTCTCCAAGGTACAGAGTGATATCTCCTAGGTACAAATTCATTCTCCAAAAGATATGGTGGGAAACAAACCTGTTTTTTCTAGGGAAGTGGTTGTAGAGAAGGAAAGGCCTATGAGGTGTATCATTCCTCCTATGGTTTCTCCTGGTCAAAGGTGGCATGTGGTACATCACAAAAAAATTTCCCTAAAGGCTATCCAAGACTTAGAAAATGAGGATGCAAAGGCAAAGAGCAGCTGATAGAAGGCATCTCATTGATGTACCTGTGGAAATCCAAAAGGAAGATGTCATGGAGTTAGAGAAAGTGAAGGAAGAAATGGTTTATAGCTTAGAAAAAACAAAATTTGGGAGGAAAGCTACTGAGAATATGAAGTTAATGAGCGGTGTAGATGAAGTGATGGACACGAAGGCCTTATTAATTGGTGAAATCCCTATCTCTTTAGATTGTTCTACTATTTCTTTAACATTGCCAACTATCTTCAAGTCAAAAAAGGCAGAGGAAGACCTAGTGGAGGTGGAAGGAAGCACCACCCTTTTTACCATACAGGAACATGAGACCATAGTAGGGTTACCATAGAATATGTAAGTCCATCTTATTAATACCGGTTATACAAGGTTCGATAGATAATGGATCGGTGGTAAATGTAATGTCATTAAGGATCTTTGAGAACTGGGAAAGAAGCATTAGTGATGCGATAGAAAAAGTGTGTATGCCTTTATTGGAGAAGTATCCGAGACCCTCGGGATCTGCCTATTGATATCACCGTTGGTAGCAAAACTACATTACTGCCTTCTTTGTGATGAGCTCTCTGGTGGGCATTTTATTTAGGGAGGGAGAGCACAGTTCATGCCCGACTAGTGTGTCTGCGTCTTCTCTTACGCCATCGGTAATGAAGTAGAAGTAGTGATGTGGACAGCATCTCTTCATAGCGACTCACACGGGTTACGTGGAGCTAGGTATTATGATCAAGGAATTCAATGCAGTCAAAGTTCAACATGGGAAGGAAAGATGGGGTCCCGAGGAAAGCATAAGATGGACTCGAAAGGGCTTTATGGAAATCGAAAGGAGGCGGCGGAACTCCACAAAAATTAAGCATAATCGTGCCTTACAGGCCGACGAGTGGTTTAATCATCGAGGAGATCGATGAAGACTGATTACTCTCAAGAAGAAAAGACAGTAGCTGCAACTACCATATTCAAAATGAAAGTGCAGTAAAGTCTGGAAAGGATTGAAGAAGAACACCACCAGGAAAATTGTGGAGCTAAGATGAGTTTTGAAGGGAATGCATATGAAGAAGATAAAGAAATACAGATGGATGATTTGGAGCGAGGCCTCCCCAAGTTGAAGACATGCGTACCAATTACATGATCAGTGGAGGGAAGTGAGACCTCGGCCGCATGGAAAGGCAGGGGATTGCCTGTTAGTTCCTTTCTGCCTTTCGACTTGAAGAAAGGGATTATTGCAATATTACAGGAGTTCAAAGATTGCTTTGCTTGGAATTATGACAAGATGCTAGGTTTGGACAGAAGCTTGGTGGAGCACCACTTGCTTATCAAGTTATAATTTCACTTATTTCATCAACTACCCAGAAGAATGTCCAAGGAGGTATAGAGCTGAAAGTGATGGAAGAAATCAAGTTAAGAGGAAGTTGTTGATCTGCAGCAGTTTGCTCGTTATAGCGAAGTGGTTCGCCATTGGGAAGAAGAAGGCTCGCTACAGCGAAAAGCAAAATGAGTTAAAGACTAGCCTCGGGTTTGCCATATCAAAGCTATACTTCGTCGCGGCGAAGGAAGGAAGAAACATCAACACCATGGCCTTTAGAGGGGAAGTGTTGGGGAAATGGTTTCTATCTTAATATTTTGAGTCAAGGTAGGCTTTTCAGCCACTATTGTTCTCAAATATTTAGTTTTCTATAATGTAATACCCTTTCTATCTTAATGTTTTGAGACAAGGGAGGCTTTTCAGCCACTATTGTTCTCAAATATTTAGTTTTCTCCAACGTAATACCTTTTCTATCCTAATGTTTTGAATTGACAGAACTTCTTAGCTCTTTGTTCTCAAGCATGCAAGTTTTTGACACACAAATAGTGAAATATATATATATATATATATATATATATATATATATATATATATATATCTGATTTCTCCCACAAGCAATACTTGATAGACGCAGTATATCATAATCCACACACAAACACACTTCCAAAGGTAGGCCTATTGCCACCTTGGTCCACTAATGCAATGTCATGGTTGTAATTGCATGTGTGCTAGTGTCAAGTGAATCCGCAAGCAATACACACAAGTTCATCACATCCAAAGGTAGGCCTAATGCCACCTTGGTCCACTAATGCAATTATCATGCTTGTGAGTGTGTCATCATTCTTGTGAGAGTGCATGCGTACCGTGTCACTAAGAAGTTCCTAACATAAAATCGAAGGTTGGTGCAGCCCATCTAATCAAGAAAACTTAAGAGTGTTCCACTTACTTAAAAGTATGATATAAAAAGAGATGAGCTAATATGACAATGTTAAGGGCTATGTCAAAGTCAATAACCATGTCTGAAGTCATAGGGATCAGATCTTAGAAAAATCAAAAGATATCAAAGATTCCCCGAAGCTCGAAAGCATTCTTGGCGGAAGCATCGATTCTGTATTTCTGATCGAGAAGTCAAATCATGACCTTTTCCCTCATGGATAGAAAATCACCGAAAATGGTTTTTGCTGATGCTTTAGGCCTTGGCATAGAACTTCCATCATGTCACGCAAGAGAAGACAAGTAGGCATGCTCGGTTCTTGACCTTGATCGGTCGCTCTTCTTGGGCATGATACTCAACTTTTACTTCCTCTAATCGTTGGATGTTAAGGTCAGTAGATAACTTCGATTGCTTATATTAAGATTTTTTCCCTTTTAATTTCTCCTACTCATACATCACTTGAGCATTCTCCTTTACATGCCTGATAGGAAGAAAATACACCGAAACACGGTGTATAACCCCCTTAAATGAAAGCTTTGTCCTCGGGTTTAAGAAGCGGATTAGGCTGCTACCATAGCTATGTGAAAAGCATCTTTTTGGATACTGGATAAGGAGAGAATGAGGGAGATCAAAAGTCGCAGGTTTGAAAGAAAAATCATTGGGAGCCTTTTCTCGAGGTATTACTTTAGTCTTTTCCAACTCATCTAATCGGGTTCAAGTTTTCGCTTGTTCTTCCCATTGATAACCCACATTCAAGGGGGTAAGTTTCACTTTGGGTCTCATGGTAAAATGATGAGAGAAGAGCGAAGGAAGCCTGTTGACATATAAAAGTTATTCCATACAAACATGGCCCATGGGCCATATTATATGTGAAGGGCAATTGTTTACACTAAAAATAAAATTTTAGGCTCAAACGGTACTTAAATAACTATTCGACCTAAATGGTAGTTGATTAGTGCCCAAAAAGTGCTATTTTGAACCCTATTTTTAATAGGTTTTGAGTGCTTTTTTTGTACTAATTATTATAATTAACCTAATTGACATGTTCGAATCTGTTGTACTCTTGATCATATTTTGTGGCTAATTTTGTAGTTTTGCAAGCACAATGCTAAGTTTGTGAGTCATTCCAAGCATGAAGAATTTTGTCGAACTCAACATTCTGGATCAAAAATCGAATAAAGAATACTCAGAAAAAGGAAAGAAAGCAAAAATAGCATGAATCGGATGAATAGTCTTTGAATAGAAAAATTTAAGCTCTGTTCAGAAAATTCGCTACATAGCGAAATTTAAACTCTGATGAGAATTTCCTCTATGTGAAATCCTGTTCTTTTTTTGTGTCCTGAACGACCCTAGTTTTTAGTTAATTCCTTCTACCCTTCTTTGTAATTATCTTAGTTAGGTTGGGTGGTATTTCTTTATTTGTAAGGCTATATAAGCCATTCCCGAACAATTTGTAACTAACTTCAAATTGAACATTCTCCGTCACGGGAGCCCCTATTTTAGCCTTCCGTTCTCTCTTCTCTCTCCTCTTTCTCTCACTTTCTAGGCAATAAACACACCCTTTGGGGATGACGCTCAAGGATGTTTGCTAAAGCCTACAAACCTTGAAGAAAGGGTTTCTAGGCTTGGGAAGTAAGGTTTGCATTTGTTCCCACTGTTTTCACGCGATGGTTTGACATTTTGGTTCCCGAAATGCAGCTCTAGGATTTAAAGCTCTTTGATGTACTTTCTTTGGCCAATACTTGGCAAGCTTTTGAGGTTAGTGTATTCTTAGCTTTAGATACATGATATCCGTCAAATAGTATTCTACGAGCCACTTGAGGTAGGTTAGGGTTATATTTTCCTTTGTAGATGCATCCCGTTGGTCGATACTTGGTAATCTTTTAGGGTTCGGTGGATGCTTATTATTAGATCCTTGAGATTCGTGGTGCCCTTTACGAATCATTGTAGGGCGAATTCGAGGTGATAGATTTTTCCCTTTGAAGGAACCATAAATGCTAAATAAATGCTTTATCAAAAGGAAAATTATTAGGGTTTAGTTTTAAAGTTAAATGAAGATCCAGGTTCGAGAATTGACTATAGGTCATCCTCCTGACGAGGAAATGAACGAGGACCTCTTTGTAACCACATCCAGTGACACAGCGACCCCGACACTTGAGGATTTCTTTTTACACTTTATTTTAGTTTATTTCGTTTTATTTTCAATTTCCACAACATCAACTCCACACACTTTTACCAAATCCTAAAATCGAAACAAATTCACCATTTTGATCCTATAAATCATTTGATGCGAAGAAAACTTCGTCACGTGTTAGATCCTGGCCATTATCTTTGCGATGATTCTGTTACGTCATTAGGAAGTAATTTATGTTATAAATTTTGTTCATAACACCTACTATGGCATGAATCAAAATGGCGTCGTTAGCAGGGATGGTGCCTAAGATACAAATGATGACACATTGAACATTGTGATCCTCGTCTAAGTCTTTGGTGAATTTTTCTTGTATATATATCTTTTAGTGTTTCGAGTGTGTTTAATTTTGTTTCATTTTATTTTTTTTTTTTAGCTAACTTTACCCCTTTTTGGTAGGATTATTTTTTCCTTGTTTGGTGTTTGCTGTTCTTGTTGCGAGGGTTCGTGTTCAGGTGGGATAGGTTTCTTAATCGAGTTGAATTTGAACCCGATGGAAGAGGGACGATACGATCGACATGTGGCGAGGGTAACCCAGTGCATATATGTCCATAAGGGATCTGAGAAACCAACCACCTTAAAGTCAACAACCCATGAGAGAATCGAAAATGAATATAGGTCCGCGAGGACTATAGAAACCAATGGATGAGTTCACCATGGTAGTACCACAACCATAGTTGGGGGAATCACACAAATTCCTCATGGGAACCCAGACCTCCACGGTATTACCTCAGCGTTCTCACTTGTTATGCTTGACTCCTCGATCCACCTCGCCACCACAGTCAATCCCTCCATTGAACAAGCCATTTGGACCTTACCGAGATGAGTGGATGACTTTGTGGCGGGAAGCGGGATTAATGCCCGTTCAGATCAGGAGGTGTCACTTGTGGAAACAATTTGAACAAAAATTAGATGGGCTGAAAAATGACTTTGAGCATAAATGGGACAACTGCAAGACTCCATTGCAGAAAACCTACGTCGATCGGCCCGGCTGATGTCCCATAGGAGGAAGAGTGCCAAAGTGACACCATGGTAGGAGGCGGTGTCAGCAATGACCACACCGGGGGGCTTATAGAGGATTTTAATTGGATTGTCACGAAGGGTTGTCTAAATCCTCGGATATGTGTCTTTATTGTTTTTCCAAGGGAAGAAAAGAAGAAATCCTTCCCTTTATAGCGAGGAGGCGGTGGAAAGAAGCGATTGGAAGGCAGAGCTTGTTTGAATCCATTTCCCACAGTGACCGTACCAGTGGCCCCTCCAGCGACCCAGTACATTTGCCTACACACGAAGCATGACACTTGAAACACCATCTCCAAAGGCCACCCCATTTACATTGCCTTGGCTACATAATTTTAGGAAGTTAGTGGCCATTGCTCGAGCAATTGCTTTTCGCCGAGACATTGGCGGTTACTCATATTGCTTGGCATAGTGGATGTCCCGAAGCAGTGATTCGAGGTTTGGAACTTTGGACCCTCAGTTCTACTAGCTCCACCGAGTTCCTCACAGCACCACCGGACAAGACTGAGCAAGCGGTTTGAGTGAACAAAGTTCACTCATTTTTCTTTTGATTTTCTTATTTTATTTTGTTTTATTTTAGTTTATTTTGATTTCTTTAATTTTTCTTTTTTTAGATTTTCTCTAATTTTTAAGTTAATCTTTGTTCTAGCTTGTTTTTCACTTTCTACTTGATTTTTCTTGTATTAATTTTTGTGGTTTGAGTGAAATTTTAAAAGCAGAGCTATAGAAGAATCGAAGCGGGAAAAAGCGAGAGAGAATTTTACAACTCTGAGCAAATTTTTTCGCTATGTAAGCTGAGAATTGCACTCGAAAAATCTCCCTATTTTGCCTCTGATTGTTTGAGCATAACTTTTTCATCTGATATCGGTTTTGGGTGATTTTCGTCTTGTTGGAAAGCTTAGAGAGTGTAGAATATAAATATGGCTAGAAAGAACACATTTGAAATTTTGAAAAATGAGTAATATTCAAAATGTTCCAACTGGTCCCTTTTTTCCTCTCTTTTCTTCTCTTAACTTGTCATCTTAAGCCCCAGATGGGTGAATAAGGTCTCTCACGGAAACTGCGATGTCTCCTATCCAAAACCGAGTACATTTCATCAAGTGTACTTCCTCCTTAAACTTCCACTCCATGGCCACATTAAGGACAATGTCGAGATTTGGTTGGGGAGAGGTAGAGGAGTGTTGTTTATATTTGAGAAAGTCTTTTTGTTTAGTCAATGTCATGCTAGTTAGTTTTTATTTGCACCATTTTTTTTTTTGTTTTTCATTGTGTGTTTTTCCTAGCCTACAGTTTGAAAAGTTGAAACTTTGTCTAATTTTGTCTTTGTGAGATTGGTCTCATGCCTAGTTGAGTGAATGATTAGTTGGATTCTTGTTGTATTTAACCTTTTTCTTCCACCTTTAGCTAACCACACACAGAGCACATTAGGTTTCAATGATAGGCTGAAAAAGCTATAACCTCCTTTACTTTGCACAACCTATCCTAGTATTAGTTGACTACCTTTAATAGGTTAAGGACCCTGTGGAAAGAGGTAATATGGGTCTTCCAAAGAAAAAAAAGAAAAAGAAAAAGAAAAAGAAGAAAATTACCCAGCTTTGCCTTGAAACTCGAGACACGGTCCGGGGTTTATGGTGAAAGCCTTTAAAGCACAGTGCCACTAAGCCCGGTAGTTTGGGAGCCCGCAGGCTTAGTCAATTACCGCTACAGTGGATGGGTGAAGTTTAGCGAGAGTTGTAGGTGCTGGAGTCTCGAAATCATTAGTCAGGTGAAACTGAAAGGTTTGTGGTTGAAAATCCTTATGGCTTGATGCCCTAAACCTTAGTTTAAGGAGACATCGTAGTCAGATTACTTGGACTTTAATTGATCGATTCCTCGGCATTGCACCACTACGACACAAAAGAATTGTGTAATAAGAGGTGGGTCCTGATCTATTTAGGTTAGTTAGAATACTAGGTTATGCCAGTAGCTTGGTTGGAGGGAGAGTGCAATTTGGCATTTTATTGTTGAGAGCTAATCAAACAAACACTTAGATTTTGGTGGAAGTTCTGGTTGAGTCATCGAGAAAGGCTCTTTTTATACTCCATTTGTATGGCATTCATTCTCTCGAGTTAGTTATTAGGCTAAGTTTCGGTAATTTTCATTGAGGGTTAGGCATTACTTCTTCCATGACCTTTGAGCTGCCTTCTATAACATAATTTTGTTATAGTTTTATATATTTTTTTTTATTTTCTCCTTGCATTGCTAAGGGACTAGCCCGATATGTCGGTTGAGGAGTGTGATTAGTGCCCCAAAGTGCTATTTTGAACTATTTTGATAGGTTTTGAGCGATTTTTGTGTACTAGTGCAAATGCTTGATTGACATGTTGAGTCCTATTATCTTCTTGATGATCATATTTGTATGGCTAATTTTTAGTTTTGCAAGCTTTTAATGCCAAGTTTGTGTCAAGTCATTCAAGCATGAAGAGTGCAGTCGAACTTCGGCTTTATTCTGGTCAAAATTAGAAGAAAAGAATATCAGAAAAAGGAAAAGAAAGCAAAAATAACATGAATCAGATGAATAGTGCATGATGAACAGTGCTGAATAGCAAATTTTAAATTCTGATGCTTGAACTTTAAGCTCTGATGGCAAACTTTCACTATGTGCGAAATTTCCTCCTATGATGAAATTCCACTGTTCTTTTTTTTTGTGTCTGAAAGCGACCCAGTTTTTAGTTAATTTCATTTCTACCCTTACGTAAATTATACTAGTTAGGTTAGATTGGTATTTCACACATTTGTAGGCTATATAAGCCATTTTACGAACAATTTGTAACCTAACTTTAATTGAAAGCATTCTCGATGCAGACTATTTTGCCTTCCACGTTCTCTCTTACTCTCTCCTCTTTACTCTCTCACTTTCTAGGCAACCAAACACATCCTTTGAGGATGACAACTCAAAGGATGTTTGGCTAAAGCCTCTAAAACTTGAAGAAGAGGGTTGCTAGGCTTAGGAAGTAAGGTTTGCATTTTGTTCCCCTGTTTTCAACGCGGGTTTTGACATTTTGGTTTCTAAATTTGCAACTCTAGGTTTAAAAGCTCTTTGATGTACTTTCTTTGGCGATACTTGGCAAACTTTAGGAGTTGAGTGTATTCTTAGCTTTAGATACGCGATATCCATTAGATTACTATTCCCGAGCCACTTCAGGAGGTAGGTTAAGGGTTATATTTTCACGTAGATGCATCTGAATTGGTCAATGCTTGGTAATCTTTTAGGGTTGATTAATGCTTATTATTAGATCCAGAGATTCATTAGTTGCCTTCTGAATCATTGTAGGATGGGTCAAGGTGATAGATTTTCACTGTAGGAACCATAAATTCTAAATAAATGCTTTCTATCAAAAGGAAAATTATTAAGGTTTAGTTTTTAAAGTTAAATGAAGATTCGGTTCGAGAATTGACTATAGGTCATCCTCCCCAATGCGAGGAAATGAACGAGGACCTCTTTGTACTGTCCAGTGACTAACTTATTGACGCTAGTTTCTTTTTACACTTTATTTTAGTTTATTTCGTTTTTATTTTCAATTTCCACAACATCAACGCCACACACTTTTACACCGTCTAAAATCAAGAAAACAAATTTACCATTTAAGCCCTACTTTGTAAATCATTTTGAATTACGAAGAAAACCCGTCCACATTGTTCGATCCCTGGAAGTCGCTATCGCGCGTAGTTACGCTCTGGCCCGATCAGGAGTATTGGGTTATAAATTTGTTGGAGTTTTCGTAGCACCTGCTGTGTACGAATCGCGAGTGGGGATGGTCGACGGATATCAAGCCCAATCGAGTCCCGACCAATCAGAAAGCCTCGCACGTGAGAATCCAGCTCATGAAAGGTCCAAGGACATTTCTGAAATTTTTAAATAATTTGCCAAAGCTACCAGCTAAGGATACTGAGACTTTGTCTCAAAGGAGGATTGTTCTCCAAGACATGACATGACAGAGTACGTGAACAATTATTGGAAGTGGAGAAGTTTCTTGGGGAACAAGACTTTAGTGGAGAAGTTGCTTGGAGAACAAGACTTTAGTGGAGAAGTTGCTTGGAGAACAATACTCTATTGGAAACATGAGCAGTTATTGAAGAATGTGGGTTGAGGTATTTATTTAAGAATGTCTATAAAGGAATCTTGACCTTCGAACGATGACCCGATCAATCAGCACTTTCAAAAATAGGAGCATTTCATCATTTCTCTTAGTCTTTTACAATTTCATGGATGTGTTAGATTCCTAACTTGGTTTTTGCATGTTTTTCTTCACAAGCAATGCACTTCAAGCTTTCTGCCCCGATTATTTCATTTTTCGGAGTCTTATTCTTTATGCAATTTTCTCTTAGCTTTCAATTCGGTCAATTTTCAAAGTATTTTCCTTAGATTTGTAATTTATCGAGGAACGATTTTCGTTGGAGGGAGGAGAGGCAGTGCAGGAAATATAATTTCATGGCATGCCTGCGAATCCATCGAATTCTTGTGCTTTTTGTATGTTAGAAGAAAATCCTGAAAATAGATATATATATATATATATATATATATATATATATATATATATGTATATGGAAAGATAATTTTTCAATAGATAGGTATCTTTTTCAATAGTGTCATTCTTGTGCTTTTTGTATGTTTTGGAGAAAATCCACAGAAATAGATATATATGGAAAGATAATTTTTCAATAGATAGTGTGGGAACCATGGGCTTTGGCCCAGATCCTCCATCTGATGAGAAGCCCCAGCCTCCGTCCTATAGGTTAATGGCCCGGCCCGGTCTGAGACCAATGAAGCCCTCTGAGGGCCCGATCTAGGACCGATCATCTTATTTAAGCAGAGACTGACATGCCAGGCTGCGAGGACGGGAGACATGAGCTAGCATAATCTTTCTTAGCCAGTACACCTTTAAGAAGCGACCAATTGTCCTCCATAGCTTACCTGAAATGACCACCCATGGGAATCGCACACGTGACCTTCACAGGATGGTGGTCGAACCACGAGTAGGGGGCGGTTTGGCTATATAAAGGGAAGAAGCAGGTGTAAGCGTAGACAAAGCGCCACCTTCCCCTTCCTTTTCGGAAGAAAATCGCCTACTTCCCATGTAAAGCGAACAATGGCCCTCCCCTATAAAGGGAGAGGGGGGATGACAAATGAAATTAAGGAGATTCTTGGTAGAAAATCTGATTGCTCTCTCTCTTATACTCTGAAGTTAGAGGTCGACTTTGGCATCGGAGGGTGACCCTGTAGCTCTCTTATTTATTTTGCAAGTACTTGGGATTTGGTTGATTCTGAAGCGATCAGGTGAGTCGAGAAAATTGAGACTATAATTGGCGCACCATCTATCAGGAGCAGTGAAATTAAAGCTAAATCCTGACGATTCACGGGGGCTTGGTTGCGTCGGCTTTCAGGTGATCGCCTATCACAGGCTTTGTAGTGGTTCCAGGTCGACCCACTAGGCCGTCGGATCCCGATGTCGCGAATGACAGCCTAGTGAATGGGTCCTGAAGACTAGTTCCTTCATGGCCCAGATATAGATGAATCGGGAGGGCAGGCTAGACGGATGCGGCTATGGCCCAGGTGTTGATCATGCGCAACGAGGAAAATATGACATCTAACGGACGCCTAAAGGGTGAACGGGCCGAGAATGAATGAGGGAGTAGCTGCCCAGCACCGTGTGAAACAAAGCGAGAACTGTATCAGGTCGGAGAACGGCGATGTTGCGACGGATGTGAGTTATCTTTTGGCCGGCTCAAGCTTCGGAGTGTGCTCTGCGAAGAATGTGTGGGCCCAGGAGTCGAGAGAAAGGCCCAGGCATTCTAGTAGGTCCGTCCAATGGCTTGTGCCTCGATCGAGTCTGAAAAGGAAATTTAGTATAGAAAAGGCTTCGAGATAGAGCGTGCTTACAGACACATACGTCATGGCTAGAAGCGTTGCACCGCCCACTTAGTTGGATGTACGGCCTTGGGCGACATCCATCTGTTATGCGGGTACCTCGCTGTTGGGGACCTGGGACATGATGTCATCCCCATTAGAAGCGGCATATCACGAGTTATGAGCTAACCACCCATTGGCTTTACCATACCACTTGGATTCTCCATATGTAGTGGCTCCATACAACCCGTGCGACCGTATGATGCGCTGATGAGGCGATGATCCTGGAGTGTAGGGAATGATCGTGCTTACATTGCAAGGTATTCTGGCTTCGGCTGAAAGGACCCACTCTGGCGGAGTTCCGCAAACCAGAGGATCCGCCGGTCGTTGTGAGTTGGCCAGAGTACCTTACGCTTCTAATACTTATGCTCGATCCCGTGAGAGGAAACATCAGCTCACTACAAACCATCCTTAAGCGGGAAGATGAGTCTATTCGAGACTGCAACAAGAGATTCGGACAAGCTGTCCAACAAATTGACGCATACAGCATGGACACGGTCCTTCATAACTTTTGACGAAGCTTTGGACCAACTACCCCTTTCTTCCAGTCGCTATCATTGGACCCACCTCTAACAATGAAAGAACTGTATAGACGGGCGGACAGGTACTCTACGCTGGAAGACAATATTCAGGCGGCCTCCCAGACAGTGATGATTACCGCCAACACCAAGCCAACCAAGAAGGGGCAGCCAGAGCAAAAGGGGAACTAGACTAAGGACCGGGCGTTCCGAGAACGTCCCGAAAGAAAGAGGGAAACTCCTCGGGTTGCTCATTTGAACATCCTCTGTGGAGACTCTCCCCACTTATAAGAACCAGAGCTTTGTCGGCCTCCACCAATTCGGTCGGATCCAGGAGCACTTCAGCGGTCGAAAATCTACAGTGGGATTACCATTGGGATCGAGGGCATGAGATTGGCACTATGTCGGACTCCCGAATTCTAGTGGAAAACTAATCAGGAGCTAGTCACCTCGGAGGATAATCTCCGAGTTAGCCTCGTCAGATGAAGAAATTTGCACCTATAGGCGGGAAACCTGACTACGTTCGGGCTCTGTCAGGGCCACATTTACCATGAACTACATATTGGGGTATTTACGATGACCGAGTACTAATCCTAGTCGTCGGAGGAAAAGTGTTTGCGAGCAGCCATGGATTCGAGCCCTAGTTCGAGCCTAGGTGAACCTCGTAATTACCGGATAATAAATGAAACATCTGTGATTGGCGTTTATATCAACTCACACTCGGGTCTTAGTCAAGGTTATCACACACCATGATCTTGTCCTTACTTTATGCATTAACTATTTTGTTGATGTACCTGAAGTACTCATTGACCCGATGATCTTCGAAACCCATTGCTTCCAGCCTTCGGACATATGCAAGTAATAAACGGCAAACTCATTTCGGTCGGCGAGTCTTTATCACAGTTTAATGGAGTAACTCCCATTTGGCTGTGGTGATGTTGCTCTCCTGTCAAAGCGGGGCGGTCTCAAATAGTCTTATTCTCGATCGTCGAACTTGGGGGCACTCTGATACTATCGTTTGGTGGGCATTGCGTATGAAGCGAGTGCCACCGACCTACCATGGCGATCGGTTACCTAACCGATTAGCCGGACGGGATGTTAGCCTCATGAGCAGCTAATTAGCAGCTCACCAATATCGATTGTTAGTCTGGGTCATGAGAAAGGTAAATCCTAACAACTTTGGCCCTGAGCGATCCGAAATAGCAATCACGATTGTACTTGAGCGGGGAAGATGGGGAGCAATTAGCTGGATCCCCGGAATCATCACTCCTTAGTAGGCCAAGATTGCAGCACATGTATGTGACCTCTTGAAAGGAGGAAGAGTTCGCAGTAGGTTTGCTTGATAAATATTGTTTTATTTTATTGGACCCACTCGGACCTTGGCCGGCATTGGCCCGTACATTAGCTTCCGTAAACTAAATGTCGCCCTGATGCGCGGACAGTCAAACAAAGTAGGCTTTTCCACCCGAATCGTCATGTTGATCATTCGGGCTAAGTGACAACGCTGACGTGATTCACGGGAAGTCAAATACCGGAATGGCTAGCTAATGTGGTGGTGGTCTGCAGAAAAATGTGGTAAGTGGAGTATGTGAATTTATGTGATCTCAATGGTGCTTTGCCCCCAAAGACAAATTCGTTTTCGCGCAGATTCGTTATTTATTACGTCATGCGAGTATGGGATGTATGCGTTCTTGGGCGCCTTCTCGGGTTACCATCAAATCCACATGTACACATGACACGGAAAAATGGCCTTGGCACCCCCATCACGGACTTTTTGTTTGTAACATAACGCCCGTTTGAGGTTAAGAAGAAGAATCTTCAGGCTACGTATTATCAAAAAGACTAGTGACCAAAATGTTCAAACTGCTGTTGGGTAAAACCATAGAGGTATATATTGATGACATGCTGGTGAAATCTAAGCATTGCTCAGATCACGTTACACACCTGCAAGAAGCCTTTGATCTTCTCAGGGCATACGACATGAAACTCAACCCCTTAAAGTGTGCCTTCGGGGTTAGTGCCAGCCGGTTCTTGGGCTTCAGTATACCTGAGAGGGATAGAAACCTACCTTACGACTTAATTTATCTGTTTCTGAAATCGATGAGAAAAGGGAGTGCAATGACTAACCGGTAGGTTGGCTGCTGGGCGGTTCATTCGGAGTTCTGACGTTTAAAACCATTCTTTGTTACCCTTAGAATTGTGAGGCGGGATCAGATGAAATTATGATCAGGGTATAGTAGACATGAAAGCTATCTGTTTTGAACCCCATACTCACTAGCCCAGGCGTGGACACTCTTCATCTGTTGCAGTTGGATGTGTGTAGTGTGCATTAAGATTGTGAGGATAGAAAACGGAGACCAGTGTCTTAAGTGACCAGTCATAATGACGCGGCCGAATCCCTGATGGCGGTTTAGCTCTCAGGATGTGATAAGGCTTCGCATGCCGAGCACACCGCGCGGTGGCACATTGACCCTTCCGCCGAGCTGCCGCGCAAACGACATCGGAAGGCGTTACCAGTGGCGATTGAACGAGTGAATCTGATATTTCATATAAGCGGGGTTGCATTTAAAGAGGCGGTCAAACGACTTCGCGCCGAAATCACGGAGCACGAAAGCAGGCTCGTTAATTGATTGGTGGATACCGATAACGGACGGGCTCTTGCGGCGGCGGCGGCATTGGCTGTTTAAAATCCTTGGTGGGACAAGATCAAACAAGCTATCAGGTTAAACGGTGGCCGACATTGAATCGAATGACATCTGGTGATATGACCATCTGTGATGTTGGTGCCAAGCGTGTTATCAGCAGCCGACATAATTGATGGATTCTCAATTTATTGATGAGTGAGTAAATCGAATATGAATCAGGATCCCAGAGATGAAGTATGTGACTGGATTCAAAGCGACACACAGCAGGACAACGCATGGAAACTCGAGCATGTTTGGGGACTCTATCTGAAGCGTCACGCGCCGTAGTTGTGGCGCATCTACATATAACATAAACAATATTTCTGTATATTATCAATGGTTCTTAACACTATCAGAGTGGCAGTTGGTAGTACTCCTTCTGGATGGACCCCATAACCTAGTATATCAACAGAGCTCATAACGATAGATAAATCACGAGTTAGGTTTGTAATTGATGTTGTTCAGCTGATCCTAAGCGGTGGTGCCTAAAGTATAACTATGGATGGGGAGGCCAACATATGGTGTGGCACCTGAGGGGATGTGTGTCAATCGTCTAGGTGAGACACTGGCAGCAGTTTATCTCAAAGAATTATTATTGGCCCATGAAGTCGATGTCGCGGGTTGTGCGATGTGTGAGTTGTCGCGTGACTCATCTTGAATCGTGACTCGAATCTGGTCTATCTCAGCCCTAGCCCTTTTCTTAATGGGTGTTGACGTGGGCCACTCACTGCCGCCCGACTCATAAAAAGTTATTGCGTAGCCATGGTCATGAAGAAATGGATGAAATTGAAACTTGGCATCAATCAAAGACAAAGTGCTGAGTTCATAGGAATATCGTTTGTCGGTTGGTATTCCCAGGACAATGATGATAGGTATTGGGCTGATTTGCAATGAGGTCCTCTGAGACCATGAAGTGAAGTAAAACCATGTTCCACATAAGTATCACAAACGTGTGAGAAACTCTAACAAAACCTTGTTGACGGCTGTAAAAGAAAAGACTAGGAAGCGCGGCTAAAGAAGCCGTGGTGAGACAAACTTTAAGAGGTCATCTGACTGACGATGGCGGGAAGACCAGCGAATATCCCGCCGCCTATGGGATGAGCTATAATCTATGAAATTGGGCGTACTCGTTCCAGACGGATTCTTCTGAACGGTGAACCGCGAATTGTAATCAAGAGGAATTAGACAAAATTGGATGGGCTGCGGCTTGACAGCCATACGGGTAGAGCATCCTACCACTTGCCGGGTTGAAATTCTCTATTATTAAAGCCCTCGGGTATTTCAAACTGAAACACAGGTGCCGCCCAGTCTTAATCGGTCAGTGGCAAGAAAGGTTTAGGCCAGCTGGGAAGAATATCACATTATAACATGAATTAGATGATCGGGTTTCATGTGGCTTTAGACAAGCTAGATGGAACACACAGTACTGAATATGAATCACTGTTGCCTCAGTGTATCGGTAAAGATGATTATTTTTGCAATAGACCTTTAAATATAAAATCTAATTTAAAGTTTGGGTGGCGCTAATGCCTATCCGATGACATGTCTATAATGCCCGACCATCCAGGGGCCAATTAGTTGTTTAATTGTATATCGATTTGAACATGTTGTGCCCAAATTTGTTCAATAAAGTGGATAAGTGTATTTGTACCATGTCGAAGCCAGACATTAATCTTGGTGGCGGGAATAAAAATGGGGCGGCGCCTTTATCTAGGCTGAGCCTTATTCAATGGGTTGGTATGGTAAAGTTCGAGGTGGCATTTACCCATAGCCCTATCAGGCCAGACATGACTAATGCCCAGTGATAGAATAAAAAAAAAGTCAGAATTGGCATTTGTGCTTGTCAGTAGGCATGTGTGCTCATTTGGCCAAATAAAGTGGGAGTAATTGATTATTGCCTTATCAGCCCAAGTATTCAATGCTGTTGGACGACAAAAGTAGATGAAAATTGCCACCACCTCCAGACCAGAATTTGTTTGATCACTGGGATCAGGCCATTACTGAGATTGGAAGGAAGCATTTGCTCAAGCGAAAATAAGCTATAGGTTGAGAGAAAGTGTTAAGTAAGTAGCAAAATTGTTAACGGTACATTACATCTAAGCATAAAAGTGTTGGGATACAAGTAGGAATGAGATGCAGGTGAGACGAAACAAGGATACTAATAAAGTGGGGTTCTTTGGGATCCTCCTCTCCCCATTGCACCAGGCGAAATGAGTTATCTTTATTTTCATGGTTGGGAGTGCTCAGAGGCCCTTCCTTCTTTCCTTGAAGTGTAGGCCCTGTAGGAATAACAGCGGGGGCATTGAGTTCAACGAAAAACTCACGGGTTAATGGCTCACGACGTACCCGACATCAAAGTCACAGGGATCTCTTGACACTTCCACAAATATTTGTCTTGCCGAAAGACGTGGTGATCACCTATTAAAGATGACACAAATATCATTTCAGCTCTAGGGCCCTTCTTCTCTCTTTAGCAACCTTTCGTAATGCTGACGGGGACAGTCCACATCTTTGTTGACATGGCGCTCGATGGCAGAGCCTCTCATTACGTGGCATTTCTTCATATAAGCGGTGACCGATATAGGGACGTTAAAACCTCTTGAACTATATCAGCTCAAACTCCATCCAGTCGACGTCTTACGACGGCTAGGCCGCTGTTGACGGGTTTCAGATTACATGTGCTTTTAGGCGTACCCGTACCGTAGTGTAAAACCAGTCTTGCCGCTACTTGACGACATCTCTTCCGCACCAACGGCCGGGTTGCCAACCTTCTCTAACACCTCCGTGCCTGATTTTGATACTCATTGAGAAGCGCTCAAAAGCCTTTACAGAGAAAACAGCGGGCATACAAGCCAGCCTCTTAACCTCAGTGGTCTGAGGCTAAGTCACTGGGTGTGTTCAGATAACAACAATCCTTTGTGGTATATTATTAACACTTGACGATTAGAAGTAATACTGAAACGAGAAAACTTTAAGTTGCAGGTTAAGTGATTGATCAAAATTGCAATTGTGAACTTTGCATTCCATCTTAATCATTTGAATCTTCTTTAATCTTTACTGAAAGTGAGATATATATCTTGCCATATCACTTTGGGCTGAATAAATGGGCATCATGACGTAAATCAGTCTGGATGGTGTGAGCCCAGTTAGTGAAGATTCACTAGTTGAAGGACTGCCGTCAGCAATCTCACAGGCACCGCGAGCGAGGCCCCATTAGCTACTTTTATGGAAATTAGGTGCTCGCGGGTCTGATTCATGACCTGGTCAGTGTGGCTGTGACCCGGCCAGTGTGCCCGTATATCTAGCGGCGGGTGGCCTCCTCGGGAGTGTACCACATAAAGGGCGCGGGAGCAGGTACCTCTTTGGACTCTCAAGTAGTCAAACGTTTTCGTGCTTAGGGTGATCATTCAGACTCATCTGCAGACCGGATGATGTGAAACACACCTTCGAATCCCCATTTGGACCCCGGGTGGCTCAGTCTCACGGCCTTGAGGATGTACATCAGGCCACTTTGCTCAAGGATAGCATCTCTTGGCTTTGACCGACAAAATTGTGAACAAAGCGGACATATCATCCTCTTCCCACCTCTTCTTCTTCACGGCTAGGAGTGGCGGGATATCAGGAGAGGACCCACGAAATGAAGTCCTCACACTGCCCCTGCTCTGACGGCTTTACAGTGCCTCCTTCTTTTTCTTCGGCTGAGGCCAGACGAGGGTCCTTTGTGCCAATGAAGGCTGGGTGGCCCATCCTCCTGAAACTGCTTGGGGCGCTAGGGCGGGACAGGGAATCTTCGCCTTCGTATAGATGAAGGTTGCGCGGACTAAGTGCTAATCACCAATTCAGGCAGTGGCCTCGCTCTCAGCCTCCCTAGGCCCCGGGAAGAACCACAGGGTTAGGCTGAAAGATCCCCTGATCTGGGTGCTCACCTTCAGCCTCAGGGATAGAGGACGTGGAATAATTGGGACTGTAAGGGAGGCGGGTGGCGGCAAATCGTCTGAAATTCTTCACAGTTAGGAGGACTTCCTTGATGCGGATTCTGCTTT
Source organism: Tetrastigma voinierianum (assembly GCA_016808115.1). Lineage (NCBI taxonomy): Eukaryota > Viridiplantae > Streptophyta > Magnoliopsida > Vitales > Vitaceae > Tetrastigma > Tetrastigma voinierianum. Next base: position 920,223 of record JAEQBH010001875.1, read on the forward strand.
CCGAAAATCTCAGCGGCCCTCACAGTTTTATAAGCTAACCGCTGCAAATGCACCGGTTTGCCCCTTCGGTTTTCCTGTAAAATAAACCGCAATGACGGCACCTCATCATGAATGAAGAACAAAATATGAATGTTGAAACCAAGCCTACACTGCTTATACAAACCTGGAAAAGACTTCGCATGGTTAACATCAAATGGAAGATTCGGGAACAGGTCCATCCAGGTCCCCTAACTAAGTTGTAACACCCAAAATATACCCTAGTAGTTTCGGACTTGTGTAGGGTGTAGTATAAAATTCCAAATATCAAGATTTTCGGAAATAAATTGAGAAACCTTGAGTTTCTGAATCTGAGGGCCGTCTTGTAATTTTGCAAGGATATGAAAGTCATAAAGGAAGATGTGGGGTTAAACTAGAATATGCATAAGTTGAATTTCAAAAGGGAAGAATTCATGGGCCAAATTGCAATTAGAGAATTTAACCCCAAAAATGGGTTTTTATTTGGAGGAGCGAACATGGCCTTAAACAATCATATTTTTAAAGACCAAAATTGAGTCTGTTTGAAAAAAAAAAAAAAAACGTGAGAGAGAGGGAAGAGCAAAGGAGAAGAAGAGGAAGAGGAAAGAGAGAGAGAGGAAGATGGGGACCAGGTATGGAACTTGGATTTGGTAGCGACTCACCTTGATTATGAATCCTATAAGGTTTGGCATGGATCTTTGGCTTGGTAGGATTATTATTGTCCCCGAACATGGGGTTTTGCTAGGGTTTCATTTTAACCCAAAATTTATGTGTAAGGTGGGTAAAACCCACATGGCACTAGATGAGTATGGAATCCTTCACTTTGTGGATGGATTCATGGTTTTAATTATAAGAAATTGAGTTAGGGTTTAGAACCAAACCTAACAAATCTTAATTACTTAGTGTGTATATGGGTGGTAACCCATATTAGAATATATTAGGAGAGATTTATAGGAAAGTTTTGAAGAAAGATAAAATTAAGAAGATGATTTGGTATAATTGAGGTCTGAATGTATTGGAAATGATTATGAAGTATAGATTTGGTTTGGGATGGAAAAGTGTGAAAATGGGGAGAAATCACACATTAAAGACTTTTAGGGGACCTCCTACCGGTAGAAGTTGAACTTGTACGGTGTTGAACTAAGTTCCTAGTCATTTTGGCCAAGTTCTGCAGAGTAGAACTTAGGAGTTCTACCGGTACAGGCCTACTTTGTTCCCGAGTTTCGACCAGTTTCGTAATTTAGCCATGGCATCATTTCTTGTGGTTGAGTGATTCAAGTGGCTACGACTAGACCAAGGAGAACCAAAACCTATTTTGCCGTATGCCAAAATTGAATCTAGATAGCTTAAAAATTCACTCAAAGTGAAGTGTGTAAGCCCATTTCTGCATCAGTTGATTATAGAGTAGTCAGAGTTGTTTGAGACGATATCTGGAGTTCGATTATCAGAGTTGGGATTAATTGGAAATGAACCCTTATCACCTTAGATTTAAAGGAGCACAAATAACCAATGTCAAATATGGAGAAAATGTACTGGAAAATTAACATCATAAACTATCCCTCGGTAAAATCGGTCGCAGAGCTAGTTGTATGATGCCATAACTTGAGTTTAGACGTCTAGTTGGATTGATTCAATTCCTGGGTAACGTAGATTCATAGAAGAATAAGAATATGGTGAGTGTGATTACGTACTCGTCAGCGGAATACGATCACATGTGACATTATAATGTGGTAATAATGCTCTCTTATAAGATAGTAAGTTATTGAACTCATATAATTGTAAAATTGCCTAAGACCAGTTATTGAATAATAGCACTCAGTGATGCTTGCGGCTGTACTTCGATTACTCCCGATTGTGTGACAGCACTCTGTGGAGTCTTCGGCACGTGTACCCGGTACTCTACGATTGGTACAAGCTCTCGTAGATGCTTCGGCACAAGTGCCAGTACTCTGATTAGTCTGTGGCACTCTCGATATATTGCTGTGGGTATGTACATGTTTGTATCTGCTCATTAAATTATTCTTTGAGTCCCAGGTAATCTAACAATTATATGATAAGACTGGAATAGAATAGCGAATATAGTGAATCTGAATGTGCCTGCGGTACCTCTGTATATGTTACGCCAGTACTACAGATTGTATTTGCTGTAGTACTACGGTATCATATAGTTAAGTTACGTAGTACCTACGGGTACTCCTATTATCTGTTTAAGTGCATCGTACCCTCGGTACTCTGTATCAATAAATCACTATTATACGAATAGTTACGTAGTACCTCTTTGGTACTCTGTATGGGTCAAACTCTGTGGCTGCCTACGGGTACTCTGTATCAGAAAATATTATATTGTACTCTGGTACTCTATATTTAATTAAGTTAAATAGCAGCCTTTATGAATAAGTCTGTATTTTATGGGTGCTCCTGTCTCGTATAAGTTATGTAGTACTACGGGTACTCAATTATTTAGATAAGATTAAGTTTGATTAATCTATCATAGAAAATGTTACCTTAGTACCTAAGACACTCTGTTAATTAAAGTTAAATGTTATCTCACGATTTGGATTCAGTAGTACCTATGGGTACTCCTGTACTCCCGAATAAGTTAGTCTCTAATTAAGTCACATCTTTCTGCTTAAGTTAAGCCAGTACCTACGGGTGCTCACATGTTCGATTAAATACGTAATGCACAGGGGTACTCCTGTGTCGATAACTCATGTATCGATAAGTCGTATCTGAATAAATCTTGTAGTACTAGGTATCTGTATCACAGTAAGCCACATCCCCGAATATGTCACATCTCGATCTAGTTACGTAGTACTACAGTTTTTCATAATATCTGATAAGTTACGTCACTGTATCTAATTAAGCTCAAGTAGTACAATGGTATGTGTATTGATTAAGTCACCTTGAGTACCTCTGTGTTTTCTTACTATCAGATAAATAAGTACAAGTTCGAGCACCTAAGGGTACTCGTGTCTAAGTAAAATAAGTATATATGTATCTGTTATGATCACGTGCACATATGGACTAATGTCCATTTGATAGATATGCTAAATCACTCAAAACATGTATATGATGTGAATCTGATATGTTCAGACTTATGGTACCTCACCAGATTCTTATGAAAGAATAGATGAAATACAGGTCAGTTTGTAAAACAAGTATAAGATCTGTAAGACAAGAATAAGTCCTGTACACAGTATAAGTTAAAGTAAGATAAACAAGTTAAGTAATATACATGTAGATCACAAAATACATGTATAATTATGCACCTACATTATAAGTCCTAAATACAGTGTAAATTCAGTGAGACCGGAAGTATAAGTTCCATTAAGACCGGTATAAGTTACGTAAGACAAGTATATACTCTTGTGTCACATGTGTCGGAAATACATGTATATGCTCGTGTCTGAGGATGAATCCAGAAATCGGAATAAACTCTTGTGAAGATGATAGAAGTCAGAGTAAGACAGGACTGTTGTACCTCTGGGTACTCAGAATGTAATTATGGGTATCGTTAACTGGGACTTGTTGAACCATGGTACAACACAAGTTGGTATCGGAATGGCTGTTGATCAAGTAGTACTCACGGGTACTCAGAGTATGATTAAGTTAAAGTAGAATCAATTTAGTTAAGTAATCTACTGTGATATCTACTTGGGCATCTTAAGACAAGTGTAAACTCAGGTAGGATAAGTATAAGTTGTGGTCCCTACGGGAGATATGAGATAGATCTAAATATCAATCGTGTTTAAGTACCTACGTATAAGCATAGGTTAAAGTAACTCTGAGTCGAAAATAAGTATGAGCTTGAGATAAATTATACGTACATGAATAAGATCGATACAATTATCTGAGAAATCTGAATAAGAATAAAGATCATTGCCATGAGTATAAGATCGATAAGGATAAGTCTACCATAAGTGTAGTACAGAGTTATATAAAAGTGGTGGATGCCTTGCGTGTATATGTCTAGTTTGCTCTGAATGATTTGACTTTTTTGTTATATACTGGATTATATGATTAGCCAGTGGTTTTAATCTCCCATTTATTTATAAGTTTATCATGATTCAGTTTAAATGCATGTGCATCAGTATAAGTTATAAGATATGCTTCATAAGCGTAAAGCTTAGCACGGGTTTTAATCAAGCCAAGTGCGAGAAGACATACGTGGTATCCACTCTGATGACCAACCACGCGTAGAGTTCCTCATGTTAGGATTCAGCTCGGTTGTATAAGTAAAAGAAATCTGATTTTGTATTTGTAAATGGGACTCGAGTTATAGATCGTTGATTTTGATGGATTTCCCTCGGGTGGTGATCTTGTCATACATGATCATTTGGATTATGTTACATGATGTAGAACATACAGTACGATATGGTTCATCGAGTAAGAGTCAGTCTAGTCTCGCACCTCGAACTCGGTTCGGATCGCTTGTCGGGTCGAGGCAGGGATTCGAGGCGTGAATCACCCCACTGCCTCACTCCCAAATTAGTCGGGACGCCTGTAACAAATTAGTAACGAGGCTCTGATTCCCGACATAGACATCAGGCCACCTTGCGCCACCCTTAGAATGTAAACAAACTTCTACTAAAGAAAGATCAAATAGATGCGAGAGGTTCGAACCGACATCGATCGAGATCCGGATGACGTTTGGGTGAACAAAGGCTGGTGTCGATCTGGTAAAGTATAAGAATTGCTTTACCAGAGCCAACATAGGAAAGCGAAGCTCGACCGCCAATTACTCCCAGGTGAAATACACCGCATTGTCATCTTCGTCGGCCCGGTATTTAGAGGCGGGCCATCCGGCGGCATGGCGTCGATGTCATCGGAATTTCCGCAGTAGGCCCTCGGCTCCTCGAAGATAAGGAGATAAATCTGCTAATAGGCGTCCCAAAGTAGGCCCTCTCTTGCGACCCTTTGATGAGTAGCTCTTCACGACCTCTCGCCATTCTACAAGCGGACAGAGGAGAGAAAATTATGTCGAGCCCAGAAGCCATGATACCCTGTGCCACACTTGGTAGCGACCTTATGCTGGCGGGCGTCTTCCGTCGAGCAAGCCACAGCGCCCCATACCATTATCCAGGCACGAAATGCGCGATTATCGAGAAATCCGCAGAACGAGGATGAAACAATGTTTACCTATAAAATGAAATCAAACCAAGCCCGGGCGACGGTTCAGAAAAACACACGGCGTCGCAAGTATCCACGAGCGACCTTGATGATAAAACAAGATAGACTAGAAGAAAGCGATGCGGAAGAAAGGTGAAATCAAATTATGGCTATCTATATATTAGGCGTCTAGAGCTTCAGTTTAATGCTTCTGCTTGACTCATCCCTGCGACCGATTTGAATCCCTAGCGATGGCCTTGGTATATTAGGGCCTGAGTGGGCCGGACATGGGCAGGGCTCTTAGGCCTTTGTCAACTACTTGTACCTTACAGCATCGACGACCGCGTATCAATTCGGACTGGCCCGTTCAGCATATCAAATATTGTCATTAATTGAGGTGGGAGACATGAGCAATAAGAATAGGAACACGAGGACATTTCATATAAAGTGTAATTTCATTAAATACAGAAGGCGTTCATAGCTACATAAATGGCATCACCGAAAATGATGTAATCTACGCAGCAAATCCGAGGCCACAGTACAAAGAAAGAAGAAGAAAGAGGTGGAAAGGAACATAAAGATCCCCTGTTAATCCCTGAAGGTGGAAAGGAACGCAAAGAAACCCCATTGATTTAGGAGGGGGTGTTCTTGGTTGCAGAGGATTCTATTTGAGTTATGTAGCCACAAAACAAGCCACGTAACTTAGGAATATCCCACCCAACGCAAACATTTCCGACTCCGCTCAAACCTTGCACACCTCGGCCTACTCCATGCTTCACAGCCATGATTAACTCTCTTCGTTCGCCTCATCCATGCAACAGGGGAAAATTTTACGTTATGTCTTGAAGTGTCTTGATAAACTCGACGCCTCACCCGAACCACCTGGTTGTAAAACCAGCACTAACCACCATTGGCCTGGCGTTCCTCCTTTCAAATCTCTTATATAAGAATCTCTTATCCTCGAAGGATTCCCTCGCTTAACTACATCCGTCTGCGACATCAAAAAACTAGAAAATTCCATTAATGTACATGAATCTCTGCCATTAATGCTTCACCAATCTGACCGATCCCCGAATATTCTCTTTTCAGCCAGAGGAAGAATGACCTCCCAGTGAAAAAGAGGGGGGCATTGTAGGAACCATAGGCTTTGGCGGATCCTCTCACAATCATAAACCCCAGCTGACCTCCGTCACATAAATTGATAAGCTAACCGATCCTGAAGCCAAAATGAAGCCTCTGAGGCCCGATCTCGGGCAGATCATCTTCATTTCTGGCTAAGACTGACATACTTAGCCCGGCGGGCCCGGAATGCAAGAGCCTAAGCAGTCTTTCTTAGTTGATTACCACCTTTAAGAAAGCGTACGGTTGCCTCCCTTAAGCTTACAAATAACCGAATCGCTACGTAACCTTCGGGTGATCAAACCACGAAAGTAAGGGCAGTTTGGCTATATAAAGGGAAGAACAAGTCATAAAACGCGAACAAAGCGCCACCTTTCCCTTTCATTTCGGAAGAGAATCGCCTACTTTCCATGTAAAGCGGACAACGACCCTCCCCATAAAGGGAGAGGGGATGACACAATAGAAGGTAAGAGATTCTTGACAGAAAATACAGATTGCTCTCTCTCTCGAGATTAGAGGTCTGACTTTGGCATCGAAGGCGTGGGCGCACCACCCGCCCGCTCTCTTTGTTTATTTTGCGGAACTACGGATTTGGTTGATGCTGCGACAATCCGGTGATTCGGAAAATTAAGGACCTCTGAATGGGTATCTTTTTCAATGATATCGTTCATTTTACAAGTTTTGCACTTGTATGATTGCACATTTGCACATCGATCTCAATTATTTGTATTTCATTTAATGTTTTTTAGATTGTCCAGCAATATTGATAATCAATATGGAAGTTTAGTATGTTATCGATCGATTTATTTACCTATATATAACCTAAAAAAGTATCTTATCTCATATTTAAATCAATACAATGTTGTTGTTTTTTATAGCAATCAATACAATGTTGTTAGAATAACTTTTATTCTATTAATTGATAATTAAAAAATCATTTTCTCTCATATCTAAATCAATACGATGTTGTTTTTTTACAGCAATTAATACATTGTTGTTAGAATAACTTTTATAACTTTTATTCTATTAATTGATAAAATCTTTTATTACAGAATTAGCTAGACCACCTATATGGCCAATTCCACGGTCATCGTTTAAAGAAAAAAAAGCCATTGTTACGACTCTGATAAGTTTTAATTTATAAAGATCATCTATCTAGAATTTCTAACATTAGGTCAATCATATTAATTTAATAAGAATAAGTTTTACTAAGTCTTAAATCTAAATGTAATTTCTAACTATGTAAAGAGAAATTTGGAAATTATAGCCTAAAATGCTCATTGATGATTGGAAATATTTATATGTAAATACATTTGAGTTCTATAATTCAAATATATCTCTATATGATTCCTTACTTTACCTTTGTAATAATAAATAGATAAATATTAATAATTAAATTAAAGTTAAATACTTTATTATTTGGTTTCTATATTATGCTCCCACAAAATGGAGCTTCCAGAAGAGAGTAGTCCAATCTTGACTTGAAGAGTGAGAAACTAGACATAGAAAGGGTTGAATTAAGGCTTTATCAACAACCTATAATGCATTTAGAGAGGACATGGATGGCATCAATTTTGGACTTGTTCATGACGAATGATAATCTGACGTAACATGTTTCTTTTACAAACAAAAGACCGTATGTATGAACAATTAGCATCAAGATTGTTGCAGTAAATTATTCAATATTTTGCTGAACGACTCTAAGTTCAATGAGAAGTGGACAAACCCAATACAATTCAATAGATGTACAAATAACAACATGACTCTACTTTAATAGAAGAGATGCAATAGTTTTTTGCTTTTTGGAACTTCCTGAGATACGATTGTTGCCAATGTAGATAAAACAATTGCGGAAGTGAAATCATATTTATTACCTGTCAAACCATCATGAAAAAAAGTCATACACAAAGAGAGGGAGTTGTAATAAAGAACTAAATAATAGAGATTAGTTGTGGATCAAGCTGATCAAGTTGATGAGACCAAATATTAATAAGATTTTTTGCATATAATTGAAGGTCCAATGACTAGAGAGGACAAAAAGAATGAAGGACGTTTTCTGATAGTTTGATGCATAAGTCTGAGCCAAAGGCTGCATTGAAGTTGCAATGACGGAAGGTTTCATAGCTTCACAAAGCATGGTTTTCTATCTTGTTACGGAAGGGATATATTCGGAAGACCCAAATGAGGGCATAAGTTAATTAGGAGTTTCATTTTTTTAGTTTTGGGGCCTTTTTTGGATGTTATTTAATTATGGTTTCTTTTTTAGTTGTTCTTTTAATAATTTATTTTAGCCCTATTTATTCTAATTGGGCAAAATTCGTTTTTAGGGTTTTAGGGCTTTCTTTTGGGATTGTTTTAACTATAAAAAGCAATTGATATTTGGAGAAAAGACAATTTATGTTTAATAAAAATTTATTCAAAAAGCTTTTGTTTTGTTTTCTTTCATTATTGATTGAATGCATGGAAATCCAACTTATCAAATGAGTGATCAACATTGTGGCGTCTCAAGATTAGAGTTTTAAGGACTTAGTTTCCTTGCTCCTAACTTATCTCCAAAAATTGCTTCCTGCTTTGAGAGCAATTCTTCCGCTGAATTCATGTTTTTAGTCGGTCGTCAGAGGTCCAGTACATTAATTGGTATCAGAGCTTTTGGCACTATAAAACAGGTTTTGTTTCTATATCCTTTTGTTTCTTTTTTTTTTTTTTAATTAAAAAAAAAAAAAATCGTTCTTGAGGGAGCTGCCATTTTAAAATAGTTGTAACTTTTGATCTAAGTTTCGAAATGACTTGTATAACATATTAAATCGAAGACCTTTTCAATCCCAACAAATTCTGGATAATGTGCAAGTCATCTACCGTACATCCTTACGTAAAAATTTCACCTTTCTTCAATCATAATTCTAAAAAGTTTTACACAATTTTCTTGTTTTCTTAAATTCCTTGATCTGGGCAAAATTTCTTATTGATATCCTTGTTATTAGCAGCCATAGTTACAAAAAAGAATACAACAAGGCTACCTGTTGAAATTCATAAAGAAGGTTCTTTGCCTATAAGGTGTTTGACGTTTTGTCTCTACCAAATCACTTCATTTTGGTGTGTTCTTTCATATGTCATTTGGTTTCTATTTAAGTTTGGTTATTCAAGTGGAGTGAGTATCTTTGATTCTTGTTCCATTCCAACATTTATCACAACTAAGTTTTGAATGTTTTTATTTTGATATTGCCACTATCTAACTTGTTGCTCTTTAGATTTGTTGATTCTCTTTGATTTTATCAAGAACAAGATGGGAGCTGGCTTGGCTTTGAGTGGTAAAAAAAGGATGCACATATAAGAGGGTAAAAGCCACTAAGTGAATTTTCTTGAGGAACACTTGAGGGAGCAAGTCTCAGCTTCTTTAATCCTTGTTTCTAAAAAAATGTCCAACAATGAGTCCTTTGATCTAAAGTTTAAGAATGAGACTTAATTAAATAAGATGAAGAGATATGGAAAGGAGAAATGGACCATAATCATGAACGATTAGATCAGATTGAGTCTAACCAAGTGGATTAGCCACGAAACACTACTAATGGGCATCAGAGAAGGAAATTTCAACCAAGGGAAGATAGAATTGAAAATGATGAATTTTAATCTAATGATGAAGACATGACTAGATCCTAAACAAAGAGATATGGTGGACAGTTTGGAGAAGCACAAAAAAGGGAAGATGATAATTTGAGTAGTATCAAAATGAAGATTCTATCTTTTCAAGGTAAGGAACGACCTGTCATCCATGCCAATAAAAAGGGTTGGCATCAGATTGTCACAACATCGTGAGCTTAAAAGGTAAAACTTGTAGCTATTGAATTCTCTTATTATGCTATTATTTGGTGGGATCAATTATTGTTAAACAGGAATAGAAATAGAGAGCATCCAATAGAAACATGAGAGATGAAAATTGTGATGAGGAAACAGTTTTTTCCTAGCCATTACGCTGTGTGGATTGTATCATAAGTTACAAAGTTCACACAAGGAAATCATAGTGTGTGAAGAGTATTACAAGGGAGATTTTATCCTCACGCTTCCAAGCCAATGTAGTAGCAGGGATGTAGAGGCTATTATGGCTGATTCAGAGTCGGTTTTGAAACCGAGAGAAATTGCTAATATTGTGGAGCATTATGTGGAGTTGGAAGATATGGTGCATATGGCTATCAAAGTGGAGAACCAACTAAAGAGAAGGGGAACCAATGCATATGATGCAAGAACGAGACCGTGATGGATGATCTAATAGTTTGGGTAAGTTAGAGATGAGTTTGTGGTAGTTTAGGGGTATATGATGTAATTTTAAAGGTAAGGGACGAGTCTAGTTCCAAAGGTTATAGGGCTTATTTGAGGTTTATTTATAATGAAAGTAAGCTTTAGAATGAAGGATTTTATGTAACGACCCGTACCAAACAATACAAGTTCTTTTTTTAAAACGTTTGACCAAGTTTGACCAATTTTGACCACACTTAGTATGTGGGCCCAAAGTTGACTTTTTCTGGCGGATGCATACTCTTGGGCTGATCAAGGCACCACTGGAGGCCTTGCTCTGCTCGAGTTCATAGATCTGCCGAATCGCCAAAACCACTCTATTTCCGATAAAAAGTTATGACCTGGGAGCCCATGTTAGTTGTTTCAAAGAAGTGTCCAAGTTCGCTTTTAGCGTTTACACTGAAATGACCCTAGCCCTATATATACATAGCTTTGGGTGCCAAAGTGAACCCTGCAAATTTCAAACACTCATTCGAGTCTAAAACCCCTAAAACTCCCCAAACCCGTAAGCACCAAACTAGGTCGTTTTGACCCATTTTTAGTCGCCTGCTCACTGGTAGGGAGCCGATTCGCCACGGATCAGACACGCGCCCCAGCAGGAGGAGGACTCACTGCACGATCACCCCGCAGGTCAGCAATTGGTCACGGACTCGCTCCTGATCGGGCCTGGCCGAAGGTACGGCAAAGAACCTGGTCGCCGGATTTTTTGTGTTTCTCTGCCATCTCAGTGCACTCCATACCTCCTTTCCACCATTTTGACCTCCAACTCATACTCCCGTGGTCCCTTTACAGATTCCTCACCGCTTAAAAGATACGATAAAACAAAGTCAATGGACTATCGATCGAGTTTTTCCGCCACCACAAAGAACCTTTCGACCAAGGTGAGGCTACCGATGTAATCCCGCCCTCGGCTTTCCATTGATATGTGGTTTGTGAACTTTGGAATGCCGCTTGGGTTAGTTTTCCATTTTTTACCATTAGGGTAATTACTCGAGAAGATCGACTACTGGACACCAACGCCACAAATTGGGAAAAAGGAAGTCTGGATTAGTGAAATTGATGTTTATGAATTATCGGGACTATTCAATTTCAGAATTATTCCCGTGAAAGCCCCAATTTCAAGTACCGGTCTATGTAGCACACTGTGCACTGACCTCGCTTCTGAGTCCAATTTAGATGGTTTCATAGTTCTAAAGTTATTCTAAGTACCTCTGGGAACCCTAATGTTGTCAGGTTTAGTTATCGAGCCTAAGTGTTGTCTTATCTATGTTACAGCACTCACGCCGAGCCAGAGACGATCCTCAAGTAGGGAGCAAGATCAGCGCCCATAGTCCGTGAGTGGTTTACTTGTTTTAAATGTCAGTAGTATTATTATGATATATAATTGTGGTTAATTATTACATATATAATTTTATTTGATCTACTGGCCAGTTGTGCATAAATGAAAGTATCACTTATATAAACAAGTTATCATTTCATGAATTTTGTCAACATTTAAATATTTGAAGTTTTACTGAAAGTCATTTAGTCCGTGGTATTTTAAATATGTCGGGTACGCAGGATTATGTTTTAAACCACTTTGAAAAACTTATTGTTTTAAGAAAGAGATTTCGAGATCTCTGAAATGATTATAATACAAGATCGCTAAAAGGTACTTACAGTAAGGAAACCATTATATATATTAATACCACTACTGTGAGGCCTGACACCCATGGTTTAGTATACTCGATATTGTCACTGTCGTGAGGTCAGGGTTTTATCCGACCTGGGCTTATTACCGCCACGTGCCGCGAGGCAGCAAGCACCGAACGGTTTATCAAGCTGCCACTCGTCGTGAGGCCTGCAGCCACCCGACGGTTTATTATTGCCACGGTCGGAGGCTCAAGCCATTCCGACGGTTTACTATGGATATATGGTACTATGATATTGTTGTTTCGGGTAAACTATAGCCATTTAAATCTATAGTTGCATTTTCCCGATTATTTTTCTTTACGATATGAGTGGCTATATAATTTTATGCTTAATGGTATGCTAGAATGCATTCAGTTATAAGGTTCTTGATAATGGAAGTCGCTAAATTGAAAGATGAATTTCATATTACTGGGCTTTGGGTAAAGCTGGTTTTAAATGTTTGCTAAATCCGGGAATATTACAAAAGTGTGGATGTGTGAGGTCTTGAGAGTGAAGAAATGTCTGTGGTAAAATGGAAAAGCGTTATTTTCCTTATAAATTATGCTACTCACTAAGATTGCCATTCACGATTATTGTCTCAACATGTTCCTAGGTCCCGACGTCAGAGGCTCACTCTGCGCCGCATTCAACACCGCTTACTATAGCCGCAGTGACTTCATCCCATCTATCTGTCTTTGTTTTGTTGGATCTATTTACTTTCATTTTGTAACCCTAAATTCGCAAATACTCTTAGAATGCTCTGATATTAGTATTGAACTCATATGAGTCCTTATTACATATGTTTGTGGTTATGACCTACATTTAGATAGGTCGGTATTGGATTTAAGACGTCGTAGATTTGTTTTTTTTTTCTATATAATTGAGGTATTGTGGTACTGCATGTGTTTACTTCTTTCTTAGGTGGGTCCCATTGTGTATTCCCTATGGATTGTGCATTGGGACTTCACTAGCTGACCACTGGGAACCCCGGGAGGGTATCCTGGCCTAGTCCCCACACTGGTATCGCAGCTCTAGGTTTCTAAATTCCTCGGGGTCGCACATCATTGTGCGACTCATCCAAAGAGCCATGTATACCTTCTAACCTTATCACTGGGACTGATTCTGCTTTGGATTCTGGGAACGCCTCCTTCGACGGCGCCCAGAGGTAGACGAGGGTCCCAAAGATGCTTCTGGAAAGCCTGTGTGCACTTTAACGACAGGAAAATCTGGCGAGCGCCTAGCTCGATCAATCGAGAGGAGAGGGGTCTACCGGGTAGTACTGGCTTAATGTGCTCAGAGACTTGCTGTTGCGATGGCGCCCACGATCCCATGGTGGCCCTATCCTGGCTAGATGACATGGAGAAGATTCTGGACGAGGGTATGCAGCGGTCCTGATGATGACAGTCGCATAGCCGGGTTTTTGTTCGGGTAATGGGCGAAGTGGTGGGCGATGAGAGGACTAGGAAACGTCACATTCCCGGGCACGTCATACGTTTCTTCATGACTGGAAGTTTTGCCCCTGTACTTTGTTGAGAATTTAAGAGGCCGAGTTCGAGACACTCACTCAGTAGTATGACGCTTTCGAGCACGGCTGTGTTCTGAGAGTTATCAGATTTCATCAAATTTGGTCATGATGAAGTCAATGGGCAGAGGAGGTTTCGACGGTTTGGCCAGATCGACAGTTGAGCCTCTCAAATCCATCATCCGGTTGTGACTACGATGGAGACGCCGCTTCAGAGGTAGAGACGACCCCGGGACACGCCGCACTGTGCCGCTTCACACACGATGGATTGTCTTCGGGAGCCCGCCGTGGATCGCCCAAGAGGGGTAGTTTCAGCCTGACTTCGCCAGAGGATCCATTGGAACAGACGCAGAAAGCCACGCAGAGCGTGGTCAGAGAGGTGGACACACACGAGGCTCTGATTTCAAATCCGCCGAAAGGGCGAGCTGGCTTCGCGGTCTCGCAGCGCGTATTTCCTGGCCCGGCGACGCGGCGCAGATCCGCGATGGGCCATGCGGGATAATACATGCCAAGGCGCGGCACAGACATTTTAAGCGACCGCCTATCGAGGATCTAGCCAAACTAGAGTCTCGTAATCGTGCTCGCCTCAGCTGGGCTAGCGGTACGGGCGACCCGACATACGCATGTGGCCAACCTCGGGTGGTTCCTTTAGCACGGGACAGCAGTCTACACCAAACAAGCAGAGGCGGGACAGAGGATGACCACCGCGAGGCGTATTTATGCTATGACCAAACAGAGGCAATGTGACACCTCTGACGCTAGTGACGGAGTGGCATTATCTATTCGGTGACGATGCACGTGCAATTATCTAATTCAAATACACACTCTTATTTCACGGAGAGTATTGCACCCAGGCCCGATCGACCCGCCCTTTGGGCTGTGGCTGGAGATTACCACACCCAGAGAATCCCCACGGTCCAATCAGATGCTTAAGGCAGTTTGCTTTCCACTGGCGCCAAGATATGGAGCGCGCATTTTGATATTAATACATCTCGTTGATGTGACTTGGATACTGGGCTTGTCGCAAACTATGCTTCAATGGATTGTCGTAAGGGAGGTGGATATTAGACGACCGGACTACCAAGAGTAGTCTTCTATAAGAGCGGAGGCGAACACCTTCAAAGTTGATTTACTCGCTAGATGTTTACTTCAAAAAGGTTGTAAGGGGTATCTAGCTCATGTAGTTGACACTCGTAGCAATGAAGCGAGATTAGGGGACGTACCAGTAGTAAGGGACTTTCTAGATGTGTTCCCTGACGATCTTCCAGGTTTACCTCCAGAACGAGAGATAGATTTTCCCATTGATTTAGTCCTGGTAATAGCTCCCATTTCTTTACCAATCTACAGATGGCAATCCGCCGAGTTGAAAGAGTTGAAGGCTCAACGCAAGAGCCTGTGGATAAGGGATTTATTAGGCCCAAGATTTCACCCTGTGGGTTTTTCCTGTTATTCAGGAAGAAGAAGGGATGGTACGGAAAGTGCATAGACTACGTATTAAATTAACGACCATGTGCCTGATTCCCGCCTCTTTCAATTGATGATTTATTTAACCAAATCCAGAAAAGTGTTCTCCAAGATTGACTTTGAGGTCAAGGTACCATCGCAGATTAGGTGAATCTGACATTCCCAAGACTCGCATTCAGACGGCAGATATGGGCATTAAGGAGTTTCTAATGATGTCTTTCGGGCTCACCAATGCCCCAGCAGCTTACGACCGATGGAACCGCCTTCATTCCATACTTGATCGATTGCTACTCGTTTTCGATTACACTGCAATGCCAAAACGTTCAACATGCCGCGCATACAGAACAAGGCAAATATCTGTGTACTGAAGTGAGCTTGATGCATGAGACACATTTGGGTTCGTGGTTGCGTGACTTTAAGGCAAAGATTGGCCAGGCTGCCAAGTTCAACAAATGTAGTTTATTGAGCCGAGGGGATTTCGACATGTGGCCACTATGTATCATGCAGATCTCGTAAGGTAGAGGGCAGCAACCTGTAAACAACCAACTACTGCGATGGCATGAGTTTCAGATTGAAGGTGCATACCGTGAGGTTCATAGAAGGGTTCTCAAAAATAGCAGTGACCACGCCATCATTCTGATTAGAAAAGGGGTTAAATTTGGAGTGGACTCGACAGTGTGAGGAGCTCCAAACACCGAAGGAAAAAGTCGATCGTCGCCTGCTTTTGACGATCGCAGGGCAACGAGGGGTTCGAGGTTTACAGCGATGCTTCATACCAAGGTTTAGGTTGAGTGTTGATGAAACATAAGAGAGTTGTGGCGTATGCTTCCGCACGCTTGAAGAAACATGGATTTAACCATCCTACCCATGACTCGGAACTTGTCATGTACTTCGCAGACTTGGAGGCACATTTGTACAGGCGACTTGCCGATATTTGTCTGACTATGGCAGTTTCAAAATATTGTCACCGTGGTTGGTTAAACCAAGGCAAAGGAGGTGGATGGAACTACTTGCTGATTATGATCGCACTATCGACTCACCATCTAGGTAAGGCAAATATGCAGATGCCATAGGAAGTCTACAGGCTCTTTGGCTTATATGCGGACAATACAACTTCCATTGATGGTCGAGTTACGAGAGTTGGGTGTTGAGTTGGGGATGTATGCTTCAGGAGCACTTTTTGCTAGTTTCCAGCTACGACCGATACTTGTAGATCGAATTCTCGAGGCACAACTAGAAGATCCCTATTTGATGAGCATATAAGAAGGCCCAGGAAGGGGAACAAATGATTTTACAGAGACGATGGGCCTTGGTGATTGGTTCAGTCAGGTGTCTTAAGAAATTAAGTTAAAAAGGCAAGTATTGGGAGGAAGCCTCTATAGCGCCTTACTTATGCTATGCACCTCAGCACCAAGATGTATCAGACAATGGCTGAATAATACATTGGTGGTCGTGATGAAAAGAGAAGTTGTCGAGTATGTATCCAAGTGCTTTATCGCCAACACGGGCGCGAGAGACAAAAGCTCTGGAATTTCCCACCTATCCCGAGTGGAAATGGAGCGCATTATTAATGGATTTTGTATTCAAACTCCCTCCCACAGCCCAGAGACATGACGGCATTTGGGTAGTAGTTGATCGACCACCAAGTCCGCGGCATTTTCTACCTATTCGTGAGAAGTTTTCTCTCCTCTAAACTACCGAACTCTTTATGAATCATATAGTGAGTTTTCAGATGGGGTGCTGTCGATCATCTCCGATAGAAATCCACGATTCACTCGAGGTTTTGGAAGAGGTTAATGAAGGAACTATAGGTGTCAAGTTGAATTTGAGTACCACTTTTCACCCTCAAACCGATGGACAATCCGACCATTCGCACTGAGATATAAACAGATCACGCAGCATCGCAATTCAAGGGACATTGGAATGAATATTCACCGTAGAGTTCAATGATATAACAATGGGCCTATCACTCAAGCATTGAGATGTCACCTATGAGGTAATCAGAGTGGGAAACAATGTCGCACTCCCTTTATGTTGGAATGAGACTGCGAAAAGGGAAATTTCATTAGGTCCCGAGATTGTACAACAACCGGACAAGGTTAATGTTATACGTATGTGTTGAGAGCAAATGTGATAGGCAAAAGAGTTATGATGTTTAGGAAGGATCTTGAGTTTGAGGTTGAAGATCGATTATTTTTAAGCCTTCCCTCGGGAAGTGGCGTGGCACGCTAAAGCTGGGAAAGCTAAGTCCTCTCTACATTGGGCCTTTGAGGTATTTGTTGAGAGAATAGTCCATGGGCTCATAAATTGACTCACTCTGAGGAGCTTTCTAGTCCATAATGTGTCGACATCTCCATGCGCGCAAGCATATCCCGCACTTCACATGCGTTTGACACCAAAGATCGAAATGAGGGATGACCTCTATCTGGCGGAGGAGTGCCACAGAACTCGGGCAGAAGAGAAGAGCTTCGCAACAAGACAATATCCTTAGTGAAGGTCCTTCGAGGAACGACCTAGTCGAGGAGGTGCCACTGGGGATGAAGACCAAACGCGAGCCGTGATCCTCATCTCTTCCATGATGCACGACCAGGGATCTAAATTTTCTTTATAATATGAAGAATCACACCCGCACTCAAACAATACAAGTTCTTTTTAAAACGCTTGACCAAGTTCGAACCCACACTTAGTATGTGGGCCCAAAGTTGACTCTTTTCAAGGATGCATAATTTGGGTCGACTAAGGCACCACTGTGAGGCCTTGTCTACAGAGTCCATGTACTGTCAACGCCAAAACCGACTTACTGATAGAAAGAGAACCCAAGAGTTCAAGAAGAGCCAAAGAAGTTGTTCAAGCTGCTGTTATACCTCGGGAAGCAACCCTAGGCTCCTATATACATAGCCTATGCGCAAAGGTAATCCTAGCCCCAAACACTCATTTGAGCTCCAAAAACCCTAGAAAAACTCCCCAAACCCGTAAGCACCAAACTGGGTCGTTTTGACCCATTTTTAGGCCGTTCAAGTTTCAGCCGTGGGAGCCGATTCCGGCCACCAGCACTGTACACGCGCCGGCCAGGGAGGAGGAGGACCGCCATCAGCAAAATTTCCTACACCCAAATTGCCGCCTAAGCCCCCGACCGGGTTTACAAGGCCACGCAAACTTGGGCCAGATTAGAGCTCGCCATCTCAGTCGACTCCATACCTCCTTCCACCATTTTTGGACTCTCTGAACTCATTCCCATGGTCCCTTTTTGCAGATTCCTCACCGTTTGAAAGATACCACAAAAACAAAGTTGGTCGACTGTTGTATCGAGTTTTCCGGCCACCACAGCAACCTTTGACTGGCGAGGCTATTTGATGTCTCCCCGGGTCTCTCGGGCCTATCGATATGTGGTTTGTGAATTTTGGATCGTCGCTGGTTAGTTTTCCATTTTAATATTTAATGCAATTATCGAAGGTCGAATCGAGATTGAGTACCAATTGGTCAAATTGGGTAAAATTGAAGCTCGATTAGTGAAACTGGATGTTTTTATGAATTATCAGACTGCTCACCCCCGTGAAATTAGCTCTGGTGAAAAGTCCAATTTTGGTACGGTCTATAGTGGCACACTGTGTAATCGACCTCTGGTTTGAGTCCAATTTAGATGGTTTCATAGTTCTAAAGTTATTCTAAGGCCTTCGGGGCATCCTAATGTTGTTGGTTTAGTTATTGGAGCCTAAGTAAGGTTCCTTTATCGAGTTATGTGCACTCATACGAGCCAGTGAGACGATCCCAGCAGGGAGCAGGACTGACGCCTCGTAGTCCGTGAGTGGTTTACTGCTTTTAAATGCTCGGGGTATTATTATGATATGGTAATCAGGTTAATTATTACATATATAACTTATTTGATCGGATTCGCTGGTTGTGCATAAATGAGTATCAGTCTTGTATAAACAAGTTATCATTTCATGTGAATTTGTCAACATTTTAAATATTTCGAAGTTTTAACAGCCTCCGATGAGTCTCGTATTTAAATATGCTCGGGTACGTGGATTGGAGGTTTTAAAACCACTTTGAAAACTTATTGTTTTGAAGAAAAGAGATTTTGAGATCTTCGTGGAAATGACGGCAATACGTGACGCTGGGTACTTGGCAGTAAGGAAACGATTATATATACACGCTCATCACTGGAGGTCGATTACCCACGCGTTTAGCATATCGGATACGTCACGTCGCGGAGGTCGCCATCTAACGGTTTATTAGCCGCCACGCGTCGCGGAGGCCTGCGTTGTTCGATGGCTATCGGTCACACGCCGCGAGGTCGGTGTTACCCGACGCTTATCGGGTTGCCACGGTATCGTGAGGTCGGCTTACCCGACTCGCTAATATGGATATATGCAACGTGATATGTTATTTTCGCAAATCGTAGCTATTTAAATCTTTATGGTCATTTGCATTTTCCTGATTATTTTTCTACCATATGAGGGCACTTTGGCGCTTAATGGTATGTTGCAGTTATCGCGCAGGAAGGTTCGATAATGAAGTCGGTTAAATTTTTTTGAGCATGAATTTCATATTATCGGGCTTTGCAATACTGGTTTTGTGAAATGTTTGTTAAACGAGGAACATTACAAAAGATGGGATGTGAGGTCTTGAGAGAAGTAAATGTTCTAAAAATGAAAGAATATTTTATAAAATTATGCTACTCACTGATTTATTATCTACTATTATTGTTTTGAATATGTTCCCTAGGTCCCAATAAACAGTAGGCTCACTGGCATGATTTAACATCATTTTCAAGGGACAAATGGCAAAGATTTTATCTACCATCTCGTTTTGTTTTGTCGATCTATTTACTTTCATTTTGAACCCCACCCGAAATACTCTTAGAATGCTCGATATTAGTATTGGAACTCATATGAGTCCTTATTACAGAAACAGGTTGCACTTGGCATTTAGATAGTCGGCATTGATTTAAGTCGTCAGACGTGTTTTTTTTTCTATATAATTGAGGTATCGCGTACCGATGTGTTTACTTTTCTTATAGGTGGGTCCTAGTTATATTCCCTATGATTTAAAAGGTGATTCTCGATTGAAGGATTCACTTGGGAACCCTGAGGGTATCCTGTCGGTCCGCCATTTTAGGTTTGGAAAAGCTTGGGTTTGATTTGATGCAAAACAGCCTTGTTTTAAGTTAGTTTGCGATTTTCGGGTTTTTCTAAGGCAGGCTAGGGCTATGCACAATTTTGGGGTTTCTTTAAGGTTAGGGATGATGGTTTATATAGGTGAAACAAAGTATATGAAAAGGGTTTTGTAGTCTAGAACCGGGATGGCAGTTGGGTCATGTTCGAGAATCGGATTTGGAAAGTTAAAAGGAAAAAATGATGAGATGGATAGAGGTTATAGAAGGATAGGTACTTACTTCACCACTCAAGGAATCTACTAGGAGATAAGAAGTCACTATAAAACCCGGGTAAATTTGAAATTTTTCTAAAAATGGTAAAATGGTAAATTGCCGTACAGTATAGGTTGCAGGCCTGAAATTTTCTAGATCTCAGATAATGAAACGGACTTCACCGTAGGATTCATCTCATGAAATCTAGTTACTTAGATGAATTTCGTTGAATTCCGAGATAGTCGGATTTTCTCGATTTTCGGGGTGACGAGTGTCTGATGGACCCAAAAAAAAAAGGGATTTTTGAGAAAAATCTTGTTTTTAGAAATTATTTAAGTAAAGTTCATTTTGGAATAATTTGAACTTAAATCGGGACAAAATAAATTGTTTCGGGGCAGAAACGTACTCGGACAGGTCGAGGCCACGTGGCACGACGTGAGCCACTCACTTAACTTCAGTGAGGGGCTTGGGACAAAAGATCCCATGTTGTTTTCCTAATAGAGACCGTGAAAGAGAGAAAGGAGAGAAAAAGAACTCTAAGCTTCTCTCTTCGATCTATAGAGTTTTGTCGGTTGCATTTCGTTGGGCTAAGGCTTAAAGTTCATCTACTCGACGAGGGCTCTGCATGGGTGCCAAAAATGAGGGGTTTCACCGAAGATCTAAGTGAGGAGTTTTCAGGAAATCAAAGATTTCGGGCTACGGAGGCTTCCCACCCCATGCAATCACGCTTCAAGAGGTAGGGATTCTTCCTACCTTAGCTTATTCTTCACTTTTTGGGCAGAAAAATGCGAGTTTCGAGTTCCAGCTCAATGTTCTTTCCCTAGGCGAAGGCATGTGTCTTCTCCGTGAATATTGGCTTTTCACCTAAGCGAGAGTGTGGTTCGCCTAGGCGAACCCTGGAGTAGGCTTTGTGCAGCATTTGTTCACCTAGGCGAGCGATTCTTCGCCTAAGCAAACCTGGGATGTCCTGCTACAAGTTGTTGGGGGACTTTTATGGCCCGATTATGGCCGAGTTTCATGGCCCGATTTCTGAAGAGTCCATGACATGCTCAAAGCATGGTTTAAGGGTTGTTTGGTCGAAATCCTTGCCCTCAAGGACTGGTTGGATAGTGCTAAAGAGACATTAAATGTCGTTTTGTGGCCGATTGTGTGAATTGTATGTGACATGTCCCAAAAAGTGTTTAGGGACTATTCAGATTGAAAAGAATTTAATCCTAATCATAAGTGGCATGTTTGGCCAAATTGTACTTTGTTTAAAGTTTGTTCAGCTTATTTACAAGTGTAAGAGCCTGCAAGGGTTGTTGTTGTAGGCACTCTATATGCCACACTTGCCTTGAGAATTATGCCGTGTTGCTTGATATGTGATATCATGCTTGTTGTTTGGTTGATGAATGTTAATATGTGTGTTCTAATGTATTAACATTGTTATGAGTGTTTAATTGGAAATTATATGCATGTGATATAATTGTCCATGATGCATGATTGAATGCATGAGGTAAATTATCCATTTGGCATTCATCACATATGTGGCATGGCATTGACATGCAATGGTACACTACATTGCATATGCACGGGTACATCGTATTTCATGGGTGTGAGTGTGATATTAAATCAATCACCTCACTCTGGGTGATTGACAGCAGGCTCTGATCGTTGGGCGAAGCCCAACAGAGTCACACTGTTGAATAAATGGTAAAAACTTGTGCCTGCACAACAAGAAGGTTAATACTCCCCGGGTGAAAGACTCCTGACTGGTTCAAATTCACCAAAATTTGTCGAAGGCCAGCGGAACCTACGCTGAGACCCCATAAATTCGCTACCCACAAAAGACACATGGTTTTGTAAATGAAATGATCATTTGAGGTGTAACATCAAAAAAGCTTTTGGTTTATAAACAAATGAATTTTGTTTGAAAATGATCATTGGATGTAATCCATCAATGACGGTTTATCACACATGGACATCGCATGGTGTGGTAGGAGTCAATAAAGACTCGAGTATGACCCGTCTTAGTGATTCCGCTTAAAAGTGATGGAGTGAGTCTCCATCTCATTTCATGGCATGACATGTAGAATTCCAACCTGTGATTGCATATTCGCTTTGAATTGTGATGAATGTGAAAAATTGTTATGTAAGACATGTGCACTAGCGAGAGTAGCCTATATAGGAATAACTCTACTAGGCGTGGCTCACCTTATATGGGATAACATTTCAGGTACGGGACAAGCATCGGTGGGTGGCTCTCATCCGGGGCCGCGAGAGTGATGAAAGTCAACTTGTGGCTTTATAATTACTTCTATAATTGTTTTTTAACATTTTGTTTGCAATAATGAATGTTATCACATATGTTAAGAGTTAATCCAAAACTCTGCGATTTGGTGTGTAAAATTGTAGGTTTAGGCCCGCTTTTCTTCGCCAAGTGAACTGGTGCGCCTCGTTAGTGAGGTTCGCCGCCTAGGCAAACCTCCACCTGACTCCTGATGATATTGCTTCCAGTGCTGAATATTGTCTGTTAGCCTGCGGAAAAGCCTCGTGTGAAGGGGTCTCGTCTCCGCTTACAAGACTATGGTTCCCTTATGGATTGGATATAACGATGTGGTATCTAAGCTACACGATATCCACATGATTTCCACAGTTGATGGATGATCAATCTGACCGGATTCAAGGCTTCATAAACCACAAACTCAACACCTGGGCTGAATCTACCCAAGAGACATACTACCATCCAAGGAATCCCACCTAGGGATAAGAAGCAACAAACTCATCACTCAAGGGAATCCACCCAAGAGATAAGAGACCAAGAGAGAACTCTTAAAAAGAGAAATATGAAAATATTATTAAACTTGAACTGATTATCAAAGATCACATTAAAGGTATATAGCTCAGAGCACAATCTAATAAAGAAACTCTTACTTTGACTAGGAAAACAAACTTTCTAAATTAAATAAAAAAAACTGCTACTTTGACTTCGAGAACAAACTTTATAAAATAAAACAACTCCAAATCAAAATAGTAATAAGATTCAAATACTTGGATTTAGAAACATACTTGGTGTCTCCAAAGTTTCACAGCCTCCCGTATCTAAATTTTCCATAATTAAGATCGAATTCCTAATGTAGCTGCCCACATAGAAGCTCACACGCATAGAAACCCTTACTGGGATCGACATGGAGACACAATGTCATGAAGAAAGAGGAGAAGTTAGTCTCAACAAAGTCCAAAATTGAGAACACGTAAGAAACAACCATCCATGGAAGTTAAGGTAAAGTTAGCTCTTGCACTGCTTGAAATCAGAAAATGTTTTAAATGCCAAGGCAAGGGTCACATAGCTAGTCAATGTCCGAACAAAAGCGTTATGATTGTGAGTGACAATGGTGAGATTGAATTTGGTAGTGAGGATGACACCGAATTCATGCCACCATTAGAGGAGTGTTCTGATTTTGAAGTAGAAGAACATGTGCATGGTGATTTACTTGTCACAAGGAAAGCCTTGAGCATACAACTTAAGGATAATGGATATAAGAAGCAACGTGAGCATATTTTTCACGCAAGAAGCCACATGAAGGGTAAGGTATGTGCACTGATTATTGATAGTGAGAGTTGTACTAATGTTGCTAGTTCTTTGATGGTGGAGAAATTGAATCCACATACCATGAAGCATCCTAAACCATACAAGCTACAATGTCTAAATGAATGTGGAGTAGTGAAGGTAATCAAACAAGTTCAAATTCCTTTTTCTATTGGCAAGTATAAGGATGAGGTCCTTTGTGATGTGGCACAAATATATGCTGGTCATATTTTGCTTAATAACGCGGCGCTTTGATACGAGGTATGAAGGAGATGGCTACAAAATTGTTATTCTTTTGTAGTGAACAATTGAGAATTTGTATTAGCCCCTCTCAAACCATTGCAAGCTTATGAAGATTCGATGCGAATTGCAAGAGAATGCAAATGAGAAAGAAACAAAAGTGTGAGAAAGAGAAAAGTGAGGAAAAAGCAGAGGATAGAGGGAAAAAATGAGACAATAGTGGAAAAGTATGAGAGAACGGTGTGATAAAATGAGAGATTAGTGGAAAAAATGAAAGAATAGTATGCAAAGATGAGAGAAAAATAAAAGGTTAAGTGCATTTGCTAAAAACATGAGGTTAAGAGTGTGATGATGTCAAGGCAACAACTGGTACTTCTCGCATGCTATTTATTTCTATTAACGACCTTCACCCATTCCTTTGCCAGCGGTGCCAGTTCCTTATTGTGCGGCTTTGATGATTTATTTTGGCGAAGAAATTCTAATGGATTTGCCTCCCTAAGAGGAATTGAGAACCAAATAGACTTCATACTAGGTGCTTCCATACCAAATCGACCTGCTTATAGAGCCAATCCCGAGGAAACAAAGGAGATACAAAAGCAAGTGGACGAGTTGTTTCAAAAGGGATTTCAGAAGTGAAAAGCCTGGTTCACATGTTCCTGGGTTCCTATCACTTTAGTCCCAAAGAAAGATGAATTACACATGTGGTGGATTGTCGAACTATTAACAAGATAATGAGTATAGGCATCTAATCCCTAGACTAATACGATATGCTTTGATGAATTGCACGTCTCAATTATTTTCTAAAATTAGTTTTGTAGCTGAGGTAATTTATATAAATAATTCATAGTTTGACCGATCTTTCATTAACTCACCCACGCTTAACTAGGAATAATCCTTCACGTTTAAATTTTTATCCAAATGTGGTCCAAGTCTAGTAGCGACTAGGCTAATGCATTGGGCATCACTGTCACTATCTAATTGACTCCTAAAATTTAGTTTGATCCCACCACCTCACTCCTTCCTCTCTCACCATGTGTCATTATTTAATCACTGGCATTTTTAATTTTTTAAAAAATCTTGGGCTTTTGAAAAACTTTTCTTTTCTTACATCGTGGTCCCTTCAAATATCATCCCGGCTTTCTTTATGTCAACGTCCCGGTTCGGTCAAACTATTTCCTCGCTTTCTCCTCCGATTCTTTTTTTTTTTTTTTATTCTGGTTCATTGTAAATGTGTTGTCTTTTATCAATAAACTACTTCTGCCTCTTATTCTTACTATAGTAAATAAAATACCAAAATTTTCTAGCAATCCAAACAAACCTGCATTTTCATAACCTGTAGATTTTCTATCAACCAACAATTCATAATTTTCAAAGATTTCGCCAATCAAAATCAGACAATTTTTTTCTAATGATCTACGCGATCAGACATTCCTCCTCAATCTCCATATCCACAAACTGGCCCCGCTGAGAACTTCAAACACCAATCAAATGTATACACCGATTTCTTCGCCGCTTTCTAGTTCAAGTACTGGATCTAAATATGTCGCCTCCCCCATTCCATGTCTGAATTGTGTACCAATGAGAACTAAAAATATGGGTCGAGGCTGTCTACTGCAAAGTCATTTATTTTGTACTAATTTTATTAAGCAGATTGAGAAACAAGGATCCAATTAAGGCTTACATCGATACCACAACTACTAAAATTTAAAACCTATGTCATGAAATTCTGAAATCAACTATAATCAGTAACAAAGCTCCAAACCAGAAAGTTAATTTACCACCATAACATGACTTGTTCAATTAAGCATTTTCACAAACAATTAAAAGGCATGACATGTCTATTAATAGTTCCAAAATAATTTCTATAATTAAATTTAGGATTAGTTCTTTTTGTAATATAATCACTTTGTAATCATAAATAAACATCCTACACCAATTTTCGCCAAAAAGCAAACACAACATTCTTGTCGGCTCTCAGCTAAAACTACTTTCAAGAACAAGGGCTCTACAACCAATATTTCAAACCTAAAAACAACAAACACTTTTCAGGAAAGCATGGGAAAGAAAATCCAAACAAGGACCCAGAGAACCATGCATAGCACATTAGAGCACATATAAGATTTATATGTGCACAAAGACGGAGGGAGATGAAAGAGGATTTAAGAGCAAAGATATGGAGAGAGAGTGGTGTGGATAAATGATTTTAAAACGAAACAAAATAGGCTACAAATAATGACACATGGTAGAAAATGAGATGACCAAATTAATTTTTTTTTTTAAAATAAATATTATGTGGCTAATTAGATAGTGCTATAAACTTTATATATATTTATTTTAACTTTCTTAGTTTGTCATCGCAGGCTCTCGAGATTTCATTTGGGTCATGGATCCTCAACGTGGAATTAAATTAGTAGTGGAACTGAACAAGAAGACCACCAAATTATGGATTATTCACATCAATTTACCTAAAGAACAGTGGCTATTAACAAATTTAGCTGTTGAAGACAAATGAAATCAGATTAAAACTTAAATATGGATTGTATGAGGGTTAGTAATGCCTTCGCTGAACTAATGGACCTAGTCTATTCATAAGGTTAATGAATCATGTAATGATTTTCACTGGAAAATTTTTCGTAGTTTACTAATATTACTTATTATGGCAAAACTGATGAACATGCGGAAATACTGCATGCTGGTTCTTAGTGTCTAGAGTTCAATTATGCTTAATTCCCTGCAGAAGTGCATGTTTTGTATGGAATTAAGCTGTGTTTCTTGATTTGCCAGGTGCTTAAGGTATTAGTGTTGATGAAGTTTTGTAAGGGCAATAAATGACCACTTCCACCAAAAAAATGCAAACATAGGTTTCCATGGTGGGTTTAACAAGTTTTTATCAAAGGTTTGTTAAGGATTTTAGTTATATTACTGCACCTTTGAATGTACTTGTTAAAAAGAATGTTGCTTTTAAGTGGGATATGTGCATGATCAAGCATTCAAAACTTTTAATGATATGTTAACTAACACATTGTTGTTGAGTTTGCCTAACTTTGATAAAGCTTTTGTGATGCATCTGGAACCGAAATAAGAGTTGTTTTGATGTAGGATTCTCAACCAATTGCTTAATAGTAAGATAAGTGGACAATTTTGAATTATCCTACCTATGACAGGAGCTTTATGCAATTATGAGAACTCTTCAAACCTTGCAACATTATCTATGGCTAAGGGAATTCATCATTCATTATGATCATGTGAGCTTGAAGTTCTTGAAGACCTAAGGGAAGCCTAATAAAAAACATGGTAAGTGGTTAGAGTTCATAGATACATTTCCTTATATAATCAAATACAAGCAAGGAAAGGAAAATGTCGTGGATCGATGCATTGCCTGTGAAGGTATGCTTTACTTACTTCAATGTATTAAGCTTACATTTCAGTTTCTTTATGTAATCAACAAGGAAGCAAAGAGCTGAAAATAAAAGGGTTTGATGCATTATTCATAGAAGGTACGCTTTACTTACTTCACGCATATTAAATTACTTCGTTTGAATTGTTTAAGGATTTGTATGGATTTTGATTTTTTCATGTGAATGGATGATAAAGGTATGTGGTGGATTTTAAAGGCATGAAGGATTTCTATTCAAAAGAGATAAACTTATGTGTGCCTATTTGTTCCGTCGTGAGTTGCTGTTGTGTGCAAAGTCATGGAGTGTGGTTTGATGGGACGCTTTGGCTGCCTATAAGACTTTAGCATATTAACAGCATTTTTATTGGCCTAACATGAAACACATTTTTCTCTTGTGCAGCCTGTGTGGTAAGTGCATTGATGTAGGCAAGCTGTTCAGATAAACTTAATACACAGAGTGCCTCTTACCTATTTGAACAACCCATCTGATAGGCCTATGGACTTTGTTTTAGGATTACCAAGGTCTCAGAATGGTAAGCAAAACATCTTTGTTATTGTTGATAGGTTTAGCAAAATGGTTCATTTCATTGGATGTTCTAAAACTAATGACACAACACATATTGTTGATTTGTTATTTGTTAAGTAGACGTTTGCATGGATTTGTTCTGTAATAATTGAAAGAAGATGAGGATGTTAACTTTCTAAGTCATTTTTTGTGCACTTTATGGAATAAATTAGGAACAAAACTATTGTTTTCTACTATTGCACATCCTCAAAAGGATAGTCAAACTGAAGTAGTTAATAGAACACTCATTACCTTATTGCTTGGGTTAATACTATGAATTTAAGGTAAATGAGAAGTGTTTATTACAGGCTGAGCTTTCATATAATAGATTATTGTTCCAGTTACTTTGTTTTCTTTTGAAGTTATGTATAGCTTTAATCCACTAAAACCTATAGGGACATTTTTACTTTTTCCGCCAATGAGCATGCTAATTCCTTATTTGGTAATGGAAAAGGCTGATTTTGTTAAGGAGTTACATGCTAGAGGTCAAGCCAATATTGAAAGGAAAAATGAACAATATGCTAAGCAATCCAACAAGGGAAGTTTCAAGGTTTTCTACCAACCTGGAGATTGGGTATGGGTGTAGATGAGAAAAGAGAGGTTCTCTACAAAAATGGAAATAAAAACTACAGCCTAGAGGAGATGGATCTTTCCAAGTCTTGGAGCTTAATCAATATAACGCTATGTTTCATATTTTTCATAATATAATTTTTGGTAACTTTAATGTTATTATTTATCTTATTTGATGTAGGTGATTTGAGGACTAAACTTTCTGAGAGTGGTATGAATAAGAGATCGAGGTGTGGACCAAGTTGATGAGACCAAATATTCATTAAGATCCTTGCACGTAATCGAGATCCTGAACACAAGGAAAGCAAGGACAAAAAGAATGAAGGGCTACAGTATGTTCATCTTATGGGCGGAAGATCAAGAGGACTGCACAGGTGATTCATGACAAAATTTGAAGGTTCCATAGCTTCACAAAGAGTGGTTACCTATCTTGTTACGAAAGGGATAGATTTAGAAGACCCAAATGAGAGCATGGGTTGATTAGGAATTTCATTTTATTAGTTTTGGGGTCTTTTCTGAATGTTATTTAATTATGGGACTTTTATATAAGATTCCATGACAAAATTTGAAGGTTCCATAGCTTCACGAAGCGTGGTTACCTATCTAGTTACGGAAGGGATAGGGATTCTAAGACCCCAGAGCAGAAACATAGGTTGATCGGGGAATTTCATTTTATTAGTTTCAGGGTCTTTTTCTAATTCTTACAATTATGGGCATTTTATTTACTTATGTTGTCCTTTTAATTATTCTTTAATAGATTATTTTTTTCTATTCGCTCTAATTTGGCCAAATTCATTTTTGTTTGTTTTTTAATGATTTATCTTTAAAAGAATCATTATTTCGAGAAAAGACACTTATGTTGATGTTTATTCATAAAGATTTTTCTTTTGCTTCATTTTGTTCTTGGATTGAATGCATGGAAATCTCGACTTATTAAGGGAGCATTAACTTAGGCGCCTCAAGCTTGGGGGGAGTTTTAAGGACTTAGTTTCCTTTAGGTCTAATCGATCTCCATAATCTTATTTTGCTGTCAGAGCCATTATTTCCATTGAATTCAAGGGTTTCTAGGGCTAGCTCATCCAAAGTAATCATAAACAAGGCTATGACCAAATGTGCCACAAAGATACCCAGAAAGCACTGACAATAATGCGCATCACAGGCGACATGCATAAAGTGTGAAATTGTTGATTCAATGAAAAGTAGCAATTAGATCGTACTTAGATCGACAAAGAGAAAGATATACTAAAAGAATACTAATGTTATAATACTTTGTTAGATTAGAGAAAAACAATAGATAATAAGCTGGCGCGAAGAGTTATGAAAGTAACAAGTAATGTAGTTTTTAGTTTGGTTGATAATATAAAAGAACTAATATATAGCTTATAAAATAAGAGAGCAAGATCAAATTATTAAGGATAATGGCCTGTAAGGAGTTAAGGAGATAAACTTTACACCCACACCACATGCACGCACTCATTATGATAATGTCATTAATTATAAATTAAAGAGATTATTACGATACCACCAATGTTATGTATGTATAGATGCTTATAAGAGTTAGTAAATAGATTTTGAAGATCAAGCAGCAAGGCTCATGATACTAAGCATGTAGTGGTCATCAGAACAACCATAGTAGCTTAGCAAAGTTTTAACACATAATCGAGGTGTCACTGCTGGTTAATGGAATCCTAGTATTCGAGTGAATGAAAACAATCTTAGACGTTTACCTTAAAGGAAAACCTTATTAACATCAAGTTGGTTGACATAGCAAAACAAGATCACCACAATATTGAAAAACAAGACATGATAGTAGAATGACAACATGACTCGAAAGTACTGATGATAATTTAGTGTCCTCTGGCTTGCAATAAGATGGGCTTTGTGACTTGTCTAAACAAAAGTAAAATTCACTTTCACCTGATAAGGTTATGCTTTGATTCAGAACTAAGCCTTTATTTGTTATCACGTGTTATAGAACAACAAATATTAATATTCTACGTCATTATAAAGAGAATTAATTTATCACTTTGTTGTTCTATTTTTGGGTTTCTATAGTGGAAACAATTGCCCAAATAGTAGAAATTTTTAATTTTTAGAAACGAACCCACTAAGAATCGTCTTGCTGTACCAAAGTCAAGGTGCAAGATTTATACCTCGCTGTCAATATAAAACTGGTCTAAGGGAAGTATGCAACAGCTTCACTTAAATCTAACTTGGTGCCCTGAGGGTTCATCTTCTAACAGTATCCACACGAAAAGTGGAGCCAATAACCTCCAAGGATACGGTCTATGATGAAGTCTCGATGCTAGCCAAGTCTAGATCCAAGAGGGAAGTCGAAAACCCTATGATTTGACTCTTAAATCCCACCAAGAGTGAGCTGTTCTTCAAGAACACTCTCTTTAACTCAAGAACACTCTTTCTGTGTGGGCAAAAGAAGGTTGTGAGACAGTTTCCATAAAGGTCCTTTACAAAACCTGGTTCATGTAATGTCTAAAAGTCCCTCTCTTGTGGAGATGATAGTTACACACCATACACGTATCCCCATGCTATGGCACAGCCTCACGGGCCTTAAGCCCAACACCACTACAACCTCGCTTATCTCAGTGAGGGCTTCGATCCCAAGATTCCACTAATCCCATGACATTCCATTCGAGATTGATCTCCCCATATTTGGATCGTCCAAATCCATTTCACGTCGCCTATACTTTTCAAGGTGAATCATTAGGTTCTGGTTATATTAGCCACTGAACTCAACTATCAATTCAAGAAAAGTCACGAGTCGCCCAGCGCAACACATCCTCGCTCCTAATCGGGTTGGAGAGTCGGCCCGCTCTTACCCTTCCATAGACAATTACCGCTATATCTGTCTTCCACCAATCTATACCTCACTGATTCAGCGCACGGACAAGGTGTAGCCCTGACTAGATCGCCACCACATATAGTCCAAGCGATGGTTAGATCTCGTTTTCAGACTCATTACTTGTAGCTTGACCTAAACTCGCAATCTTTAGCTTCTAAGACATGCTAGTAGTAGATAATGGAAATCAATTCTAGGCTATAAATTTATGCTGTTAGTGCATAAAATGGTAATTAGTCAACATAAATCCAAAGGACATAAGATAAAAAGGTTATATGTTAAAGTAGAATTATGATAAGTTGAATTGCAAATTAATTAAAGGGAAATGATCAAATAGAAAAGGAAAATTTGAGTTAACTCATATACAACAAGTTGTTCTAGGAAGGGAAATTTCCCCATTTGTTTGGCTTAGAGCTAGGGCATATGGTTTGTGGGAGAAGAAGCCATTTGGTTGCTTTCTCTCCATTTTTTTGGGTTCTACTTGATCAAGTAAAGGAAAGAAAGAAAGAAGATAAGGAAAAGAAGAAAATGATGGTTAGGTTGAAGTCTTTCAAGAGAATCAAGGTTAGGAAACTATCCTAACTCATTCTTTGTTTATGTGTGTGTTAGGAAAACCCTAACTCTTCCTTAAATTGTATTCAAGTTGTCTGAGTTAGGTTTTGTAGGCCTGCTTTGAGTTTGTTCTATTTAAGCCAGCACTGCCCACTATGCAGTGTCAAAAACTTTGCCTTACTTCCAACCCCGCCTCCGCCAGGGCAAAGGTCAATTCGCCCAGGCACAAACCCACTAGCCTTTCAACCTCATTCTACTCCCGCCTTTAAAGTGTGGGTGGATGCTTCGCCCAGGTGAACCACTTCGCCTGCGAACTCCATCTTTGCAAACTTTGTTCTTGCCTCTTTCTCTCTGCTTGTTTTGCTTATTTTTATAAAGCTTAAATAAATGTTATAAATAATATATAAAAGCTCAAACATATAATTGTAGGCCTACTTAAGATAGAATAGTGAATGAATAAGCATCGTTTGTTTGCTTCACATCTGCCAAGTAATACACTTATTTGCAGACAAGACACGTCTGATTGTACCAGGGCACTCGCATAGTGCCACGCACTCCTGACAGTGAAGCAGGCCCTGCTCACACTTCGACTGCTCAAAAGATTGCACCATACCTTCGTACCTATCAGGTTTCGCCTTCCATTCATTGTTATTGGTTCCAGCGGTATAAAACATTTAGTATGAACTCGTATTCTAAAACAATGAACAATATGAAAAAAAAATAATCAGCTCTAATGCTACATATCTCTTCGCTTCAGATTAGAAAATTACGTAAAATTCTTCCCATAAGAGAATTCATTATGTACTCCTAACGAGATATGAATACTCACAGGTAATATTTAAACATAACAGATTCAGGATCAATAGAAGCGGTCGATTTGTTATTTGTTTTCCCACTGTTATGTTTAACACTGTAAGCTTCATTCGTGCAGCACCAAGAGGTCATCGAGACATCCCGCGACTCGCGAAAGCCAATACGTGATGGTATTCACCTATGTAGGTCCCCAATTATTTTGTCAAGAATAAATGTAAATGTAATATTGGAGATAGTGCAACTTGTGTAAATACAAGTAGTCGACTCGTGCATATATGTAATAAAGCGACTTAAGCACCACTATGGTAGTTTTACAGCTATGGTTCTATGAATATATACTTGAAATGGCCCACAATGTTAGGTTAATAGTTCTCTGCTCATGACGTCCCTCACTTGACGCGACATGGAAGGCGTTACATTACTTTTTAGTTATACCAAAGATATCTTTCTGAGCAATATATCCACTATGGCCAGAGATTCCATAGTAATGATCCCGACAAGAGGCTATAGGTATACTCTCCCTTTATTGGGAGTGGCAAATTCCTTGTTGGATACTCAATACCTTCGAACACCTTAAGTCAGATTTCCACCATCACCCCTATGAGCGACCTTAAAAGGAAACATAATTAAGTCTAAGTACATAACCACATCATGGATATCCTTGAGTACCTCTCAAGTCTAAGGATACTGCACCATTGATATCATGAGACAATCATCTACATATAATAGATAATTCATATGATCGTTTGGCAGCTCCAATGTACTTAGTTACTCAAGCATCCAATGTACTCCAACTTTAACTCAACCACGCTGATAATACTATAAGATCCAACGCCTGATCAAACCTCAAGGAGTATGACATTTGGTATAGCATGTCCTGATCAACAATGTCTAGTCTCATTGATCCTAAGGATCAGGATAATTTAGAAACTAACATAATTTCACATGATAGAATCTATCGTCAGATCTCATGATGATTTCTCTATGTTATGTTATGTGTCAGACTTCATTAATTGGATTTAACACTTATCGTTCATTTAATAAATAAAACATCATATAATGATTTGAAAAATTCGAATAACAATGTAATTTATTAATAATTATTAAAGGCATCGGTTTATAGAGCACTTCTCTAACAAACTCTCATTTGCACTAAAACCAATCGCCTTTGTATCTCATACCTTAAGCAAGTAGATTTGAATCATACTTCTTCTAAGAAAGTGCCTTAGCCAAGATATCAAACACATTATGATCAGTGGGTGTTTCTTTATCTTTACATCATGATCACTGCATTTCTCAAATCAAATAGTGGTATCACCTTTGAGTACTAGTTTGAACTACTTAAACTCGCGGTTCCTTTCGTTCACAATGTTCCATTGTTAACCCAATACTAAAGTATATCATATCAACAATGTTAAAATTCACCTTCCTAGTTCAAAAATGAACTACCTTGTCCAAACCACTTCCATAGCTACCATTAGAAGCCACAATGTACTTTGATTCAAATTTGTAGAATCCATACGCTTCTTTGTTCGAACTCTTCAACTAATCTGTATTATTCAATGAACATTTACTTCAATTGAGATTTGAAGTCATCTCTATCAAATTTATAATCGCATCTTACAAATAAGATCACTAATCTCCATCAATTAACTATATCCTTGAAGAATTTCTGAAGAACTTGATGATATTCTCGATGTACTCACCTAATAACCCTCACTTAGGTCCAACTGGTATTTTCTCATGACTTTCAGAGCATATAATACATCGAGTTTAGTATACTACATAGTGTACATGATTGATCCTATAGTAGAAGCATACAGGATCAAACTCATGCTTATCCTCTGTTGGAGTGTTACATGATAAACTTCTTTACCATCTAAGCTATGTATGTAGATTGTGAAAGACCAAGCAACCTCCTCACTCCATTCCCTATAGATCTTTATCCCCAAAGATTGTAGTTTCTTCTCTAAGGTCTTCATGGAGTAATATTCTTAAGCAACTAAATACATTACATATTGTAACACTGAGACGCCTGCTTTCTAATAAGCAAATACAGTCATCCATGATATAGCTGCATAGGAATACGACTGCATTCCCACTAACCTTCTTGTACACACAAGACTCATCTAGATTTGATGAGAAACCAAATTTTTTAATTGTCTCATCAAATCGGATATTCCAACTCTTAGATGATTGCTTCAATCCATAAATGGATCTCTGAAGTTTGCATACTTTACTACCAACTCTAGTTATGAAGACCCCTGATTATGTCGTGTACACATCCTTACTTAGGTTTCCTTTGCAGAAAGCCATCTTCACATCCATTTGTCACATCTCATAACTATAATGAGCAAAAGAATGGCAAGGAGTATCGTTTTGGGTTTAAGCATAGCTACGACTAAAGTCTCGCCATAGTCAATTGCCTTTTGATGATAACCAGTTATGCTTTCAGCTGGTAGATTACATTACCTGTTCTTTCTTGAAGATCCACTTGTTCCTATGGGTTTTATCCTTCAGGTGGTTCAACAAAGTTCATACTTTGGTTTCCACCACATAACCATCTTCTTGACTTCGCATCGCCACACGTGACTTTGAACTATTCCGCTGATCTATCGCTGGTAGTAAGCTCATCGGGATCTCTATGATCAATACGTCCTTCCTCGCTCAATTAATGAGAAATGCATATTTCTATTGAACAATACGTGATCCTGCCTGTGCTACAATGTGTCAGAAACAAAAGGATTAGCTACTACTTCATCAACATGAATAACAAACTTAGCTTAAGTTAGTTGATTTATACCGTTTTTTGACACTCGGAACTACACCAAGTTCACTCCTGCTCCTAATGTCTTCTCTAGAAGAAACTTTATTCAAGAAGACAACATGCTTTGAAATAAACAACCTTTTTGTTCCAAAGTGTCGGAGAACTGATAATCCATTGCTTCTTCAAGATATTCTACAAATAACTATAAGATTCAGCCTCTCTAGCTTGTTTGACAACCATTTTGTATGCCAGAAACCACACTGTGTGATAAAGATTGGGCTCCTTGTTTTTCCATATCTCATATGAAGTAACCTCACCTGACTTGGATTATACCTTGTTTAACACTTAAACAATAGTCTCATGTGCATAACCCCCCCGAAAGGATTTGAGTAGATATGCCTTTCCTATCATAGACCTTACCATGTCTAATAAGGTTTGGTTTCTCCTCTCAGCCACACCATTGTGTTTTATCGTATAAGGTAGAGTCCATTAGGATAAAATCCCATTATCCCTAAGATAATCCAAAAACTCTTGGCTTAAATATCCACCACCTCAATCTGATCTAAGTGTTTTAATACTTCTCCCAAGTGGTTTTTCCACTTCATTTCTAAATTCCTTGAACTTTTCAAAGGCTTCGTATTTTTATCTCATAAGATACTACCCATACCGTGAATGATCATCGATAGCAGACAAGTAGACAACCACTTTTGGCATGTAATATCAAACACAAACATCGGAATGTATTAAGTCCAATGGTCCATTGGCACGTTCACCCTTACCTTTAAAAGGCAACTTCGTCATCTTGCCTAATAAACAAGATTCACATGTATCATATAATTCATAATCAAATGACCCCAAGCTACCTTCTTTATGTAACTTAGTCATGCGCCTCTCACTTAGCGAGACCATGAAGTTAGCTATTATAAGTGTGAAATTACATAGCATTTGAGCATGTCTTATACGTTTATCATGAGCTTTTGATGTAAATTTCACACCTAGATCATGCAAATTTATCATAATTTCCCTCCTTGCACATTTTATATAAATCATGATGAAGAACAAGGATTTTGGAGCAAGAAACAAGCCAGGAAAAGGCAAATCAACACTAGAATACCGCGGCATCGAGCCATATGCCTTGGCATGAAGACAAGCACCTTGGAGCAAAAGCATCAAAGATGCAACGACATTGAAATCGAGGTCGGCATCCATGGTGATACCAGTGGATGATCAACATCGACATATCGCAACATTGGAATCCAGAGGTCGCATTATTCAAGCAGGAAGAATGTAGCATTCAACACTGCATGTCACAAAGATTGAATTACATGTCGCAAAGATCCATTGGAAATTCTTAGATTATCAAGCCTTATTCACCAGATTGCTTACGGTGATTGATTTACATGCTACGCATCGCAACCCGCTTTGCAATTTCATTCTCCGCCCATCTTTAGCCTGCTTTCCCAAACTACTATATTATAAGCTCTTATTTCTTTCTTGCTTTTAGGGTTCGAATCCTGAGGCGAAAGCTCCTATTCTAGGTTTTCTTCTCTTATCTTAGCCCCATTTTCTAGATTAGATTTCTTTTTAGATTTAGGATTTTGTAAGAAATCAGTTTGTAATTGAAGATTTAAAGCAAGATCTGTGGAGTTAATTTTTAACTTCAGAACGAGATTTAAAGACTTTTTTCATCTTTCTATTTTGTATCCCAATCTTCATCATGAGTCACTTACAATTTATGTTAACCTACCATTTAACTTTTCTGTAATCATGGTCAAATGAGTCTTAAGTAGTACTGCTGGTAAGCGGCATGATTTGATTTCTGATACTTGTTCAATTTCTACTTGAGCCTTGACATTTGTATGTTTGAAAAGTAATGCCAGAAGATTTATGATTCGTTGGCCTGATATGCCAAACCAACTCAATATGCCTTAATCAGATAAATCATCATATTCATGATCAGGTAACTTCAATCAAGATCGGTTTCATGATCAGTTTGCAAAATGTCCGCGAAAAATCTCCATGATGTTAGCTATGATACTTTTCTTGAGCTGAGATGCCCAAGATCTAGGCTGGTTGATATGAATGTTAAAGCCAATCATTTTCAAGATTCAACCACATTTTTATTTCAATCATCACTAATTTAAAAATGGCAAAGAATGATATACTGATACGCTATTTAAACATGATTTGAATCTTCAAAGTTGTCATCTTGATTAATTCTGATTGAATTTCTTCAATCTCCCTCCTATCATCATCGCTCTGTCATCACTGAAACACCACAATGGAGCCACCACTCTCATTGCTCATCCTTCCGCCATCGCCTTGTTCATCGACTACCTCAAATGTTCGCATTTCGCTGCAATCTCTTCCATTTTTTCTCTCATCTCTAGGTTTTAAGCTTAGATTTTTGATTTCTGCTCATTGGTTGTTTGGTTATTTAGTTCATTTGATTGTTGAATGTTAAACCTAAAGGATAGTATAAGAAAATTCTGGGTTTACCTTTATTAAAGCCCGCATCACAATGTTTGTTAAAATTTCATGAGATGGAGAGTGTTTTTTTTGCTGAAACTTGCAGGTTACGTTATTTGATTTTTGTGTTAGGAGGAAAGCATTCCTGATTTGTCACATTTGTCGTATAAATTAAAAGATGAATTTTCTTATGAAACCAGCTTATCCTATTACTTCCCCTAAGATGGTTTGCTTCAATTTACATACCACATCTATCACAAAGTAAAGATTTGAATTATGCTTGAATGGTCGGCAAAAGCAAGAGGGAATGAAACCAGAGAATTTGCGAAATGAGGAGCTATGAAATGAGCAATCGGGACTCACCTCCGTCTTCTCCATATGAGGTCGAGCCACTCCCAATTCTCCCAATCCTACCCCTCTCTTTCTTCTTCTTCTTTCTGCTTTCTGTGTCTTTTCAATAGTATTAACTCTGTTCTTGGTGGGTTCATCAAGTTTTAGCTAATGTCCACATCAACATTGCCATTTTGTAGTATATTTATACATATTGTGTCAGGTTGAAAGAGTATATCCGTCTCACTGTTGGGGATTTTTGTTTCGCATTTTGGACCTTATAGAGAAGGCTGTGAGGCTAATTTCCATGGCTCCTCCAAGCCGAAATGCCGCCGGTTTCATTCCCCTCTTGCTACATTAACATGTCATCCCGATATTATGCCTAAATTTCTATCCCCACATGCATATCTCAATCCATGGACTAAATTCATTGTCTCTGATTCAAGATAGTATTACACCCATTGCATTTCCATTGTTGAATGAACACAAATGGGGTGATATGATTGTTGAATGAACATTATAACCATTGCTGCTTCATTATTAATTTCTTCGAACATCTGAATTAATCAAATGAACTAAATTCCAATTTTCTCCATCTGAATTGACCAAAATCATCTGTCTTTTTCTTTTTTTTTTAGCATCTTGAAATAGAATCAAGTCACTCATCCTTATAGGTGAATTGTATCAGTTATTGGATTTCTAACAACTAGATTCTATTTCTACCTCATCTCATCCTCACTTGTGCAACTCTACCCTCGCGCATGCCTTTATCCTCGATATCACATTTCAAAGAACACTCCACATTCCCCAATTTTTACTACACTCCCAATGCCTTAAGCTCTCAATAAAGACTAGTCTAATTGTTCCGTAAATTTATAAGTTAAAAACCTCTATCATAACTAATAATTCTACAACTCGACCTATGATGTCAAAGTGTTCTCTCCATCCTAGTGAATCAACAATAAAAGATTTTTTAAAGAATAATAAATGCATTGATAACCTTGGGATGGCTATTTTGTCAAAACAGCAATCATCGGGCCTCGACTCGACCAAAAGCATTAACAAAGGATTGTAGCCTCATATGAAAATGGAGCCATCTACGAACCAAGAATAGTTTTTAAGTTTCTGCCTTTTTTGTATTATAAAGATGCTGGCACAGAACATTAGATATATCATGCATATTGCAGCAATAATCTAAGTTATCCAACAAGCTTGTGAACTTTAAAAACTAGAGAAAGGACAACGACTGAAACTAGTATTTCCTTTGGAAGTAAATTCTACAAAAGGAGACTAATTAGGGGAGTTGAAGAATCTCCTGGTGATCTGATTGTTGAATGAACATTATAACCATTGCTGCTTCATTATTAATTTCTTCGCGGAACACTGGAATTAATCAAACTGCTGTATCGATCTCGAATTTAATGCAAACCAAAGATCATCATCAACTCCAAATTGCATTTCAATGGCAACCTCTAAACCGATGCCTACAGGTATTGATGGCAATATTAATCAAGAACTAGAATCGTTTCCTTTAATTCATTAATGTAATCATATTTATTTGGAATTATTTTCATTATATAAGAACATCATCTCTTTTCCCTTTTCTATACTTTGTAAGGATAACCACGTCAACTCTTAATAATTGGTTGATTTTTGCTACTTTTTTTTATACAAAGATGTCAAAATGTTGAAACTTAGTAGGTAAAATTTAACCCGACTTACTCCAAAGAAAGCACCTATCGACCTTTGTCTTCAAGAAATAAATAAAGGCTTTAGAGTCGTGGAAGTTTAAAGTCTAATGCTTGGTCTTGAATTGGTGAAGAATTGAGAAGTATTAAAATACACATTCAATAACTTAAGAACGCGGGATTACATGAAAAGACAATATCTCATTCGATTAGAATGTTGAATGTGATCGACATGGTTAAGCACTTCAGAACTGAAACTTCGATTGGCCAAATGAGAAATGGGCCGAATATTTGCATGTAGTTTTCTTATAAAGTTAAGTGAATCTTTAAAACAAATGTCTTATATATACATGCATGACTAATTTGTTTTTTTTTTATCTTGTTGAATAGAAATATCCATAAGCTAAAACAA
This sequence comes from Tetrastigma voinierianum, assembly GCA_016808115.1. Classification (NCBI taxonomy): domain Eukaryota; kingdom Viridiplantae; phylum Streptophyta; class Magnoliopsida; order Vitales; family Vitaceae; genus Tetrastigma; species Tetrastigma voinierianum. The sequence goes on from JAEQBH010001875.1 coordinate 961,012, forward strand.
TTCATATAGATCAAGCAGCCAAATAATGGAGGAACAGAGATATTGTTTGGAGGAGCATTAGCTAACAGATCAAAATTGGAGTTCTCGGAGGAGTGATAGCTCGGGCCCAAGAATCATCAACACATTCTACATCTATGCCTAGTAAAACTCCAATTAGTTTAGAGGAAGATGAGAATTTGCTAAGAAATACTAGTAAGATGCCAATGTTCTAAGAAATGTATAAGGGTAAGGAGCAAAACTCAAGAAGGAAATGAGTAAAATAATGAATGCGTAGAGAATTTTGAAGGACCTCAAATGAAAGAATGTATGAAGATTTTGAAGAAACCCACAACCTCTATGAGGATCCATTGTAATATGCTGTACTAATTACTTGCAAAAAGAAATAGTATAGAGTGGTGTGGGTGGAAATGGAAAGTGACCAAGAGTAATGATGCTTCAAAGCTTGAAAATGACTTTAAATATACTTTTTGGATTTAGAATACATAATATATTTAGCACATTGTAAATATGCGCTTGATTTGACTATTTTGATACTTTCGCATTTTAATATTTCTAATTGAAGATTTTGTTTCACATTTTGTAAGAAAGTTCATGGCAATATTAGTTTATATATGTGAAATGGGTGTGCCGGTGATGACACCATAATGCGTTGATATTATTCCTCATACATTGTTATAACACTAAGATTTTATTTCACAAGGATGAGATTTTTTTTTTAATAGATGTTCGTATGGAGAATCCTCTTCACATCAATCGTATAGGTTCAAGTTCACTTAACAAGTGAAGATTAAGATATAAATTCAAAAGTGATAAGAGTTTGAAAAAAAAAGATTACTGTGCGCTGTTGCTCAATTACAGATTCATCCATCGATAAAGAACGAGTTTCTACATCATCATTTAAGGTGTTCACTTTTCATTCAAGAAGTTTGGTATGTCTAATCTAGTATATGTTATGAACTAATGCGAATGGAAAAGTATGATTTATTTCTCTATGTCACATGTTTGTAAGAAAGATGGCTTGCTGATGAACATTTGAGTGTTGAAGAGAAATGACCATATATTCTAATATTTGCAAGTCATAATCTTCAAACCAAGAATAGATTTCAACACTGTGCCAAACAATCACATAATACTTCCCATGAGGTTTTAGTGGCCATGGTGAGCTTCAAGGGAGATGATTACTCTCCATCATTCAATGATAATTCAAAATGATATCTCTAATCGTCAGTTAAGACAAATTTTTAAGGTATAATCACTTTATGGTTAATTATTTTCATCATATTTTTGTTATTCTATGGCAAAATAAACATCTATATTTTTAAAATTATTTTTTGTAGAGTGTTGTTGGTGCAATTGATGGAACTCTTATTCATGCATGCATTCCTATTGAACAACAAGTACCATATCAAGGTCGTGTGAGAGGAGAATGTTTTCAAAATGTTATGGCAATTTGTGATTTTGATATGAACTTTAAGCATGGGAAGGCTGGAGTGGGTTGAATAGCGTCATGATTCAAGAGTCTGATGGAAACTATTTTGTAATCCACAACATAATTTTCCCCATGCCCTCAGTGAATATTCTTGCTTTATTTTATTTATTTTTATTTATTTAATAACATGATAATATACCGAATTTTCTTTAAAAATATTATGAGGATAGTATAGTACACACTAGAGGTTTTATGACACTACATCATAACGTGACGTTATTAGTTGAGTGGGATTTTCAGTGGTGGTAAAGTCAGAGGAAGCAGGTGAGATATTCAACTTATGTCACAAGATTGGCAAATGTCATCAGTGTTGTATTGTTAAGGCACATTTTCCAATATCGAAGAAATAAATTTATTCCATTTGTTACTTCGAACGTACACATGACTGCTTTCTCCATTCACAATTTTCTTCGACAAGTCTCACCGCCATGATTGTCAATACGACAATAAGGTTAATCAAAGCCGATAAACTGACAACCAAATCTATGCCTAACTACTAGCACTTTTACAATACCGCAGTATCAAGAGTCTATGCTATAAATTTCTATACCATATTGCAAATGAACTATTTCAAGTATTCAATTAGCTGTCATTTTAACTTTTATCATTGTATAAAATGAGATATCAAATACTAGCATCAAATGTTTGTCACTAGCTTTTATCATGGTGTGAAATGTGATGTTGGGATTATTATGCATCAAATAGATGTTTTTAGATATTTGAAAATTTGTGCTTAAATTTTCTATGTTTTTCTTTTAGATATTTATGAATATGCATTTGAATTATTATATTTTAAATTTACTGCAAGGTTTGTGATTTTAGCTTTTATCATATGCAGAATATTAAATATTGCTACCTAAATGTGTTGTCTTTAGATATTTGAAAATATGTAATTAATTTTCTTAGATATTATCATAAGATGAAGAATTTTTTGCATGAAAAACAAAACAATCAGAATCTTTTATTGAGAGATAAATAATAAAACAACGACTTAATACTTATGTTATTATACTATCCAAAGATAAGTTCAAAAAAGTTATTCAAGATAATGGAAAACAAACGCCACCTTAGTCTACATTTTTTAATGGTTGCCCATACGCCTGCCTGCGAAGAAAAAGAGCTACCAACCCGCGGAAGGAATACTGGTAGATTTTTGCATTTTCTTAGCTCTATTAGGCCTATTCGGCTTGGTTGTAAGCCCACAAAATAAGCATTCTTATTTGGAAAATGAATCGTGAACATTTTACCCAATAAACTCAGATTTTTACTTTCCTTCCGTTCAATACCTGAGATTTTTAAGATAACACATTGTCATTTTTTTTACTATTGTTGAAGTAGATCAATGTACTGATTTTTCTGAATGGTGATTTACGACAACCGCTGTAAATCGTTAGAAACATTATAGATACATGAAGTTTGGCCATGTACAACAAACCCAAAGTATTTATTATAAAACAAAATAATGATCGCTGAAACCCATCAAACATCGAACGAGATAGGTTAACATATAAGAAAAATATTATTTCAAAAGGTTGAGAAAAAATAATTTACAAAAAAGCAGATAGAATGTACAGAGCTTTACTGCTGAATTAAAAAACATTGAATTTAATGACATGACAAAACTACAAATTCACTCAAAGTAAGAAAAATATTTATTTATAATAGAAACTGAGATTTTGGGTCAAGATCACTGGAAAGTACTTAATAATTTTGCATGTAATTTAAAAGAAGAAGATCTGACGCTGAAAACTCCAAACGACTAAACATACCATTTTTAGTCCAAACTCTCAAATTTAAGCACCTCATGCAACCTTCATGAAAACAGGTCATGACAAAATTTGATGAATATGTATCGAAAATTGAAAGATACTAGAAAATCATTTTCAAGAACAGGAACATGTGCTACCAATATTAAATGAAAATATGTTGGAGGTTTAATACCAAGAGATACAAAACTAGTAGAGACAATAACTGTGTGACATTGATCAATGTCACAGAGTCATCATGAAAAGAGTATGAATAGAAGGATTAGTTATTCAAGTAAAGGATGATCAAAAATGTCATTATCAAGAAGCCAATTTGGAGGTTAAGAGTTATTTAGAAGTAAAGCTGGGTCCTGTTTTTGTAGTAATGGTTGAATGGTTGAAGTTGGAGTTGATGTTGTCTACATCATCTAATAAGTGAGTTGAATATTTAAGTGGTGCAAACTCTATATGATCAAAGGTTTGATGGTGGTTTCAAAATCATTCAGGAGGCTTGATCACTATGATGGTGGATGATCAGCCAATGCCAGAAATGATAGGCAAAATATCACAGTGATGGATAGATAACAAATATACAAGACTCTACACGCAAGATCAATATTTACAAATTACCCACGATTGACATGGTTTTGCAATCAGCAACTTAATTAGCCGCACAGAGAAAGGAGGAACATGCTAATCTGTGAATGAGGTTGGCTTTACTATTAGATTATAATTATTAAAAGAAAATTATTAATATTATAAATATATTTTGAGGCCCACCAGTACTTCTGCTCTTACTTTATATTCATCCAAACCAAATATATTACTTCTTTCACTAATTCATCATCGGTAAACTTCTAAATGACTCATGGTAAAATGCAGATAAAAGTTTTATCTCAATTAAGTCCTAGATATAAGAACATAACATGAAACATGTAATGATAGCTAATACAAAGACATAACAATAATAGCTAAACAACATAGATAATTTCTAATCATATTCAGTTTTCTTTATGAGACATGATGGGAACAATTTTAAACAAAACTATGTAATATATAACTGATTTATTGCTGAAATTGGACCCACAGGAAACTCACCCATAATCACCTTATACATCTGATCTGGAGTGGAAATCCTGACATCAAATAGTTAATGCACTGGAAACAATAAGATTTGAAATGTATTAATTCAAAATTACTGAATTGAAAAGACATGCACTAAACACTATCTACGTTCAACAGGAGCTAAGGACCCCCAACCACTGGTTCATATTTTCAGATATATGAAGTAAGAAGAAATGAAGAAGAAAATGTATGCATCACAAATCCATTCAATTAATAGAGGTGTTTGAATGAGGTGCACAAGCAAATAAAAACACAAGACAGGATTGAGTTGTTGTGAGGAAGGAGACAGTGGTGTTGACAGTGAGTAGAGATGCTGCCATGGCCACAAACAGGTAGCATCAAGGTTAGTTGTGATCTTCACCTTTGATTTTATGTTGAGCTTTCTTCTGTCTCCTTTATAGAGTTCATCTTCATTCAAGTTTTTTTTTCTTTTTTTTTTTTTACTATATATATAAACTAATTCATGTGAGGAGAAATTTTGAACTAGGGTTTAGCATCTATACTAGTCTTCCCACATAACTGAATTGTCGGTAAGGATTAGATCTTTCTCCTGAATCTGCTTGCTATTTTACTTTATACATGGTCTACTAAGGATTGCTCTTCCTCAAAAATTAGCTACTCATTTATTCACTGTTTACCAAACTTTGTATAACATGGAATTTCTAGAAATATTTGGTTAAAATACATTAAAAACTCCAAAATCTGTTAATCTAACATTCTCATGTTTTTTCTTGAAAATATAATCTATTTTGACAAAAATTATTTTCTATTTTATGTATTTACATTATCTTCTTAAAAATGTGGGTTATTTTAACAAGAAAATTAATAAGGATAATTTTATCTAAGTCAAACCAGAAAATGATGAAGGTCAAGTTTTTAAAATTGAGTTTTCACAAGACTTTGAAAAGCAACACTATAACATATAATGAAAAGGGAATAAATATAAAAAAAAAAAGTTTTTTAATCTAAATAACTCATTTCTCTAATCAAATTTCTTTATTACCAAGAGAAGTCTAAAATATCTTTGATATAAATCGGCTATATTAAGTTCTTGTAATTATTAAAATCTTATCAAACTAAACATCAGTTGGTCTGGTTTGAGGATTTATCGGACCCTTTAAAAATAAATGAGAACTTATATTCAGTCAATAAAATTTAAATAATTTAAAAGCTTTGAACGGCTGAAGTCTTATTGGCCTTAATTAAGAAAAAGGCAACCCCAAAAAAACACCCTCAAGTCATAGTTGATTTTCTTTTTCTTTTTAATTTTTGTTCTAGAAATATGAGATAATGTCACCGACACATTTCTTGTTCCCTTCTTAACATAAGATAATTATAGGGAAGCTTGAGACAATTAGGTTTAATCAACAAAACTAATTGAGAAGGTATGAAATGACTTTTCAGCTAAATTGAAAAAAATAAATAAAAATAAAAGCACTAGTTTGACATATTTGCGCAGAGAAAAGAGTAAGCAGAGTACTCTAAGGTCCCGCTTAAGAGAGTAGAAAATTTTCTCGCTTTCTATTCTAAACCAAAATGCCAGCAACGCTACATACTGACAGATTGAAGATCGAAACAAATTTTTTCAAAAAACAAAGAAAATGAAGGACCACTATTTTCAACATTTACAGTAGCTGACCTAAAACGCGAAAGTCGCTTTTCCTTTGTTAATTAATCCAACCAAATGGTATTTAAAATGAAACGTATTTTCAACCAAATACAAGTATTTAAAACGATTTTCGAAAAATGAAAATCAAATATTAGATCATACTGAAAATTATACTCTAACTTTATATAATGAAAATTTCTTTAGAATTAAACGGGCCTGCGAATCGGCATAGTTTTAAGGTTACATCTCCAAAAAGTGAAAGATAGAAGAAAAACATAAGATATTTGATAATAAAAAAAAAATTTATTCTTTTAACACTCATTTATTATTTTTATTATTTTATCTAAAAATAGAAAAATTATGTGTTTTTAAATAATATCATTTTGTTATAGTTTTATTTTATTTTTAAAGATTACTTTAAAAATAGTCATATTAAATATGTGAATGATTTAAAATTAAATTAAGGAACATAGTAAATTATTTTTAAAATATATCAAAATTATTGAAACATAGCTTAGTAATATGAATAAATAAATATTTATTGTATAAAACATCAAGCACAAATTTCAAAAACAATTGTTTCTAAGAACTATGTCTTGAACTATTTTTAAGAACAATTACGACAAATACGCCTCAGTTGACTTTCTCCCAACATGATAGAGAGAATTCCTTTGACTCCAAAAATTTATAAAATATATTCCCAAAATCATACAATTGTATTACTAAACTCATTCATCCACATCTATGCTTCATTTGACTCTCAAATTATTTTTGTTTGTAATTTGGCCTCAATATTTTGAAGATCTTAGTTTTGAAGGTTTTAAATAGCAACAAAAACAAGGTTAATTAAGACATGTTTGGTTTTGTGAATTTATTTTTAAAGCTTATGGGTTATTTTATTTTTAATGTATTTATTTTATTTTGGTAATAAATATTTATAACAAAATATTTTTATATTATATGAGAGTTTCATCTTAGTTTAATTTGGATAATATTAAATTAAGATAGATATAATCTTTGAAACTAAGATCTTATACATCATACTATTAAACAATTATAATTATTTCCTATTTAATACATCATACTATTGTAATGTAATTTCTTTATAATTATAATAAATATCCTCTTCAACAAATGTATATTTTTTCTTATACTCAACAAAGTATTCCATGAATTTCAAAATATTTTTGTTAATTTTTCTTTATTGATATTTTTACTGCAAATATCCACCGATATTTTACTGACATTCGATATCTATAAATCAAACTACGATATATATGTGATTACTCGATATTTTAATTCCTATGAGAATATAGAGAGAGAAGTTTATGGAATCCGAACATAGTTGTAAGATTTATGATCTCCAAAATAAAAAATTAGAAAACATATTTGATTATTAAAATAATTTTACATTGTTTAAAAATTAAAAAAATAATGAGTTTTTAAATAGCATCATTTAGTTGATTTTATTTATTTCTTTAAAGATTACTGTAAAAATAGTCATGCCAATTAATATATAGAATTATTTTGAAAATTAAATTACTGAACATACCAAATTACTTTAATATATTTAAAATATTTCATATTTTTAAGTAAATTTTATTTTATAAACATCAAGTACAATTTTTAAAACTGTTTCTAAGACCTATTTTTAAGAACAATCATCACGGGTACTTCCTATGCACTTCCAACAAGATAGATATAGAGAGAGGGATTAATGTTCATGAAAATTTAAATAGTCAACACAAAAATTTGGTTATTTAAATCTGACCTCATATGGGCAAGAAGTCAAATGGATTAACATTTTATCAGCTGAAATTATATAATAGAAGCATCAATTTATAGAAGAAGAAAATAAAATGAAAAAGAAACAATGAGAGAGCAATGATTTAGAAGGGGAATATTTTGTCTGCTATTTGAATTGACTTGAGTACCAAGACATGAAGCATATGTAGAATAGAAAGTATGCTTGGAACTTGACTTCAACAGGATGTTTCAATTCTCTCACAAGTTAAAGGCATGATAGAGAAATTGTTGTAAAAAGTAGAAAAAAGGAAACCCAATAAGGCTAAGAGATAAGCCAACTACATGATGTTGATTGGAGTCAGTTTTAGATGCTCATGCAGCAGTATGGCCATATCATTTTTATCCCAAGTCTCCATCTTTGGGACACTGACTTGACTCTTCTCTTCTTGGAGGGTCATGGTCACCTTTTTCAGTTCTGGAAAACTACTTCCCAAAACCCTCCAAAGCACTCTCACTCACATGCATGTATATTAAAATTGATTAAGTTTTACATATGGTTGGTTTGTACATGCATCAATTGGTGGAACTTTATGTTTATCTCAATGTACATCTTTACATGTGTCTATGCCTCTTGTTTCGATCACCAATTAATCAATTATAAATCCATTCTTTAGTTCACAAACAAGTTGGATGTTGATGTTTCATAGGGGACTCCATTGAGCACACACAGAAGCGATTAAAATTAGAGAGAAATTGGATTCCATAGTGTCTAACAAGTATTGGTGGGATGAGACGAGTGTCCTTAGACAATGGAAAATCATAAGCATCTTATATATAATCATAGATATAAAATATTGATATCATGTTGGATAACATATAGAAAGAAAGTTTTTGATGTTATATAAGGATAGGTTTGTTTTCTAATTTTATAAAGATGTTTTAAAGTCATGTAATTGCCCTTTAAATTTATTGATCTGCTTTATCTTAATCAAATAAACACATTTTGTAAAGTGTTAAGACTCAATTAGATTCATTAATATTCATATGATTTGGTTATATTAATATACCAAAAATTATCATTTAAAAGTGCATAACCAAAAATCTAAAGGATACAAAAAACTATGAAAAATAAATAGAATATATGTATAACACGAAATTATGTAAAAGAAATTTAATCTTTTCTTACAAAATGAAAGAAATGAGGCTAGTATATTGTAAAAACATTTCAACTAAAAATGACAGTTGAACTGAATTGGATTTGGAAAGAATAAAATTATAGAAGGTAGTATGTTATAACTACATGACTTGATATGCGGATAATCATCTTTTTCAACACATACCTATTCTACACTAACAATTTGACAAAGGATACTCATTTGGGGAACTTGTGGGACTTGTAAGTGACTGCACACTTATTATTCTCATTTCAATGTCATTTAGAAGGGCAAATTAAAGTGCCATAAAAATCAAGAAAATCATTAGGTATGAAAGAGAATAGATAAAAGCCATAAGTAAGAATCTTAAACCAAACAAATGTTAGGCCATTTCATAAAGAGAAGATGTGCTCCTCCAAAGAACTTGTGAATGGAGTAATATTTACGATGAACAAATGTTCAACATTTGGACAATTCATGAATAGCTAATACGATATCTTTGAGACAAGTGGGTATATGATGGTTCAAGGCTTTGAATGCTCAAACCACATGTGAATGCCGGCAATGAAGTCCTTATGGCAACACACCCATCTGCAATCCATTCTTCCTTCAATTTTCAAGACTCTTACCGCTTGCTCTCGCTCTCCGTAGTCTCAAACTTTTTATGCGCTCTCTTAACCCTTTATGGCAAAGAAGCTATGAAAGAAGAATTGGATGCACCTACATAAGACTGAACAAGAGATCCGTCGATCTCCCCTCTAGAAAATCTTCTATTTATCAGAATGGGTTTATAAGATCAAGACTGACCGATAACACTCGTTGATCGCTACAAGGCTCGCCTTTACCGCTAAGGGTTTTAATGAGTAATGATCACGGCGAGGACTTTTTGCTCTCGTACTAACTTTTCCTGCCATGACTTTATTAATGTCAGTGGTACTTCATAAATGGTCACTCTTTAAATGGATACCAAAATGCTTTTCTTACCTAAGTGAACTCAGTGAAGTCTAATATGAAGCCTCCTACACTCACCCTCCCGCTCCTCTCACGAAAGATATCAACTACTACACACTTTACTGCCTTAAACAAGCTCCTGGGCTGATGGCTTTCTAAAGTTTAGTCTCTACTATCCCCTACGCAGTTTTCAAGTTGTTTTGACGTAACTCTTTTTCTAAGACTCGCCTAGTCATGGCGTGTTAACTATTCTCAGACGTCGATGATATGATTTGACACAGGAGATATGGTATTCAGTGATCTAAAGACTTGGCCACAATTTGAAATGAAAGATCTCAAATTTCTCTTAATTACTTTTCATTTCTAGAAGTTTCTTCTTCAAGATTAAGATATCTTGGTCAAATAAGTATACTTAACTGACAGCTCTGATCACTCAGTAAATAGTCGACACACCTATTGGGCGTATAATCACACCTCAATTCTCATGATGGTGAATCACAACTGATGTTATTCTCTGCAAACAATTGTTGGGAGTCTAATCATTCTGATCATGATTCACCTCATATTTCCATATAGCTTCCTTACGTGAGTCGCTTTATGGTCGCTTCTAGATCTCCTCATTATGTTGTCAGTTTCCTGATTCTTTGATATCTGGAAAGGCACCATATTTGATATTCTCATTTTTCTTCCCATTCTTCATTAATCCGTGCATATTCGCATGCAGACTGGCAGCGATCCTAATCGATCATCGACGACATGTTGTGATATTGTTTTCTTCAGTGATTCTCTTATCTCTCGAGAAGTAAGAAACAAAATACCGCCGCTTCGCTCCAAAGACTAAGTTTGGTAATATAGAGCACTAGCGTACTACTATAGCTTAACTTATTTGGTTACGCTTGGTGACTACAGATCTTAGTGTCGATCGCTCACCGCAACTAAATTTCACCGTGATAATCATGTTATCTCAAATTTCATAATGATGTCTTCCATGAACGCTCCAAACATATCAGATTGATTGGCCACTTCATTGGCCAACATCTCGCCAGGTACACTCACACTTCCAACTGCTTTCCTCTCAAGATCAAGCATTGATATCTTCACCAACCACTTCCTCCAGAACTTTTTGAGGGTTATTTCTCCAAACTCATAATGGTTTCTCTTAAAAACCACCATGAGTTTGAGGGGGGATGTTATTGATATTGTTAGATTATTACATATGGCAAGTTAGATTTATTTATATGGTAATTTGTATTTTCCTTTCAGAAAGATCTCTCAGATATGAGCCAAATAAATATAATGCCACTTGAAAAAAAAAAACCTTCCAAAGACAGGAGCAATCCTCAAGAAAAGACTGGTTGACACACATCAATATTTGAATAGTCATTTTAACTATTCACTAAAGAATCTTGGATCGGGCTGATTTAAAATTTCATTTCATCTGCCATATGACCTTTATAGTTAGTTTTCAGCATTTTTCAATAATTTCTCGACTGTAACCAAACACAAAAATCAATATAAAAAAATATATATTCCACAAACACACAAACATTTCACAAACAATCCTATTTTGCCACAAAATGTCCTAATAGTGATATATTATTAAAAGAATTAAAAATTATAGTACTGGGCTTTTTGAATTTGTGTACCTTGCACCAAAAATTATTTTCTGCAACTACTAAATTATTAATTTTCAACTACTAAAATTATTAATTAAATATTTATTTTTATTATACTTTTTAATTTATTTTATTTTTAATTATATTTTATTTTAAATAAAATTTATAGTGTATGGAGCCGATATAGATTAATGGGCGGTGATATAATTATTAAGAAGAGAAAATGATAAAATCATCAGACAAGACATGTTTTTAGATTTGGGTCACCTGCAGCCACACCCTACTTTTTAAGCCTAAACTTATACTGGGGTTAAAGAACATAACTTTAGACGGTCAGAATTTCTTTGCGAACTATCAGACAAGCTTCTCTAGTGTTATATGTTTTCAAATTCTATATAAGGCATCCTTTATACTTATAAATATACAGTTCATAATATACAAAAACTCATCGTTTCTTCTCTTCAAAACCAACAAATGTTAGACCATTTCATAAAGAGAAGATGCCTCTCCAAAAGAACTTGTGAATGGCAATACTTAGTTATGAACAAATGTTCAACATTTGGACAATTTATGAACAGCCAATAAGATATTCTTTAAGACAGTGGTATGATGCTGCTTTGAATGCTCAAACCACATGTGAGCCTGCAACCTTTTTTCTCGTTGCTTTTTTTTCTTTAACATCTAGCTTACTTCTCAGACATAATGTTATAATATTTTGTTCCTATGAAAACTCGAACTTTGCCCATTCATAGCCCTACCGGAAGTTTTTCGAACATTTAGTCAAAAAATAATAAAATTCCTCCAATACAAAAGGTTAAGAAATAATCATAAATCTAATGTACTTTTAACACGTTGGAAATTCAGTTCTCAAGCAAAGATTTTCTAAAATTTTGAAAATCATACATATTACCTAAAAAACTTTGAAACTGCTTTTGAAGAAACATTTTCTAAAGTTTAATAAATTATTACTATAACTGGAAAGTGTTTAAAGAGACAATTTTCTAAACTTCAAAATTATGGAATTAACTAAAAGACGCTTTTTAAAGTTTGAAAATTACGACTTATATCAAAAGTGTCTTCTAAAACACTCATTTTTTGTACTTCATCCTACTAGAAAGCCTATATTAGGAAAATTACATTAAATTGAGATTATTTTTCTAAACCATGCTTTTTTAGATTTATTTTTTAATTCTTTGAGACATTTTCTAAAAACTCACTCAACTAACTCTAACTGTACTGAATTAAAGGTCTCATTGGCTTTTTTTTTACATATTTCCATTTCATTTATATACACTTTTAAAGTTTGAAAATTTACGAATTTATATCAAAAGCGTCTTTTGAATAGACATCTGTATTTTTTTTAATTTTCATCCTACGTGGTTTATATTGGGAAAATTACATTAAAATTGGGATTATTTTTCAAACCATGTTTTTTTAGATTTATTTTTAATTTTGTATTATTTTTCTAAAAAACTCCTAATTCTCTACCTAACTCAATCAATTAAATTAAAGGTCTCATTGGCTTCTTTTTTTTTTTACCATATTTCCATTTCATATTACATACACTTTTTAAAGTTTGAAAAATTACGAATTTATATCGAAAGCGTTTTTTGAAAAAACACCTTCATTTTTTCAATTTTCTCATCCTACGTAAGTTTGTTGGGAAAAAATTACATTAAAATTGGGATTATTTTTCAAGCCATGTTTTTTAGATTATTTTAATTTATATTATTTTTCTAAAAACCCTACCTCTACCAAACTTCAACTACTGATTTATGAATCATTGAATTAGCAATCATTTGGCTTTTTTTTTTACCATATTTCCATTTCATTTTACCTTTTTTTCCCTCGAACGGACACCATCAAACGAGCACTAAAACCATCCCTTCAAGCCCCACCAACTAAATTAATTAAATTAAAAAAAAACCTATTTGAAAACTTTCATGATGCATGGGGAGCCTCTTCTACTAATCTCTTAGTCAAATCTTTATTATTACTTTAGTGGACTAACTACTTTTTTCCTTAAAGAAGTTGTGGCCACATTCCTCTTAAAAGCAAGTACACTGAAAAAAATTAAAAAAAAAGGTGTTCATAATAAATTAGAGAGGAAAAAATTAAAAGTAAAGTAGAACATGAATCATGAATTTAGATGGATGGGTTCAAAAGGTTAGAAAAAGCAAGCTTCTTCATCAAGTAAGGCAACCTATTTATGGGCCAGGAGGAGGGTGATCAAAGTAGATTTCATTTGTTTTCACTTTGTCCATCACAAAATATACTTTTGAAGAGTTTTGAACATATTAATGGTGCGCATGGATCCCTGCTATTGAATTTAAAGAGTTGAACACTATGTTCAATTTCATAGGTTCTCGCATTTCTGCCTACTACTAATAAATATGATCTTGCTCATTCCTCCATAATTAATACCATGGCTAGCTTAAGCAATAATTGAGAGATTTAAAAAAAAAGAATTATGTGAAAACCATCACACAAACAGGAACATTCATATTGAATCATCAAGAATCAAAATACAGATTTACGAAACTATTCTGATCCATAAACAAATATTGAAATATTTGAATCTGTCCTAACTTTATAATCGACTTGAATCTGGAATGGCGCCTACGATCTTCCGCATCTAAATCAATCTATACTGATACCCCGCAGACGAACATTTATCAATATTTCTCCTCACCAACCTTGTAAGAAGAAAACCCACGTTGACCTCTTAATTATGACCCCTATTTATAACCAATCAGACTGTGATAGCGAACAATATCGATCGTTTGAATTTTTATTTTAACCCACTCATAAAAATAATTACGCTGTTCTCACACATTCATGTCTACACTTATAATGATATTTTAATTAAGACCCTGAAAACTAAATTAATCACTTTAATTAGCCTAACTTATTTTATAGCCTATAATTCACATTTATTTAATATATCACCTCATATATTCGATTTACTCCAACAATAATAATAATTTTCATCTATGCATAAACATAAAAGAAGGAAATTTTAATAATATTATATATGTATTAGATACTCAATAAATGCTTTAGGAAAAAAATAAGCAAATTTTAGTATAGAATAGAACAAATTATTATGAATACTTAAATATAGCAAACTAAAATAAATTTTTATTTGATAACTTAAAAAACAATTTATGAGAACAATTCTTTTAAACTGATATTTTGTACTTAAAAGTTTAAAATATTTTCAACCTTTTTAATTTTTTAAATATATTTTTAAAATGATTTTTATATTCAATGTTTTTTTAAATATTTTACAAGCTGTGTAATTATTTTGCAAAATAACCTTTAACAAATAATATAAATAACTAAAATTGTTCTTTTGTTTTTAATTCTTAAAAATATAAAACAATTTTTTCTTATTATCAGAAGGTAATAGTACTTCAAATTAACAAATTAGTTTCAAACCCAACTCTAATTTTTTTTTTTTTCTAAGAAGGAAAATTATTAGCATCGCTTATGCAAATATTTTTACTTTTTTTTTTTTTTATTTACTTTGTATTACATGATTACGTGATTTGTTGAGACCACCCGCTCAATCTATCCTTTTTTACCATTTAAATCAAACTAAGACCAAATATTAACGTTTTGAAAATCGACCGCCGATCGGGCCACAAACCGATCCGCTCAATACAAAAACTCAAGCGCGACGAACCATGAGTAACCGCTTGAACTGTGGTCCAACCTGGTGAACCTACTTAGTCTGCCCACGTATTTTTTTTAAAGAAACAATACATATTTTCAGCTTTTACATCGAAATAACGTCGTTTTCGCTTAGTATAAGACTTCAGAACTGTGTTAAAAATTCAATCAATACATGTAATCTTGGATTCCAAATATAAAAGGTGGGTTAAGGCTGAACCACTCTATTATCGTGGCCGCTATCACATTATTTTAAATGTTAACAAAATATATTACTACAAATTTAAGTATATTTATATAAATAAGTTCTTCCATTTTTAATATATTTCATATTTAAACATTATATATATTTTCAAAATTTTATTTTAAACTATTTTATTTATATAAAATGTATTAAATAATATCTTAAAAATTATTAATTATATATTTCAAATTTTAAAATAAAATATAAATAATATATTTATTACGCCAAGATTCAACTTTGCTCACCATCGATCCGACCAACGAATCCATGAACTGATAATTTTTTTCGATTCAATCACCACTCAGCCTTTTAAAACATTGCCAACATCTAAAAACGCCAAATATTTAAAATTTTAGAGACAAACAAAATATTTGAATCCAATATATATATATATATATATATATATATATATATATATATATATGGAGTGTAAGGCCAAGTGGAAGTACTTTCTCATGATTGCGCGGTAATGCAGATTTGAACATATTATAAGAGCACAAAAACAAGTACTAGCAAAGCTTGGTGGGTCCCAGCCAAATACAATTAGAAAGAAGAAGTCTCTATAGAGCCTAATTTCAACAAATCAATGTGGTCTGTGTGGTGAAACTTAGGCCCCACTTCCACTTAGACCACCACTTCATCATTATCACTAGCCTCTAATCACTTTTCATAAAGCCAAAGTTTCTACTTTCACCCATATTATCAAAACAATTTTTAAATCACACTTGAAAACTGTACTTTAGCTTTACATACAGGTGACATGATGTAAATATTTTATGTGATACGTGAAGAAAATATCTAAGCTTACGATATATCGACATTGATTTACTTGGAGAGCATTCTGGCATAATGATATATCTCTGAGATATATCTAAAGGATATTTTTACTACGAATATCGTATGATATCGAAATTAAATCACAGAATTAATCCATAACCAGCACGCGCCAGATCTCAAATTCATTATTTAAATATATTCGATATATCTCCAATATATCCCGATATATCTCTTGACATTTTTACTAAAAATTAAACTAACGCGCATGTGACTGATATTTCCACGATATAGACTCACGATATATCTATTATCGCCACATATCGCATTAACATCACCGGCATTCCGATATATCTGATATTTTCATCCCCGCGCATACGCGATCAATAAATATGTACCACTACCATATTTACAACTTAAAAAACCTATTTTCTATGTAGGATTGAAAAAACCTATTTAGCAATATAGGATTAGAAAACTACTCAAATATCTTATATATAAATTAATAAAAACTATTTTTGATAATTTGATAATGAACTGATTGCAAGTGATAGTTTAATATCTGGATACCAACTTAATCTATATCACAAAAACGTACATTATCATTCATTCAGATATTAGAACGATGAATTGGAAGTTGGCTTTGTTTCGGGTTTTTTTTGTGTATTATTGTATAATACATAAAGAAAAGTATAAGATATGGTTTGATTTATCGATGACGCCTTTTTCTTAATCTGGAACCGAAATTGACCACGTGAAATCGCCTATCCGTCATTCGAACGCCGGACTCCTACAATAACAAGAAACAAAGAGGATCAAGCAGGGTTCGCCTGCTACTCGCTCCTGACGCCTAAGTCGCTTCTTTCCCCACAAGAGAATATCAACCGCTTTAGGGAATGAAGTTATGTGCATATGTCCACACACCTTCACCGAATGTGGATACTTGCATTTATAAGATACGCTTTTCCCAATCGATTGGTAATAAAGGATTCTCTCTTATTTGATCAGGATTTTCTTTCCTCATCACGCCAGATTACTGCGACGACGGAAAGAAGATACTTTAATTATCCTACTTCTTCATTTGCCAAGATTGCTTTGATTTACGTGATATTATTAAGAATTTTATCCTTACTTCCCTTATTTTATCATTGATTTATAAGATATTTTTCGCTTCATTGCTTCATATTTGTGAATGTCATCATAATTCACAGCTGATCAAATTTCTGATATACCTACGATATATCTACATCGCCTATAGCGTTATTTCGCCACCGAAAATCGTTGTGGCGAAAAATCGAAAAATCGAAATATCGGCGATATTTCGCCGATATATCTGTGACGAATCGAAATTTCTATGAGTAACACACGCATGATCGATTAAGCCAAAATATAGGAGTATATATTCTGAATGATCAGAAAATATTTTAGAAATATTCCAGATATATCGAGATATATCTAGATATATCTACGATATATCTTTATTGTTACTCCGAACAGACAAATGACTCATATTGCGCCAAAAATTCAAATCCAACGGCTATAATTAAATTACAATATATTTTAATTCATCCAACGGTTATTTTGACCCAAAAAATCTATAAATACCTCTAAAATCATTCAATTTGATCAAATTCCCTTCTACCAATATCCAATCTTCATTTCACTCCAAAAATTTTCTTTGTGATATCTCTAAATAACTATATATTAGTTTTAATATTTTAAATTAGTTAATTTAGTAATAATATATTAATATTAACATTTCATGTTCAAGTAGAATTCTTAAAATCAAGTTATGGTTAGCTAATATCAGGTATGCATATTATAAATTTATAGTATTATATGAAGTTTTCATATTTTAAATTATTTAATTTAGTAATATACACAAAATTAATTTTTCATGTTAGTTAATATTGAAACTAGTAATGTGGATTAACTCTAATTTCCTATCCACGGAGAAGTTGTGTATACAAGTCAAGATATTTATTCATTTATTACTGGCCGATCTTATAATCAATATTATTCGAACACCATGTCTGCTATGAGTATTTATCTCTACCGAAATTTGATCTATCCATCACACAATCAGCCCACATCAATCTTCATTTCATTTTAAAACTCATCAGAATGTGATATATTTGATTATTAATGTCATTTTTACACTTTTAAAAAATATTTACAATCATTATTTCGTTGTACTTTTCAAGATATCGATATTCATAAAAAATATCCACCGATATATCTCCGAGTATATCCGATATATCCATAAACGAATAATAATCGATATATATCCATCGAAACCGATATTTCCAACCGATTGCTAAGACGACCGTTTTAATCCTCTGCTAAGCCATATCAGGACCGCGTGACCCTATTATTTCAAACCTCATCAATAATAATCCTATCCTACCCCCATTGCAAAATTCTTGTCCTCCCTTTAAACTAAAAAGAAACATTTGTAAGGAATGGGGTCCCAATCACCATGTGCTTGCCCACACCCCCACCAATTTCACCACAACCCTCTCATCATTCTCACAACTTTTTTCCTCCAACATCACACATGGCCCTTAAATTCACCTACTTTGATCATCATCACTGCCCCACCACCTCCTTATTATGTGCATCAACCACCCCCACCCTCCATTCCATGATCTAATTTCTTTCTTTTCATCCCATGATCTCTTTTTCTTAAACATGCCAGCATGTGAAGAGTTTAACCACCTTGTTTGTATATATCTATAGAGGAGAAGGTGTAAGATGTAAGAACTGGTAAGGTGAAGGTGAAGGTGAAGGGGATGGGGATGGAGAAGATAGTCATTCCCGGAGTAATTGGCCGGCGTATGCCGAGAGTTCGCTCTGCGGACAGATCAAACTCGTATAGCTTCAATGGGCCGAGCAATAAGGGGAGTGGTTTTTCGAGTTCTAATGATCCGGAGCTAAAGAGGAAGAAGAGGATTGCTTCATATAATGTTTTCACCATGGAACAGAAGCTCAAATCATCTGTAAGGGGCAGCTTCAAGTGGGTCAAGAGCAAGTTGAGCGATATAAGATACGGTGTGTGAGAGTTAGTTGCCAGATCAAGATCAAGATCAAGATTACACGCCTGTCTGTTCGTCTTCATTCCTTATCAGGCCATGAAAGTGACCATTTCATCTTCACCGTATGTTTGTTCATGGGAAAATCCGGCATGCCATGAATCAGTCCATGGAGGCCTTTTTGGTAGATGATCAGTGGTGAATTTCAACCTCAATCCTCAACCTATCCATTTTTCTTTTGATCTTTTATCAACACTTTGGTATCCGCATTTGTGTGTTAGATGTAAAAATACAGGAAGTGGTGAATGATGATTTTGATGGTCATTTGAAAGATTTTGTATGTTCTACTAATCTTAATTTCTGTTAAAACATAAACCCCAATTGGAATTATTTATTCAGAGTTTGTATTCGTACGGATTGTGCAAAGTTTTGCCTGTTTGATCTTAATCCTGGATCCTACTTGCATCTGTTCCTGCCCTTCTACATTAGTGCAGAAGAAAGAATAGGTATGAGGTTAGATAATAGATAGGTATCAAGAGGCTTTGATTATGAAAGCAACTCTCCTCCCCTTTATTGGTGCTTATAGTTATCAAATATTAATTGGCTTGTTTGAGGTGGAGTAAACTGAAAGATTCAAATAATAAAAAGGACTTCCATGGGGACCATCCATGCCAAAATAATGAGACCAACTTGAACCTACCTTTGAGGGCCCTTTATGTGTGTGTGTTGTCCCTTTTACTGTAAAAATGGAACTCCTAGCCATTATATTCATGCCATCTTCCTCTCGTAGGTAGGGCAATGACAAGCAGCCGTGCCTCAAGCTCACTAGTTCTCGACTCGGGAGCCAAAAGCTCAAGAATTAAAACGGTAGTTTCTGACCCACTAACTGAAAACTCGAGCCTTCAAATCTTCTTTTGGGCAAAAATTAATTATTTTTTAAAGATTTATACCAAATAACAATCTAAAATTTATGATTTTGAAGAATACAAACAAGATATATTATTTACTATTATCCCCAGTAAAGATATCAAATTTTAAAAAACTTTTAAAATTTTATATACAAAAATAATGATTATCGCTGTCTTTCTAATCGAAGAATCAGCCGTCGAATGACAGCTCACTGTAGCCGAAGCCACCGATTCGAGTTCGAAGAAATTTCGCGAACTGTCTATCTCACAAGACTCTACCTATAAAGGAAAGAAAATCAAACATCTTGTTTTGCCCTGCCAAACATTTGATGCTCTCTACGTGTTTTTGTGAATAAAAAAAAACTAAACCAAAACATGATTTCTTTATTCTCCTTATTTTTGTGAACAAAAACAATTTTTGGAAAACTATAACCAAACAAGCTTGAAGCAGATATGATAGGATATAACTTCTAATACTTTAATTGTAACCGGTTATTGTTGTATTTTTCTCACCCTTGACTTTGCTTTACTGTTTCCTTTTGGAACAAAAAAGTGCTTCAAATATACCAAGGAGGACAATATCTTTTGTGTCAGATCGAAAAATCGCTGTGAATTGTCAGCATGGACCTACCAACTTGCCCAACAAAAAAAAAAAAAAAGTGGTAGCGTTGGGCTAAAAAGAACAATAACAGGAGAAACTGATCATGATGATATGCAATTAACGGAACACAATATTGAATATGTAACTCTGGTGTATCCATTCATATACTATGGCCCTTGGGGATGAAAATATGCAGAATCATGAAAAGAACTAAAAAAACATGGTTGTAAATAAAGTTATTTAATCTACCACAAAGGGTAGTATTTCAAATGCTTCCTTGATCCACCTTCGAAATTCCTCTTGTTGATGCTGACCTCCATGGACATGATTTGATCTATAATAATGGCTTTGCTTTCCCTTGTTGTGCTGCTGAAGTTTGTTTTTGATTTGGCTAATGGAGGCAGCTTCCTAATGCTGTTTCCAGCATTATGGTAGTCTTGATCCTGGGGGGTAATCCTCGATGGGAGTGATGATGCTGTGTAGATAAAGGTGGCCTCTCCAGCGCGGGCCTTGTGGTGCTGGAAGAGGCACTGCCTGTGCTGTTTCTAGACTCCTGACTCTGGCCCGTCCAGCTCTTTTCGGTTCCCTGATACAACATGTTGTGTAATTAGGCATAGTACCTTCAATGCGATTCACCTTGCTAATCAGCTCGACCAATCATTGCAATTAGCAGCATGCCGCAATCGCATTGACCTGCCTTGCTTTTCTGATGAAAGTCAGGCAGCAAGCATCTTTTGAGTTTAGATCGCGGCATGCTGCTGCTGCTGCTTTTGAGGGGTTTGCCATCATAGCGATTGTGGATGGTTCTTCTGTTAGATTTCCTTTTATTGGGCTGACAAGTGTTAAATTTTGATACGATTTATACTGCTCTATTCAAGAACTCCAATAAATTTTTATGATCTATTCTATTTGCTCTTAATGTCAGCCACGCCAACATTACGTTAATTAATTGAATGGAACCTGTTTAAACCCCACAAAAATGCTGATTCGAATTTCCATCGTAGAGAACGTATTTATTTATTAGGTTTTATAACTGAGATGTAAAACCCCACTTCATACGACTAGGTTTTGAGTGGCATGCTGCTATCGCTTGAGGGGTTCGGGCCATCATAGCGATCAGGATCTGCTCTTCAATAGACAAAACTTTGTGTTTGTGTTTTTACAAGAGAAACAGTCCATGAGGGATTAGGCTTAAATTTTTAAAGACCTCCTGAGTCTCCCCTTCGGTTTTTCAGCGGCTGGAATCTTTTTCTCCTATGACCTGCTTGGGAATGCGCAAGCGTTTTCATTTTGGACCTTCTATGTCTATATCGAAAAAAAGAAAAGGCGATGATCAGATATTTCAAGCAGTTGAAAACAGAGGACCCTAAGAGGCCTAAAATTACACCATTGAAAATACAGATATAGATGATCTTAGTATCAAAAGGTGAAGTCAGTCTTTCCACACATTTATAGATGCCCAACCAATTTTGAGTTTTACTTACTATGGCAATATTATTGGGAATCATCCATATCTTTACATTTCTGTATGCTGATCCAGTGTTAATCTCAAGATATTGACCTTATAATGTTCAATAACGGCACACCGTTTCTCATGGAATGAACTTAACGTGTCGATAAATATTTAATCATAATCGGAATCCATAACTTACTTTCTACGCTCCCCGGCTTGAGTTGGCTTATCATCCTCTATGTAAATTAAGTAGGTAGACTCCAGAGGTCACATGCCAATGGCCATGTGTGGAAGAACTGCAAGCAGAGGTGCAAGTACTTAGCATAGAACAAATAAGAGTAAGTTTTTTTATAAATATAAATTATTCATCGAAACAAATTCAATGCTGCTGCTTACACCCCCATGTTTGCTTTTTTTACTTAATGCTGAATAGAACTTTTTTTCAGCTTAATGCTAAATAAGACTTAATAAATAAGTAAGATAAGCTCATTTGTTTTAACATCGAAGAAATGCCAGCTAACTCTCCTTGTTGGGCAAAAGTGGTGTTTTTTGTTTTGGAATATGACTTTTTGAATAGAAAAAACGAAATATTCATATTTTTTTTTTAGATATTTCAGCAATAAGTCATGAAAAAAGTTTAAAAAACAAACAAACAAACTGAATGCTGAAAGCTATTTAGCTTTCAGTAAAAAGCCAAAAAACAAACGCTACCTAAGTCATACTCCGATAATGAAGTAAATTCAATCAACTAGAAGCTATACAAGCAAATATCACTATGTTCACGGATCTTCAGAAGTTTTGAGTCGAAAAATAACAGGCACAAATCAGAATAATGTAGACCAATTAAAAACCAAGTCATGTGGGAGGTTAGAAAGTTTGCAGCCAGTAAACTAATCTTGAGGCCTTTCAGTATGTACTTACTTCATTCTGAAGAGCAGAATATGCCGAACCACGATATGAAGGATCTAGAGCAAGAAGAGTGCATAAAAGACCCAAAGAAGATGTAGGAAAATCCCTGAAAGCTTCCAACCAAACTAGGTTTATACACGATAGGCGCCGCAGTTCTGCAGGACCTCGTAGTTTTTCCAGTATTCCTCTGAGGGTGTTCCACATAACTTAGTGTCCATGTATTTGCCTCAACCTGGAAGCATAAAAGCATTGTTTTACTCAGAAAAGAAAACTATCTGCCTGCCGATAGTAAAGTGAGATCATCAAGCCCAATTTCATCGTCCATGGACCGAGTATGAGCTAGAACTAGCATCACAATTTAAAATTTCTGACTTTCATCAAACCAAAGGGTTCCAACTAAATTAGAATATAAGTTCGGGCTTGATCTTTAAACCCTTGTTAATATTGAACTATATTATTACTTAGTTCTACTAGGTACAATTGGGCTTCCTAAGAATTTACTCTCTAAGATACACCCCGCACTCCAAAGATCAATGCCGACTCCATATTCTGTGGTACCTAATAATAGTTCAGGTGCTCTGTACCAAAGGGTTACAACCCTACTTGTGAGAGGCTGCTGTCGGTCCGGATTAAAATGATTTGCGAGACCAAAATCTGCGATCTTTAGCCTACCATCTCTATCAATCAACAGGTTGGATCCCTTTATGTCACGGTGAAGAATCCCCCTTTCATGGCAATGCTGCAGACCGGAGAGCAGTTGATGCATATAACACTTGACCTGCACATCAGTTGAAGATGGCAGTTAAGAGAATCTGTCATTCCTACTTAGAAATCTCAACAAGATGATTGAGGAAATTTCTCAATCTAGGTTCAGTAAGCTCAGACGGTGACAGCCTGGACAAATCTGAATGCATGAAGTCAAAAAACCAACAGAGACTATATTGCATCCTTGATGGCAAGCCCCCAAGCTTTATGGACATTGGATGATCCAGTTCTCGTAGTATCGTAATTTCTCGGGCCATAAATCCTGACACTCTCAGGTTCAGTGGTTTCAAACCTGACCTTCTTCACAACAATTTTCCAGTGTCTTTATCCCGAGCTTTATAATATTACTGTATGTGCCCTGGCCTATCTGTGTAATATGCCAGACACTAAGATCCAGTCTCCAAATGTCTACGAATCATTATATTCTATAAAATGCACTGTTTGGCGGCTGAGAAAATTAAGCAGCGTAATAAGCTCGAAAAATTGAAGTAATAGTTAGTAAAGACCCCCACTTGCCTCATCCTAATACAACCATCTACTTTTAGCTGGGCTGAGTTATGTACCTTAGACACCAAAAGGAAGAAAACATAAGATCCAAAGCTAAATTCTTTTTTCCTCCTGCTGAACCAAATGGAACTAGTCTTGAGAAAACAGAATTTACCAAAAGAT
This sequence comes from Tetrastigma voinierianum, assembly GCA_016808115.1. Classification (NCBI taxonomy): domain Eukaryota; kingdom Viridiplantae; phylum Streptophyta; class Magnoliopsida; order Vitales; family Vitaceae; genus Tetrastigma; species Tetrastigma voinierianum. Next base: position 985,477 of record JAEQBH010001875.1, read on the forward strand.
TTCTACAAAAGTGAGACCCACGTGAGCATGTGGAATCTTAACGAACAAGATATTAAACTACCAATCTTCCTGTGTTCGCTCTCAGAGGATTCGGATCAACACGCAGCTACGCCACACCTCCTAACTATACCAATCGTTTTAAACCCATAACCCTCCTTCCACCATATTTCACACTCGTTAAACCACCCACTCCCTGTGCTTCAAGCCAGGTGATTTGGATTCGGTATGAGTATCATGCTTCTTAACACCCCAACTATACCCACCAATAGCTCAAACCAATGATCTCTCACCAAACCGATACCTACGCAAACTACCAATTTTCTCCTAAAGTTACTACAACTACCGCTCCTAAAAGCTTCGAGAACCAGGGTGATTTGATTCAATATAAGTATCATGCTTCGAAACAAAAGACAATTACAAGAAACAATACCTTCCACTCTGATTTTACAGCCAAAGAATCCATCAACATAACAAACAAATGCTCAACATTGGAATCATAATTAACCCACTTCAATAATGATTGAGTTTATAAATTCAAATGAAACTGCACCAAAAGAAAGAAGTGAAAAATCAAACCTTAAAAGGGCCTAACCTTACTAGAGTTTATCAAAAAGATCTGGCACTTCTTGGAACCAAGCCAGCCAGAGCCTCTTTAGGAACATTATCAGTGAGCCATTTAGCCACCCATCAACCACTTCTTCCCTAATTCTAGAAACTTTATCTGCACCACATCTCTTCTTTTTCCTCTCTCCTAACTGATTTCTCCTCCCCACCACCATCGCCATTCACAGTCACAACCTTATTACCTCCAGATTCAGGCCTTAAACCCCGACCAGAGTCCTTCTCCAGGAGCCTCTGACCAGTCGATCTCCGTCCGGCAATAAACCCTGCTTTTCCCACATACCCATTATCCATTTTCAACTTCTCCAAACCCCTAGATGGTGAATTCATGGAAGCTCTGGTCTGAACACAGCCCATCAACAAATTCCTCTGTGGGTCAATTGCTGTCTATTACAGTATGAATCAGAAGAAGAAGAAGAAGAAGAAGAAGAAGAACAAGAGAGGAAACTATGACAATGGAAGGCAAACATATCGCATAAGAGACCAAGAAGGAGAAGGGGAAGAACCAGAGGAAGACATGTGGTGAAAGCAGAGAGAGAAGGGAGAAGAAGAAGACAAGGAAACCGTCTGTGGCCGGTACTGGGAATGGGGATTGGGGAGTGTAGTGAGGAGGAGGATCTTTTTCAGGGGAGTCTGATGATGTTTCATTCACCATAGCTTTCTCCGCCGAAATGATTCAATCAACTACCAGCTGCCCTGTGTCTCTCTCCTCCTCGTATCGGTCAGGTCGCGGTTTGGCTGATTTGTGGAAGCTTTGGTCTATCTCCAACGGGTTTTCCAGCACAATCCAAGTATTATCTATTCAACGCGAGATTAGCGCGAACGGCACGGAGACAACTCGCGCAAATTACTCCTGATTCGACTCCTGGCCAAAACCTCGACCGCGAACCGACCAAACGTTAACCATCAGTTATGCGAACCGTGAACTCCGACTCGAAGCTCAGAAACTCAATATTTGCGATATGCACCCAGTTTCTTTTTTTAATCTTATATCTCTACTCAGCGACGAAGATAAATAATATATCTTTATTTTTTATTCTTAAACACCACATTTTTATTATTTATTTAGTTATAAATATATTTATTTTAAAATAACTAATTTTCTTTAGTGTTAAAAGATGTAAAGATATCAGGATATTATATTCTACAAATCATATAAATAAGTTAGTATTATAAACTTGATATATATATATATATGTATATATATAGATATATATATATATATATATATATATATATATATTCCATATTAATCGATTCCAAAGCTAATATAATACCCAAGAACAACCAGACAACTCGCGTAGCTACTTACCGACTGATCAAACCGATCAAAGAGTTCTGCACGAGCCGACTGAATGTTAATCGATCACTCGAGCTCGCCTGAACTCGAACTCCACTTTACTCATTGGTGATCCCACATCACATATTTAAATTATTTATTATTGGGCGTATTATCTAAGTACTATCTGTTAAAAACATATTTGATTTTTATTAATCATTAGTTATTATTTATTAAGATAGTATCTGAAATACTATCTTACTAAAACACAATTAATTTTTATCAACCATATTGAATCATATATTAATACACTTTAAAAGACTATATAGTAATTATTTTAATCCAAACAAATTTGTAACTGTTTTTATTAAGGGGTTTGGTATCCATAAAAATATAACTGATTTTTAAAAAAATTATACAATTATTTTTAAGATTTTTAAAGAAATAGTTTTAAAATTTTATTCAATGACTTGAGTTTCTTTTTTTGTCTTTATATTTTTTATATGAAAA